>BTPG01000002.1:131754535-131817035 GCA_036245525.1 Semisulcospira habei | reverse complement strand
CTTTCATTTATTTCTTTTATTTTGGGGTTAATAGATTGCTCGTTCCCTCGCGCTGGGACCATATGGCGTTGAGGCGCGTCCCCTGGGTGGTGGATAGGGGGTCCCTCGCGAGAGGGGTGCACCGAATGAAATAAGGTCTAACATGGTCTAAGGGAAGATGACCCCGACAGAAAACCCCTGGTCCTCCTAGTAAGGGGGTTGGGCGTGGGGGTAGCTTCCCCACCCTGCAAATAAGGAAATAGCTACAAAAACGCCGACGAAAAGACAAACAGCAATTCCTTTCCTGGAGGAGGAAGGTTCTTCTACCAGAAGATTTATGACGTCCTGTGGTGAAAGCCGGAAGTCTTCGGAAGCCACAGGACCGAGCCGCCTCTCTCTATCCAGGGACACAACCATGGGCACATGGACCAGTATCACTAGGCAGGCATTGTCATGGAACCCCCAGGGAAAGAGGAAAAGAGGCAGGCCGAGAAACACCTGGCATCGAGACCTCCAAGCAGACATCAAGAGTCTGGGAACCACCTGGAGTAAAATCGAAGGAGAAGCACAGGAGGTTTTCTCGTCGACGGCCTATACCCGGGGAGGGGTGACAGGCGTAAGTAAGTAAGTAAGTAAGTAGATTGCTCGTTCTCCTCGTTTGTTCTGTGTAGTAGTTGTAGCATGCTGGAAACGTTTCTAACAATAGGCCTGCACCCCATAATCTCTTGCTTTGGCAAATAAACTCTCTCTCTCTCTCTCTCTCTCTCTCTCTCTCTCTCTCTCTCTCTCTCTCTCTCTCTCTCTCTCTCTCTCTCTCTATCCCCTCTCTCTGCTCCCACAAAAGCGACATTCTCGAAGGCAAATAAAGGTTACCGGTTCATTTATAGATTTCTTCCTGTGCCTTATCAACAATGCTAAACAAAAGGGTTTACATCTGTTTCACAACGAATGAAGTTTTTTATGACGTTAACTCATTCGAGACGTGCCGCCTACGGATACGCGGCGGTTCGCCGCGTATTCTTAGGCGGCACGTCTCGAATGAGTTAAACGAAAGATCTTCCAATTTTTTCTCCATCTGCTTCGTAAAGAGGAGAGTTCCCTGTTGCGCACAATGGGCAATAGCACACCTCCATTACACGTGCCCACAGGATTGTGAAAAGAGTTTCTTAGAAAAATTGTAGCTGAGGAAGGACAACACTGAGAACCCATTATGTTGGGAAATTTTAGCAAAAGAATCAAGCCCTAGAGAAGGCAACCTTAGCGTTATGCAGAAGATGCAGATCTTCAGAAATCCTGGAGGATACCAATCCTCCACGATTTCTGAAGATCTGCATCTTCAGAAATGCTTTCTGAAGACTCGCTCAGGAGACAGAATACTAATAATAATAATTACGGTATTTATAATGCGCTTATCTTATAATAATTATAACTCTAAGCGCGCACTCACAACTCGCGCACGCATTCGCACGCATGCGCACGCTTTAGACAATGACTAATGTACCACAAATACATTACGACAGTCAGCTTGGGGTGGGGAGTGTGGTGATATAGTGCTATAACTGTTGAAAGAGGTGAGTTTTGAGGGCGGACTCAAAGGAGGAGAGAGAGTGTTTCTGACGGTGAGAGTGGGAGTGTGTTCCAGGTGGATGGACCGTAGACGGAGAAGGAGCGGGGGCCGAAAGTGCTGAGTTTGGTGCGGGGAATGTGGAGGCGGAGAGGGTCGGAGGCGGAGCGGAGGAGCGGGAAGGAGCGTAGGGGTGAAGTCTCTCTTGGCTTGACTTCGCGAACGAAGATTCTATAGGGCTTGCCCACGTCGTCTGCAGACATTTTCGTGGCTGCGGAGGCCAATCCGGGACAGGCAGGTTCGACCGCAGTGGCTGCAGGGAAGGTCTGGTCAGGGTTCTGAGTTACGAAGGGGTGAAGTAAGTTGGAGAGATAGGTAGAATGACCATGATGGTTCAAGGGTAGTACCAAAATAGCTTGGCGCCGTAGGCGCCATGCTATTTTGGCACCACACTTGAACAATCATGGTCGATAGGTGTTTAGGTGTTTTTTTTTTTCTGCTTGTTCCAAATGACACACGGATTTAACTTTTCCTCTAACATTTATCAAGAACCTATTTTGTCCAACGACAAGGTCACAAGTAAAACCTCTCTTTTATTTTTACCTTTGTTTTCCAAGAGACCTGAAAAAGTCAAAATAACCGTAATGCGCAAAAAAAGTCACAGTGACCCTATGTCTTGGTAAGCAATTCCCTTAGTATATGCGAGAGGCATAGAGTTTTATTAACCCCTGCGCATGCAGGGGTCATGAAAATCTATTCCTCTCGTCTGACTGAAGGGATATCGAACCATTTTCATGTAGTTCCATCCCTACATGTCAGACAACGCGTGAGTGTTTTGAATTTAAGCGCGAGACTGCCACGTGAAGCGGTAATTAAGATTTATGACACCGATCGAGCAGGTATCCTCCGTGTTATTTTGCCCGTTTGCCTCATTTGGAAGGAAAAACGCTAATGCTTCTTGGCTTTTGTAAGAAAACCAAGACAAAAACGTGACACCCAAGCATGTAAAATGCGGAGAAAAATCCAGCGGAAAAAATAAACACGCTCATGGAAGAAAGTTACTGCACAAATTATTTATTATTGCGTTGTAACTGCTTTTTCTAAGCGTGTTTCTTTCTTCGTTCTGTTCTTCTCAGCTATATGTGAGGTTACTTTTGCCACGAACGGCTCCCAACAACAAAACATAAACAATCACGGCGAATTACCAGCTTGTGCCATAAACTTAGACAACACTCCGAACATCTCCAAGAGGCATAGATCCTCATGGGCCCTCAGGGCCTCATGAGGATCTGTGCCTCTTGGAGATGTTTGGAGCGTTGTCTATCATTATGGCAGACCCCCGTGACTTCGCCCTCGTTCGTTGTTTGGAGTCATTTTTCGTAAACGTAGTTTCACTGTTGTCACAGCCCTACGCCTGAACCAGACACCATCCTCAATCTGAGGAGAAGCTGGAGCAGATCTCGGCATCGGTGGAGGTTGCATATGACTGTGTTAATGAGGGGTTTTATGCCTCTTGTTTTGCAGTTATGCGGTGTTCATTTTTGTTTCTCTTTCTCTGTGAAGGAAGGAAACTTGCACAAAAATAGGCATGGGAGTGAAATAAGCTTGTAATCCAAATTTACGACTGTTAAAGTACAATGCCGCATTAGTTTCCTTTTTTCACGCCGTCGAAACCTTAACGCAAAAGAGCATTAACAACATTTGCACGCCTTTTCCCTGCTTAAAAAAGAAGAAGAAGAAGAAGAAGAAGAAGATCAGGATTTCATCCCAAAGTCTACCGTATTGTTTGGAACTCACATGCATTTTTTTTTTTTTTAGGAACAATCTTCATCTTCATATTTTTAATCTTATCCTTCTGATATATTTTCCTCCTCTCTAACCAGCCTCTGATCAAAACACACAGGCGCACACAAATTAAGGCTTCCAGCCATTAGTACGCTCTGTGGTCTTGTGTAGCGACAGGAATTCTGAAGTGGAAGAATAGCACGAGCAGCAAAATGACGTCACTATGCTTCACGTCATAGCATCGCTAGTCTCGCGACGCCGTGTAAACGATGACGAATGTGATGTCAATTCAGAAACATTGTATAACACTGACATCTGGTGCTTTGCGACAATTTAGGAACATTGTGTAACAATGACGTGTTTGGCGCCTTTACGACACTGTCACCGTCTGATCCTTCTTGAGAGTCGAGAATTCTTTTTCTGCAATGAATTACTTTTTACGAAAATGTTGAAATGGTACAAAGCTGCCTAACGAACTCATATTTCCAAGGTAGCTATATGCGAAATTCCGAGTGAATAGAACGAAAATTACGTACTCAAATGCGGGTCAACCGACTTTATATAAAGGGCAATTTTTTTCTTCAACAAGTTTAAGATTTAAAATATGCTTTGAGGCTGTCCCGAAACACACCAAAGCATTTCCTAAAGTTTCAGGCCTGTACGTATACAAACACCGGAGATACTCGTGTCTACATTCATACACACAAACTCTCTCTCTCTCTCTCTCTCTCTCTCTCTCTCTCTCTCTCTCTCTCTCTCTCTCTCTCTCTCTCTCTCTCTCTCTCTCTCTCTCTCTCTCTCTCACACACACACACACACACACACACACACACACACACACACACACACACACACTCACACTCACACTCACACTCTCACACTCACACACTCACACACTCACACACACACTCACACACTCACACACTCACACACACACTCACACACACACTCACACACACACACACTCACACACACACTCACACACTCACACACACACTCACACACTCACACACACACTCACACACACACTCACACACACACTCACGCACTCACACACACACTCACATACACACACACACACACACACACTCACACACTCACACACACTCACACACTCACACACTCACACACTCACACACACACACACACACTCACACACTCACACACACACACTCACACACTCACACACACACACACACACACACTCACACACTCACACACACACTCACACACACACACACACTCACACACACACACACACACACACACTAACACACACTCCACTTTCCGCCATATGTACGTTCAACAGCGCGGTTAGCGTATATAGGCATCACGTATTTGTTATCGTGCTACTTCACTGTCAGAGTCTGATGTGTGTCTAATTTATATCTTGTTACTTCAGTTGTCAGAGGTTTAGGCCTGCCCGCCTTTGACATCATGGACATGCTATTGAATTCGCCTCACAGCGACCCATCCTAAAAAGTCCCTTCTATAAATAGAAGGGACTTAAAAACCCACAAAAATAAAACAAAAACACAAACAAACAACAACAAAAAGTAACAGAATGCAGAACGAAACAAGTGAACAAAAACTGCAATGTTAGATCGGCAGGAGCAAAGAGCACAACTGTACTGTTTAACGTTAGTTTATGACATCCGACAGACAATCTTTCCCAGACTGCAACGCGAATACATGTATATGAAACGACGAGGGCTGGTTGTTGACAATGACCTAGATCTTGAACCTTACCCTGTCCTCCCCCCCCCCCCCTGCTCCTCCCCTTCCCCCCCCCCCCCCCCCCCCCCCCCACTTTCTCGCCACGAACATCGTTCACAGGTTAGGATTTCTTGAGCACTCGATGTCTGGGGTACAATATAGGCCCAAACAAAAAGTTGAAAAACACAATCCAGACCAAAAAGGTGACTGCCAAGCGTGTAAAATGCAGAGAAGAACCCAACGGAGGAAGAAACGCATAATAATCCTAGGCTAACCTGTCAGCAAAACCTTCATCATCAAAAGCCATAGAGATACATTTAGAGCGTTGTTCTTCGTTCGTGAAGGCTTTTCCTGATAGCAAAAGGTATTTGGGCCGACGACGGCCGCAGTTGGTCCGCGCACTGACATGCTCGGACCAACTGCGGCCGTCGTCGGCCCGAACCGTTGGGTTCTTCCAAACAAAAGGTTGGAACTTCCCTCGAAAGGTAACTGACTCAGCCCCGCAATGGAATATTTACATGCGTTCCTCCAGAACAGAAAACTTCGGAAATAACGAAGCGCCAAAGGACCTTCACGTTTTGGTTGTCAAATAGCCGAGAATTATGAAGTAATTTTCAGTGCACCTCGATTGTAACAAGGTTGTATAAGCCAATTTGAAGATAACAACATTTTGTCAATTAATGGCCTGACTGCACCATTCTTGCGTAAATTACTAAAATTTCCTTACAGCAAACTTCAGACATAGGCAGTTTATTTTGGGACCACTGGTTTATCCGAAGTTTACTTTAAATAGCTGTGAAAGTTTATTTTTTAAAAAAACGTGGTCAGGACCTTTGAAAACAAGCGTTATATGCGTTTCCTACCCTTCTTGTTATAAGGCGAGGTCGACTGTACTGAGTGAGAATACATCACTTTTGTCACGAGGGAATCACAGACTGACGTGAAAAGAACTCGTAACCCGGTTCGCAAAAGGTCTTCGGGCCGACGACGGCCGCAGTTGGCCCGCGCACGTCAGTAGTCAGTGCACGGGCCAACTGCGGCTTTCGTCGGCCCGAATACATTTTGTTATCCGAAAATGCCTTCACGATCGAAGAACAACGCTCCAATGTATCTCCGATAAGCCGCTCTGTCTGTCAAAATCCAGGGCTTATGCTGACTGACCCAAGTGTAACACAGTCCAGTTTAAGGCACTGATGTAAATGTAATTCGGTCAGCAAGAGGCAAAGATTCTCATGAGCCCCTGCTGTTGCAGGGGCTCATGAGAATCTGTGCCTCTTGCAGTTGCGAAAAGGGCAGCAGACGATGATCTGTTTCCGGTGAAAAGCAGCGCGAACTTTGCAAACACAATGGCGATTGGTGGCTTGCGTGTCACTCTAACCCAACGCTAATGCTTGTTACAAATTGATTCATCCGCCTGTATTTGCCAGGTGTGTGTGTGTGTGTGTGTGTGTGTGTGTGTGTGTGTGTGTGTGTGTGTGTGTGTGTGTGTGTGTGTGTGTGGGAGGAGGGGGGGGGAGGTGTACGTGCATTTCCCTAATTTTCGTAATTTTGCGGAAAATTAAATAAAGAAAAAGTTCAGTTCAGTTGAATTCATTCAAACAAGGTATCTCCGTGCACGAAAAGGCTTTTGGACGTTAAAATCTCTCCTTGAGTTCCTTCATCTCTTTCTTTATAAAGTAATGTGTAGATCGTAGTTTGTTTTTTTCCCAGATTATTCTTCGGTGTCATTATCATCAATTTCTATTATTTATTTTTTTTTACAACATTATTGTCCCACGAGGGCAAATTTGAGTTACCTTCCCTGGAGACGACGTGTCGCCGTAGTGCAGTGGCACCCAAACTGTCTATCCATGTAAAAAAAAAAAAATGCATTTCGTTCACACATCGAGGCATAATGTTGTCACGTTTTCACAAATATGGTAAAATTAATATGCTTCGAACACACGTTCCAGAGACAACAACCATAATATAGTTCAAGGGTGGCGGCAAGCTATTTTTGCACCACCCTTGAACTATCATGGTCGATCTGTCTCCTGAACTATTAAATCTATAGTCTTCAGAGGACAACGCGCAGAGTAAACGATGGACGTCAGCCTTAAGGTTTGTGTTCATAACAGTGCTGGTTAACTATTTGGCTGTAGGTAGCGCATTTATCGCGATGATTCCTGCAGGAGTCATTGCGACGAAGAGCGCTACCGACAGCTAAAGGATTCAATACGCTTGACGGAACTTCAGCTTATTTCTCAGTGCAGCTTTCACACTTCAATTTAATTGTCAAACTTTTTCCATTTTCTCCAACTAATTATGGTTGCTGTTGCTAGGTTTCCATCAGTGGGGAAACTGCGCCCTACTGGCTGCATGTGGCTATGTTGTGTTGCACTTTCCTTGAACTCAAAACATTTTCTGTGGGTCGGGATGATAAAAGCCAGGTTAACTCATTCTACCCCATCACCGAAATCCCCAAATTTTAAAGTTGTCCTCTGAAGACTGCATTGCAGTGCAGGACACAGATCGACCATGATAGTTCAAGGGTGATGCCAGAATAGCTTGGCGCCCATAGGCGCCAAGCTATTCTGGCATCACCCTTGAACTATCATGGTCGACCCTTATCTCGCTGTGGTGTGTCTGGGGTAGAATGAGTTAATGTACTTTTAATGCACATTTCATTCACAGAAGAAATTGCCTGTGCACCCTGATTCTTCAGACTTTCATTAAGTCATACAAGACGGCAGCATACGAATACAAAGGTAATCGCCGAACCTCCGGCCGGTATGCGGCACATTTCGAATTAATTAACACACAATCGAGCCCGTGTGTATTGTGCATGGGTTAATATACTGAGTGAGTGAAATACACTAGTTAAACGTCAGAATTAAAGTCCTTGAGCGTCCATCACCCACTTAGCGATTTTAAATAACCCCTATTGCCCGTAATTCAGACATGGGGTTTAATTAATCAGTTCTATTCCCCGTCATTTAGACGGAGTCTAGGAGAGTTAATAAGCCACGTGGACCTCATCTCAAAGACGAATGTGGCGTGAAATTAGTAAAGGTCACAGGGCACCGTCCATGACGTGACATGTCACGGCTCATTAGTCTCCTGAAATATGAGCTTAAATGAAATAATTGCTCAGCAGACGATAAATGGTAGTGCCTGATGAGGTAGCCTGACGTCTGCAAGACTACTCCTGAACTATCAAAATATCAGACCAAATGGTGACTGTTACTGAAGCGTGTAAAATGCAAAGAAAATCAAAGCGAAGAAAGAAACACGCCATCTATCAGTCTCCAGTGTTTTAAGCGCTGAAGTGAAAAGAAAATCAACGCTGGTTTTATCTCTCTGACACAAATGACTGTCTCAGGCTGACCCATCATTCTTCAAGTAACAGTATTAAAGTAAAAGAAAAAAATCAAGTTGTGTCTCTCTGAGACAACAGGCAATAACCTAAGCTGGCATTTTTCATTATCCGATCTCAAAGACCCTTGAGAATTCCCTGATCGCCTCTCCAAAAGAATGACGTCATCGAGGCAATCAAAGGGCAAAGAATTCTGAAGACAGGAGTGTCAAGGGTCATCAGGAGCCCTAACGCTGTACAACAAGTAGACGTGGGCAGACGACAAGGGAAAAAAGCAAGGCCCTCAACTCTTTGTTGAGTTCCACTCCACGTCAAGTTGAAGCATCTCGATCAAGCTGTCACAATGGAGAAATCTTTGACAGTCCCGAATCGAAAACAATCCATTTGAAAAGGCACAGATCCACATGAGCTCCCGCAGGGCTGAAGGCCTGCGGCGGCGCATGACTGAGGATCTGTGTCTCTTACTGAAACTTTTTGCAAGTATCTTCGATTTTGTACCACTGTGACGAGACCAATTTTTCAATAGATACTTCACTGCGGCGGAGTGTAAAGTGTCACGTGTTCAAAATGGAGAAAACTCCCCAAGCATTATGGGTAAAGTAGAAAAAGTGTGCTAAAATGAAGGATTATATCTAAGCATTTCGTTTGCTCCAATCAAAAGCTGCGTTTCACAGCGGAAGGACTGCGTGATTGGGGTTCAGTTTTGGACATTTATTGATAAAGCGCTGAAGCGTTGATGTCTTTGATGCAAATCTTATTAAATTCTCAGTGACTGCGTAGGGCATATAAATCTATGACTATCTACAGACAGACTTTTAAGCTGATGTCTTTGATGTCAGTTGTGACCTGAGGCAAACAAATATGTGACTTCCTTCGCCTCAGAGCAACAAGTCTCCAGCAGGACACAAAGGTCGTAATGGATCACGAGTGCTTGCGTGACCAAAGTGAATCTACGCCTCCGTACAGATAGACGAGGATCGGTGGTGACATTATGGTGAACAGATAGTTGAAGCATTTCATGAACACTTCTGGGCATTTCCTTCCTGAGAGAAACGGATTGTAACCCATTCCCTGCCACCGGCGCGTATTTCGTTTCTAAAATCCTTGTTCATTCAACAACCGTTAAAATAGAACATTGATACAGATTAGTCTTAGCAAGAGGCATAGATCCTCATGAGTCCCCGCCGTCGTTGAGGCTCATGAGGATCTATGCCTCTTGCACCTGGATTGAGTTCACTTTTTCTCGGCAGTGAAGGGGTGAAACAAACTCCAGCCATAGTTTTGGGGACGAATGGACCCCCCTCCCCCCTCCCCCCATCGTACGCGGCTCATGTAAATCTAGGCATCTCTACAGATTTCAGAGCTTGGCTGATGGTATTATTACTAGGTGATGAACAGAGGAAAGCAGTTCCATCAAGTTGTCAAGGGAATCTCAAAGATAAGGCTCGACCTCCATTGGTTTTGTCTTGAACGAAATTGGACGGTTAATGGTTTTAGGGTGGTCAGACCTCCCGCTTTGGAAACACTCACAGCTCGTAAGTTATTCATCTGCAAGAGTCATAGATTCTCATGAGCCCCTGCAGTTGCAGGGGCTCATGGGAATCTATGCCTCTTGCTTAAGAACACCTGATATTGCGAAGAACCCAGCGAAGAAATTTTACACGCTTGGCAGTCATCTTTTTGGTCTGGATTTCGAAGTCTTGACATTGTTTTTCTTTTGATAGCTCTCAACGGTGGATTGTTTTAGAGCGGTCAAACTGCCCGCCTAAAACCCCTCCTCAATCCGTCGTCTAGCCACTTCCCTTTGCCCATCCCATGTCCGCTGAAGGGCACTTTGTTGGGGTGAACATTAAAATTCACAGGGTCACAATGGTAAGACCCACCTTGTGTTTATGGAGCTTGTGTGATTTTCGTCTCTCATAGGCCGATTCACCTCTGTTTTCCTTTTTCAAATTCGCCCTCACGTCTGCGCTGTCTTTGGTAATATGAAAATGGGATTTTTTAAGAAGCAAATTTGACGGTTCTGAAATAAGCCACTATTTTATTGAATTTTTTAAAACATTTAATTTAATTTAATTTAATTGTTTTAAAGTTTTATTTTATTTTATTTTATTTTATTTTACAGAGAATTACAACGTGGGTTTCAAATTCTCGCGAGGTGCGACCTTTTCGATCGATTTACCGATCACGGTTGATTTTGCCTTTATATAACTCAATCAAGGCGCCCTGCATCAACACCTGCGAAAGTGTCGTACATCGTTGCCGCCGGTAATACGACACTTTTTGCAGCTGTTGATGCAGGGCGGCTTGAACGAGTTAATAGAACTACGTGTCCAAAGATCATCTTCGTTATTTCTGTCATGTCCGCCTACGACAACGACAACAAGATGAGGATTGCATCCCAAAGTCTACCGTATCGTTTGGAGCTCAGATGCTATTATATTTTAGGAACATTCAGAGTTGTTCATATTTTTAGGCTTTTTATGCTGATCCATTTCCCTCCTCTCTAAGCCAACCTCTGTTCAACACACACGTCGACTGGACACACGGCGCTTCCCGTCATTAGAACGCTCTGTGGGCTCGTTTCAAGTAGAGACAGGAATCCATCTCCTTCTACTCTAACCCACCCTCTGATTCACACACACACACTGGCACACAGAAATAAAGACGGACACACAGCGATTCCCGCCTTTCGTAAGCTCTGTAGTATGGCGTAGCATAGGTATTCTGAAGAAGAATGATTGCACGAGCAGCGAAATGACGTCACTTCAAGCTTCACGTCATGGCATCATTAGTCCCACGACGCCGTGTTCATAGTGACGACTCGATGTTATACGTCACTTAACGCAGTACTAACATTTGACGTATCGGAGAATCAACTTTGCAATTTTCATGCTGATTTTCACGCCTAGGGCTTACAAGTCACAATTTGACCTAATCTTACCCGAGGGCCCGGACAAACAGCAGTGTGATCAAACTCTATGCTCATGCATGGTGTTCACACAGTAGAGTAAATACGGTACAGTAGTTGTCAACGGTTTGTTTTGTGCCGATAGTCCGTGTGGCACGAGATCCACGTGAAATCTTGGAGGAACGGTTAATACGGGGAGTTTTAGTGAGTTGTAGGCGAGAGCTCAGTCTGGCAGAGCTGTAGAAACATTAGTGCGGGCTTTACTGTCAGAGGGTACAGACGTGTGTGAGATACCTTAGCCCGTATTCCAAGACTCTGAAACCTAGAATTCAGGTATGTTTCTATATGTATCATTGATGGTTACTTGCGTTAAGGATAGTATGCATTAGTAGGAGTTAATTTGGTTGTATAGCGTTGGCTGAGTTGGTTCAGTTATGTTGATTTGGAATTCAGTGAGGTAACAGGTGTTTTCGTATACAGTTATTTACCGAGATGGATAACTAAAGGAATGTGAGGGGTGTATGTCTAAGTCATTACGAAGGTAGTACAGGGTTGATTAAGCATAGTCTTTTCCAGTGTATAGAATAACGTATAGCGAGAGTGTTAGGTTATAGTCTGTTTCAAGGTAGCGGCAGAGTTATGGGGGTGTTACGAAGGTAGTTCGGGTTATGAAGAACGTGTGTGTGTGAATGAACGTGTGAGTTATTTGTATCAGCGAGGTTACGTAATGTTTCTCATATGATCCAATATGTTGTGTGTTTAGCAAGTGTTACGTTTTAGGACTTTATTGTGTTCAGAGTGCTTGTCGGAGTTGAAGCGACGGACGCCGAGACGTCAGTCACCAGGGACCTAATGCGAGGTCATCTCTCCATCTCTTCACTCGGAAAGTGAGCGGCCGGTGCCAAGACACTTGATGGGTCACAGCAAAGATACAGTACGAGTAACGAGGACGTCCACGGTTCCAGAGACAGGACGACTCGGGAGCGTACGAGAAGGGACTTGCACGCCTAGACGTGAAAGGACTGAACGTAACCAGGCGAGAACACCAAACAGGTTGGAGAGTGAGAGATTAATACCTAGCCTGGCAGTGATATTGTGTGTATGTGGATGTGGTGTTGGCCCAGGACTCGGAACCGTACAGCAGGGTGGTGAGGACGACAGCTCTGTACACGCTGATCTTGGTGCCACTACGACTCCTCGAACGCTTTCACCAGCGCTGCCTGCGCACCATCCTGGGCATTCACTGGAGTGACTATGTCACCAACGTCGAGGTCCTTGAACAGGCGGAAACTGTGAGCATCGAGGCTTTGCTGCTGCGGACACAGCTTCGCTGGGCGGGGCACGTCTCCAGGATGGAGGATCATCGCCTACCCAAGATCACTCTGTTCGGCGAGCTCGCCACTGGACACCGAGACAGAGGGGCACCAAAGAAGAGATACAAAGACGGTCTCAAGAAGTCACTTAGTGCCTGCCAAATCGACCACCGCCAGTGGTCTTCGCTTGCTGCGGACCGTGACACCTGGCGCTCCACCATTCACAAGGCAGCTGTCTCCTTTGAGGACTCTCGCAGAGCTAACCTTAAGGACAAGCGGCTCAGAAGAAAAAAACAGAGTTGTCGTAACTCAGAACCCTGACCAGACCTTCCCCTGCAGCCACTGCGGTCGAACCTGCCTGTCCCGGATTGGCCTCCGCAGCCACGAAAATGCTTGCAGACGACGTGGGCAAGCCCTATAGAATCTTCGTTCGCGAAGTCAAGCCAAGAGAGAGAGGGGATGTGGTGTTAAGATGCTGGTGGGAAAGAAGTGGTGTATAAAGTTGTGATAGTTTGTGAGCATTCTTCTTTTATTGTTTATCTTGTATAAAAGTTATGTTAGAAAGGGAGCCCGTGTGTTGAGTTTTACCGCATGAATGCGCCCGTCTGAGTCAGTGGCGGTGTATGCGTCTGTTGTGCGAGAGCCTGTACGTGCGACTGGGGGCGAGTCTGCGTGCGTTACAAGCAGGCTTATGCAAACACTGTTTATGAAAACTCATGCGGGTATTAATGAGAAGATAGTTTTTTTCGTAAAAGAAAAATTAAAGTTATGTTAGCTGTTTTACAAATGACTCCGAACAAAGTGGTGCAGAAAACTGATTTTCACACATAGGGCATACAGGTCACAGATTGACCTAATCGTACCCGACAGCCGAGACAAACTGCAATCTTATGTAAATACCGTATACGAAAAATCATGCGATTATTAATGAGAACATTGTTTTTTTTTTTTTCGTAAAACAGATTCAAGTGTTTTAAGATTAACCCATTTAATTCGTGAAATTAATCCCAAAAACGTGAAAATATATGTTAAAAAATTATTTAATTATCACTCAAAACGTTCTAGAGGTACAATGCCGGTTAACGAACTCATTCAAATATGTCCCTTGTATCTCGCTATAAGCAAAATATCTAGTAAAAATAAGAAAAAACACGGACTCCAGTGTGGATCAACCGGTTTTTGTGAAAAGGTCATTTTTTCGCCAATGAGGTTCTTAATAAAAACATCGAAAAAAGGTCCCGAGATAATTCTTTTAGGGACAATATCCTAAAATTCAAACTTGTCCGTCCTCAAACGCGGGCTCTAGTCGCTGTCACACACACACACACACACACACACACACACACACACACAAACACACACACACACACACACACACACACACACACGCACGCACGCACGCACGCACGCACACACACACACACACACACACACACACACACACACACACACACACACACACACACACACGCGGCGCTTTGGCGCCAAAAAAGACGTTTTCTAGCAAGGTTTGCGTAGCTGGACGTGACGTCATTTTTATCTTGTTACTTCTTTGCCAACATTTCTGCCCCGCACGCCAAAAACGTCACGTGCATGCTTCGGAATGCGCTCCGACCAGCCCCATTTAAACATCTACAGTATTTTTTAAATACGGTTGACAAAAACACATTTATGCGCGGGTTTGTGATTTTGAACCCAAAGGCTCCATGCCATGGCTCCAGGCAAGCAAACCCCATGAGGAAAATAGAAAGAATTACTAACTCTTTCAAGGCGCTTCGCATCAATAGTAGCCGGAGGCAACGCTATACGACACTTCCGCAGCTATTAATGCGGGGCGCCTTCACTGGGTTGACTAATTGATGCCTGGACACCGTTACAAGGTCCAAAATCACAGACAAACGCGGCCGAAGGAGGAAAGAGAAAGAATTAATATTTAGTTGCTGCGGGAGTGTTAGTTATAAAAAACGCGTCTGCGGCGTGGCTGCCCACGTAAAACAGTGACACAATGGACATTTTTACAACGCTGACATTCTGATGCGGCTTGCATGCATTTGCAAAGCAGCGCTGTTTACCATACGTGGGAACCGAATCGCTCTGACATTCCTATAACGACAATGAAAAATCAAGAACAAGGAAGCTATGTCTGTGTGATGCGTCTTTATTTTCTGGGCAACAACAGGATCACATCAAAATTGCAACGCCATGTGAACCATGAAAGCTGAACGATTGTAGTGTTGTGAAGGTGAAAACAACAAGCGGTCAGATAGCTCAGGCGGTTATGCGTCGGAGCGAAAGAGTGCGAAAGGAATCGCCGAGTCGTGGGTTCGAGTCCCCGTCCCGTCCCCGGTAGCTTAACTCGCAGTCCAGGGGGAAAAGACGGACTTGTTGGATGAAAGGTCCTGGTAAATCAAAGTGGAACAGCTGCAGTGCGTCTGAATTTATCAGTGTCGTACTCCATATGCTACAGATTTCCCTGTCCCCAATAACCCGCCTGTCAGTGCCGTCCACCGTCACTTCGGTGCCGAGGACGTTAAACCCCGAAGTAACCCACCAACCAACAAGCAGTAACATTTCATTCAGTCGCCCGCTAATTTGCCCACACCTGCCAAACTACACGGGGCAAGACAGTGTTGTCGCTTCACTGTCGTTCCACTTTTGCGCGGCTTTTACGTCGCGCTTATTCTTCTTTCTTCTTTTATTCATTTAATCCTATTTTCTATCTTCTCGATTTATGTCGTTGTTGCCACCACTTTCGCAATGCTGTCGCGCAGCTATGTGGAAATGCCGCGCCTTTAAGTCATTCGATACGAACTGGAGCCGGATACGCGACCTTAACTCATTCTACCTCAAGACCGAATTCCCCAAATTTTGAAGTCGTCCTCTGAAGACTGCGTTGACACAGTTCGACGATGATAGTTCAAGGGTGATGCCAGAATAGCTTGGCGCCCACAGGCGCCAAGCTATTCTGGCATCACCCTTAAACTATCATGGTCGATCGTTATCTTGCTGTGGTGTGTCTGGGGTAGAATGAGTTAAGCCACGTATCCGGATGCATGTCGTCTCGAACGAGTTATGCACGATTAACAGAGCGGCGAGGACTCTAACTGTAAACAGTCCATGGACGGATAACCGTTCGCCGCGTTACACACGTGCAAGTTTGCAAGAGCTTAGCCCATTCATCGCCAGTAGACGCAGAATGCGTTTCTGAACTATTCGTTAATTCAACGCCAGTGAGCTGCAGCCGTCCCAGGAACATGGATACAAAAGTGGTCTCAACTAGAGGCACAGGTCCACATGAGCCCGCGCGAAATTGCATTTTGGATCGTGCTCACCTTTTTCTCGGTAGTGAAAAGAACTAAAAGGCAAAGCGAGCAACCTAACTGCGGAGGAAAAAAAAAATCGATCGCGCAGAATTACCTTCCTGTACGCTTGAGCGAAAACAAACAGAGTGAGAAAGTTCACAATGCGCGCAATCATGATGGCTTCAGAATCTGATGACTGCGATGACAATGCGTTGGGAAATCCGGATGATCTTATCGACGGTTGGCGACGGGTGTAAATCAAGGTGAACACTGCCGTTTGAATAGATCACAATCAGACTGGAGGATTTAGCCCCTTTTGCCTGCTGCCGCGGTGCGTGCAGTTTTGTGTCTGAAATCTTTTGTTCTTTCAACGACCAAAAAGCCAACAAACACCGTCCAGGAAACGTGGACGCGAATTGGTCTCGGCAAGAGGCATAGATCCTCATGAGCCCCCGCTGTCGCGGGGGCTCATGAGAATCTATGCCTCTTGCAGTTGGATTGTGTGTTCACTTTTTCTCGGCGGTGAAGGGATTAAACCAAAATAAAACGGCATTGTCCATATGTGCGTGTTTGCCCGTCGTAGTTTTGATCTTGCCTGCTAAGGGCTGTGTGGTCTGAAGAAACAGACCAGTACGTGCATCATTAACCCCTTCACTGCCGAGAAAAAGTGAACACGATCCAACTCGCGGGGGCTCATGAGGATCTATGCCTCTTGCTGAGACCAATTTGCATCCACGTTACTTGGACGGCGTTGGCTTTTGGTCGTTGGATGAATCCAATTTTCAGAAACAGAAATATACGTACAGTGTACGTAGTGGCAGGGAAGGGGTTAATGTCAAACAGAAAGTCGTCCTGGGTTTGCCATAAAAAGAACATGACATACTGTACCTTCCAAGAGGATCTTGTCAGCGTTGGGCAGTTTATGTGACGTATATGAGCGTCATGTATTTTATCTACGTATATTTCTGTGGGTTGGCGATTGGGTGCCTGGAAAGGAAGGGGGCAGGGGACCTAACCGTCTCTTTGTTCAGCGCCGAGTAATTCCCCTTGGTGCGTGTACTGTTCCCACCAGCGCCAGCCTCGCTTGTTTGATTTGTGTGCATAACATAGCGGACAGCAGAAAGACTGTCACAAAAGATTTCTTTAAAAAAATCAGTTAACTTCGGATATAAGAAAATGACAATGTGTGCGCGCGCGCGCGCGTGTGTGTGTGTGTGTGTGTGTGTGTGTGTGTGTGTGTGTGTGTGTGTGTGTGCGCGTGCGTGCGTGCGTGCGTGCGTGCGTGCGTGCGTGCGTGCGCGGGTGTGTGTGTGTGTGTGTTGAGGGGGATGGGGAGGGGGGGGGGAAAGGAGTTTGCTGCTGTTCCGGAATTGCTTATAAGCTGATTAATTTTATGTATACTGACGAGCAAAAGGAATGCGACATTTTTGGATTCATCGGAAACACTAAACTGTGTCCGATGAGTCCAAACATGTCGCATTTCTTTTGCTTGTCAGTATAGATAATTACAAACATAACAGAAGAAGTGTGATCGGGGTTTCCGAAAAAACAGTAGATTATCCCACTTTTGTTACGAGCGAAGTGAAATGCGTCAGCTGCGTGTATCAGAAATCGCTTGACATTACACACACACACACACACACACACACACACACACACACACACACACACACGCGCGCGCGCGCGCACACGCACACGCACACACGCACACGCACACGCACACGCACACGCACGCACACGCGCGCGCGCGCGCGCAAGCAGGATCTAGCAGATTGCAATTACAAGCACGCAGGAACTCGCAGATTGCAATTACAAACAGGCAGAAACTCGCAGATTGCAACACAAGCAAGCAATAGCTCACAGATTGCAATACAAGCACGCAGGAACTCGCAGGTGTAAGTACAAGCACGCGGGAACTCGCAATTGCAACTACAAGCCCGCAGGAACTCTCGATTTGTAAGCACATGGCGATTTTGATGATAGACGAGACTTACTGTGGGTCCTTCGTAGAACTCGATCATCGACTCGTCTCCATCCAGCATGACGGACACAATGGCCGGGCCCTCTTCACTGTCTGCAACACAGTACCATTGACAAATTATTGTTCAGTTTAAACATATTTCAGTTACTGAAGTTTACACCTGCAATAATAATTAAACATAAAAGTTTGGTTTAAACATGTTTTCAAATTACTGCAGTTGTAAATTTGAAGAAATTCACGAAACTTAATTGCAGTAATTCAAGAAATACCCAAGGTTAACCCCATAAAACACTGACATCCAGCAACAGGATGTGGATCGACCATGATAGTTCAAGGTTGGTGTCAGAATAGCTTAGCGCCTATAGGCGCCAAGCTATTTTGACACCACCCTTGAACTATCATGGTCGCTCTCTCTCCAGAACTGCGACGTAAACCAGAGAGGATAATTATCTGCAAACTTTGACAGTTCTGTCCTCAAGGTTTTCATGGGCTAAGGCACAAACCCATCATCATCACCAAAAGGCAACGATAAAAATAATGTAAAAAGAAAAACCCTGTTGTCATCGGCAAAAATAAATTCGGTTTTGTGAAAACACAGACGTCAAACAATGCACTATGTGCGGCCATAATTACTCTGGCAGCGGCGAGATCGAGAGACGAAACTAAAGCCGACCCGAACCATGCCAAATACAACAGAAACTAAACCACATAACTGCAATCCAGATAAAAAGCACGCAAAATGCACATAAATTCATAACAAGGAAAGAAACACGATTTGAAAAGACGAGCGCAAGATTCCTTTAGAGATTTTCGCGTTAAAATACTTAACAAACAAACAGACGACAGCAACAAAACAACAACAACAATAAACGAGAAGGACAATGCATTACTTATGTATTGAAAGCTATACAGTTACACAGCAAATGAAGCAATATAATATAAACCAAAAGGAAAATATGTACGAAATTGTGACCAAAAAGGAAACATCAAAATGTCTTGACACAGCCACAAAGTACAAGCCATATACTAGACATCTGCACCGTTAGATCTTTCTCTGCACGCGTAATTGACACGTGATCACATGCAAGAATCAAGTCGTTTAACTCATTCGATGCGTGCCGCCTCCGGATACGCGGCATAGGAGATGGACCCACGAATCATTATACCAAAGATTATATATTCTGAAGTCTTATTATAGGATTTTTGATTATACACTATACAAGTCAGATAATGATGCGTCGGCTTTGGCTCTGCAGTTCGAGTGAATATGTTAGTTCAAGGGCAGTGCCTGATTAGCTTGGCGCCTTCCAGGCGCCAAGCTAATCAGGCACTACCCTTGAACTATCATCGACAATCCCTTATTGCTTGGCGCTTGTTAAAAAAATATATATATAGCGATGTGCTTCCGTGTCTAGAGTCTATAAATCTTGTTGCAGTCAGCTCTAGGGAAAAGGTCTGGTAGGAAGACATCACTGAAAAGACATTAGGACGAAGATTTTACGTCTTCTGTACATAGCCAAGCACAGCACGTTGTATCTAACCCTGCCCTAGGCATCCAGTAAGCAACGGTCTTCGGGGCCCACGAGGGCCGCAGCTGGGCGCGGGCAGACTGCGCCCGTCGTGGGTTCGAAGGCGTTGTGTTACTGGGGCAGCCAGTCCATTTTGGGGGGTGAAAAAGCAGGATTTTCAAAGCATTACGACAAAAAATATCTCGCTTTTCAGGAAGACGGACTTGCTGTCTGCTGCCTTAACAGCTTAACTCATTCGACACGTGCCGCTTCCGGATACGCGGCTTATGCCGCGCATCCAGAGGCGGCACGTCTTGAATAAGTTAAATGTTTTAATCGTATCTTTATAAATGTACGTGTACGAGGTGTGTGTGTTTGTGTGTGTGTGTGTGTGTGTGTGTGTGTGTGTGTGTGCGTGTGTGTGTGTGTGTGTGTGATGGTGTGTGTGTGTGTGTGTGTATGTGGTGTGCGTGTGTGTGCGTGTGTATATGTGTATGTTTATATGTGTGTGTGTGTGTGTGTGTGTGTGTGTGAGTGTGTCTATGTGTGTGTGTGTGTTTGTGTGTGTGTGTGCGCACGTTTTTTTTAATGTGGTTGAGGGTTGGGGTGAGTGTGTGTGTGTGTGTGTGTGTGTGTGTGTGTGTGTGTGTGTGTGTGTGTGTGTGTGTGCGTGTGTGTGTGTGTGTGCGTGTGTGAGTGTGAGTGTTCCTTTTAATCTGCTTTGCGGGTCGTGTGTGTATGTGTGGGGTGGGGGTGAGGGGGGGGGGAGTCTAATTAAGATCAGCATTAACTACACATGCGGATGAACGGACCGTTGTAGTTCAAAGGCAGTGCCGGATGAGCTAGCAACTGGCACAATGAATTCATAAAGCACAACACATTTCGAGCAAGTTGACGATCACCGTGAAAGAGTCCCTGAATGTCCAAGAATGTAATACCGCCATGCTTCGATCGATTGTAAGACATTTCATCGCGCACCACATGCATAAACTGGTCAGTCTGTCTCCTGGTGTTACGTACAGTGAACCCCTCCCATAAACTGTGTCAACCGCATTAATCGGCCATGATTGCGCAAGAGTTCAAAGGCCAAAACTGATTAGCTGGGCGCGTATTCGTAACAGTTCTGTATTCAGCGAGCTATACACATGGTGCAGCATACTATGATAAAATATTCAAACATTCAGGCGTAAGGTGGTAATTTAAACTTTCAGGATTTGTACTTTGAATACATCAGATCCTGTTCTGAGCGACAGCCGTTGTGACATATCACCTGTCATTAACCATTTGGCTGTCGGTAGCGCTTTTTGTCGAAGTGATTCCTGTAGGAATCACTTCGACAAAAAGCGCTTCCGACAGCCAAAGAGTTAAAACTCTTCATCGACCTTCTTCTTCTTTTTCTCGAACGCGGTCACACTTGGAGTTTGGCTCTCAAAATGAAATCTGTGGTCTTCCGGCTGTAGCGCCTCCACAGGACCGTAAGTTTTTCTTGTAGAGTGGCGGGCTTCCACCTAAATAATGGCCTTTAATGACAGGTGATCTCACATAACGGCTGTCGCACCATTTACCTGGCTGTCGCGACCTAAATGATGGTCGTAATAATGTGTGACACCTTAATTTTGCCCTTCAGATCTCACCTTGAGAGAACGCCTGTATTATTAGACCGCTTCTTCTCGCGAAAGGCTCGATGCTCAAATGACAGGTTCTTTTGTATTACAGAAGAGAAACTGAGGAGACCACTGGACCATGATAGTTCAAGGGTCGTGCCAGAATAGCTTGGCGCCTGCAAGCGCCAAGCTATTCTGGCAACACCCTTGAACTATGACGTCATGGTCGGTCCATATTATTTTTGCAGTATGACAATGAACAAGAGTAGGTTATAGAGGCGACGTTTATCCGGAAAGGGTGAAGGTCACAGTCTTGTATCACAATATTCTGTTTACCGTCATCTACAAACCATAGGGAACGCAAAAAATGACAACATACAGAAAAAGCACAATTTTCAGTGCTAACATAGGCGGGGAGGTCGTTCGTGTTTACTACGGCATTTCGCACGTGCCACGTCGATTACAAATATTCCTTCAGCATCAAAATACATATTTTGTGTGTGTGTGTACCATAAGCTTTCACAGTAAACTTCTCTTATTTTTGAGACAATACAATTAATCGTATTGAGTCGTGTCTTGTCGTGTGTCGTGTCTTTGTCGTGTCGTGTCGTGTGCTGTCGTGTCGTGTCGTGTCTTTGTCGAGTCGTGTCGTGTCGTGTATTCGTCGTGTCGTGTCGCGTCGTGTTTTGTCGTGTCGTGTCTTTGCCGTGTCTTGCTGTGTCTCGCCGTGTCGTGTCGTGTTTATGTCGTGTCCTGTCGTGTCGTGTCTTTCTCGCTTTGTGTCGTGTCGTGTCGCGTCACGTAGTGTGGTGCCGTGTCGTATCCTGTCGAGTCGAGTCGAGTCGAGCCAAGTCAAATCGAGTCGAATCGTGTTGTACCCTGTCGAGCCGAGTCCAGTCTAGTCGAATCGCGTCGAGTCGAGTCGAGTCCAGTCGTGTAATGTCGTGTCGTATCTTATCGTATCTCTTCTTTTATCTTCTCTGTTTCGATTAGTTTCTTGTTTCAGTTTTTGGGGTGACGTACTAGCTTGTGTGTGTGTGTGTGTGTGTGTGTGTGTGTGTGTGTGTGTGTGTGTGTGTGTGTGTGTGTGTGTGTGCGTGTGTGTGTGTGTGTGTGTGTGTGTGTGCGTGTGTGTGTGTGTGTGTGTGTGTGTGTGTGTGTGTGTGTGCGCGCGCGCGCGCGCGCGCATGTGTGTGCTTTCCAGGAATTCGGGACTAAACACAAGCACAGTTCAGTTGATACATTAATTATGATAGCTGAGACAACTGTGACAGCACAAGGGTGGTGTCAGAATAGCTTGCGCCTACAGGCGCCAAGCTATTCTGACACCACCCTTGACCTATCATGGCGGATCCGTACTCTGTTGCAGTGTGTTAGGTGTTGACAGACTAAGCATCGACTTCAAAGCTTAAAAAAAAAAAGTGTTTGCGGCAAACGTGCTTATGCTGGCGGTTTAACTCATTTGCGGCCAGCCGCATCCAGAAAAGCGGCATCAGCCGCACATCCAGATGAAGCTGGCCGCAAATGAGATAATGTCACAGTACTGTTTTTTTTTCTACATTTGTTTTGTTGGCATTTCGTGGTGTGTTTCCGGCCATGAAGCAAATTTGCAATGATGAGGTCAGCTCCGTACAAGAGCAATTCAGATTTATATTTCCCGAATTGCACTGAATTAACTAATATATACAAAAGAACCAGGAAGTGAAATAACATTTAAAACATTGTTATTTAATATTTTTAATTCGCAGCGAAAAATTCCTCTTTGTCTCTGCACGCAATAAACCCAAATAACCGATCAGTTGATCAGTCATTATTTTATTTAACAACCGCGGGTAGAAGAAAGATGTATACTTAATCAGAATCTGGATCAAACTCTTCCTTAGCGCACATGTAACTCTTTTTTTTTTTTTCTCACTTGAAATCCGTTGATTATTGAATTGTGCACACTTTGCTTTTAGACTAAACATCATTAAGTCCAGCAAGATTTCCAAAACCGAACATGTATCCCGACTCTCTCGTTCCTTCCCCGAAACCATAAATAAATTATGGCTGACACTAAGACCTTTAATCTCGATGTATGCCCGTTTAGGCACACGCCATTTAGAAATTAACCAATTAGGCCCTGAGAACACGAATACGCTTTTATCCCATGAATGCATGCAAATGTGATCGCGAGGGGGAAAGATCCGCATTAGCCTCCGCAACTGGCATATAGACGTAACCAAATTTGACAGACGCCAAAAGCGCGCAGACACATTAAGATTGAGAGTGAGAGTCTCCTTGTGAAAAGCGCCCATCTGCAAGAGGCATAGATCCTCATGAGCCCCCGCATATGCGGGAGCTCATGAGGATCTGCGCCTCTTGCTGGCTTCAATTTGCATTCGTTTTGACGCAGGAGACTGAAATTTAACTTATTTTTGATTTTCTTATCGATCGATTGATTTGGAACGCTGAGTACGATTGCTGTTTATGCCAATGCTAACCGGAAGTTGTCTGTGGACGCAAACCAAGCATGCGCAGGTGGGTGATTAGAAAGCTTACAAGATCCTACTAGTCCGTAAGGTCCAAAAATCACAGATCAGCACACAAACAAGAACTCTGCTGCCAGTTGCAGTGAACTTGTCGAAACTAGTAACTGCCAGTCAACTTGCTGTCTCTCTGCTCTGCCTCCGTGATTTTTGCGTGGGGCTCTAAACATCTAAACATGGCGCAGCCAAAAAGACTATAGGACAATGAATTTTATTAGCAGATACTGGTTATTGAAATTTACGTACAGTCGCGCGCGAGAAATAATTCGACCTTGATGGTTCAAATAGCAGTACTTGATTGATGAATACGAAGGAGCTGACTCCAGGTCGTTTTTGTTTCGAACGAAGGCTTGGGGCCGGTAACGAGTTTGGGAAAACGCCGGTAGCCTTTAGCCGCTCGAACAATGGATTAATCATTTCACTGTAAGAAAAAGATGTAAACCCAACCCAACTGCAAGAGGCAAAGAACCTCATGGACCCCAGCTGACGCGGGAGCTCATGGTGTTCTTTGTCTCTTGATAATCTAATTTACATCCGTGTTGTTTGGATCGATGGGATTATTCGTTGTTGAAGTTGTCCTACTTCTAAGGATATACATGTATTAGTTTGCGTCAGTTGGCAGGGAAAGGTTTAACTGGCTTGGCGGAATACCTTTGAGCCATTGTGTTTGATCAGTTTGTGGCATCTTTCAAGTCCTGTTTCGCAAGTCATTCTAAAATTCTAAAACGGGAGCCAGCTGGCGCTGGTAATCAAATGGAAAACAGCAGCATGTCAGTTTAAATCCAGACTGAAAAAGAGACGGACTTGTTCAATAGCATATACGTTAAAAGGTCCTGGTAGATCAAAGTGGCACAGTGGCAGTGCGCCTGAATTGATCACTGTTCAGGTCGTACTCGAAAATACCTGTCGATGCCCCCCTCCCTCCCCCCCCCCCCCCCCCATATAACCCGCCCTATAGGGCAGTCCATTATCACTTAGGTGACGTGGGCGTTCAACCCCGAACGAATAAATCAATTAATACATCAGGTTCGCGTAAATGGAATAAACAAATGTTAGTTTTCGGCAAGCTTTCGGCAAACCGCAAGATTAAGTTATCAGGGATAGACAAAGACCTAACGTAAACTGACTTTCAATCGAGTCCTTCCAATTTGTGTCTGCCCACTGAGCAAACTTGCTTTCCATGTCCCTCATTTACAAATCGCTGGTGAAAGACCGTTGGCCTCACTCACGAGCGAGCTTAGTCCTGCGTTATAGCGGAGCACCTTGCTCAGTGGCTTGCGCAGGACTAAGCTCACTAATGCAGCTGGCCCCTGGTAGGTACTATTCTAACCTGTGAAGGCAAAAACAGTAAGTCCATAATGTGAAAGCACGATTTTCATTGCAATACAATAAACAAATCTCGCTTTTCACAAACATAGACTTGTC
Organism: Semisulcospira habei; assembly: GCA_036245525.1. Classification (NCBI taxonomy): domain Eukaryota; kingdom Metazoa; phylum Mollusca; class Gastropoda; family Semisulcospiridae; genus Semisulcospira; species Semisulcospira habei. The sequence continues at coordinate 131,792,064 of BTPG01000002.1, read as the reverse complement.
TTTTGCCTTCACAGAGCAGTATAGCTCCAGCGGTCGTTGTCGGTATAACATGCCAAACCCAACCTCACGCCACATCGATGGACGGTCATTTTGACGTGTGCCTGGCGTAAGAGTCATGTTAGCGTGTTACAACTCTTCGACAAAACCTGCTACGCCAAAACGAGCCACCGGTCGATCTCGAGTAAGGTTTTTGATGGCGTGTCAATTCCTTCAAGCAAACTTGCAACGCCAAAGAGAGCACGGGTCACCCGAGTGATTACACCAAAGTGACCACGAGGCAAATCTGGCGAAGGAGTCAGAATGACTCAGCTCGAGCGACTCGCAAAATTTACAACTGCGACTAATTACTGACACCGGCACGGAAGGGCTGGCAATCGGTACTCTTTTATTATTTATTCTGAGTAATACAAATAAACTGAATGTTCTCAGAGTGGTCCAATGAAGCAACAGATCTTCGGCACAACGTTAGCCAGAGCAGGACCGCGCACATTCATAGACATCGGACCGAGGACCGTTTGCTCACTTACGGCAATACTTGGTGTAGTTATTTCTCAATGACTCGGCGGTGGCGTGCGCGCACCAGCTGCACTTGGGCTCAGTTGTGTGAATGAGCTTAGTTCTGCGCCAGCCACTAGGCAAGGTGCTCCGCTATAGCGGAGCACCTTGCTTAGTGGCTGGCGCAGGACTAAGCTCAATCATGTCTCTGGCCCCCGACGTCGGCCCGAGGACCTTTGATCAACTACGCGTGGTAATTTCAAAGTGACTGGTCGCGCGGTGATTAGGTCTTCACGGCTCCTTCAGCTATGCCTGGGACCGCAGGAGAAGCCGATTTGGAGAGGCCACCACAGTTCGCAAACGTTCTTCGGTCCCACGTCAGTCGCTTTTGGCCCTGGCATCAGCGGCTGGTGTTGGCCATGGCGTCTATTGCTCACTGAGATGGAGGTAATGTTTGTAATCATGTACGCGGTACAGACGAGAGCTTGTCAGTGACTAAGTGGTGAGGGAGGCGCCTTGCTTGTCAATACTTTCTGGACACGGCTGAACACTGCCCTGAGAAGTCAAAAGACAGTCTATACATTTTGTGAAAAGCGAGATTTGTATTGTAGTTCAATACAAATCTTGCTTTTCACAAAAATCGACTTGTTGCCTTTTTTGCTTTCACAAACAGAGCAACTTGGCCGTTCTCTAAGAACACCTTCAAGTGAGAAACAGCAAGATATGCAGATTCACAGGCTCCCTGCGGTGGAATGGTGATCCCTTCAACATACCCTTCATAGGCGGTGATGGTGGAACAGATTTCTGTTACAATAGGCATAATTCACTTGAGCCCCTGCGGCTGCAGAGGCTGATGTGAATCTATACCTATAGAAGTGTAAGGACCTTAATGAGGGACTGATTACTGTTTTCATCCTTCACGTCGCGGTTTTTTATTTTAATGCACACTAGCCAGTACTTTTGAGAAAATAATTCAAAGATCCAACTATCTTAACCCATTCAGCCCTGACGCACAGTTGCAGGAGATGGATCGACTATGATAATAATAATAATAATAATAATAATAATAATAATAATAATAATAATAATAATAAAAAATAATAATTACGGTATTTATAATGCGCTTATCTTATAATAATTATAACTCTAAGCGCGCACTCACAACTCGCGCACGCAATCGCACGCTTTAGACAACGACTCACGAACCACAAATAGTGAAATACATTACGACAGTCTGCTTAGGGTGGGGAGTGTGGTGGTATAGTGCTAGAACTGTTGAAAGAGGTGAGTTTTGAGGGCGGACTGGAAGGAGGAGATAGAGTGTTTCAGGAGATGGATCGATCATGATAATTCAAGGGTAGTGTCAAAATAGCTTGACACATGAAGGCACCACGCTAATCTGGCACTACCCTTGAATTATCATGATCGATCCATCTCCTGCAAATGGAGCATTGTCGTTAGATGATGCCTACAAAATTTGGGATATACGGGCGTGGGGTTGAATAAGTTAAGGCTTTTCCATGCAAAGTAAAGGGAAACAGGTTTGTAAGCAGAGTGTGAACCTTTAACTCAACGATCACGATTTTAAAAATATATATATTACAGTTTATAAAGTGTAATACTTTGCGTTTTCATGATGCCTCAAGAATAGTGTCACCCTGTGTACCATGTCTCTGCGTTGTTGGACGATGTGTCCCGGCCGCTTTTTCCTGCCAGAAAGTATAGAGGAAAACAGTGTTTCTAAACGGGATGTACTGACATAATCAAGCACTACCTAACGGTCGATCCATCTCTCACAGTTGTCACTAGAAGTTTAAGAGGTAAAGATCTTCGAAATGATAATTCTTGATCTCATCAAGCGTTATAACCCCAAAGCATTTTCTCATTGCCCTAGTCAAGAAGTTTACACCGTTCTAGTTCCAAGATTGTTTGGTCTCGTTAAGCTACTTATTAGAGACGATAATCTCATTAAAAAATCCGGACCAAAACAGTGACTGCCAAGCGTTTAAAACGTAAAGGAAATTCCAACGAAGAAAGAAGCACGATAAGAAAAGACAATTACAACGCAATTGTGTTGTAATTGTCTTTTCTAAGCGTGTTTCTTTATTCGCTGGTATTTTCTTTTAGTCTCATAGATTTGCCTTTGCTGAGACAAGTAACCAGTGAAACAAAAGTTAAACGTTAAAGGGGCACGACCGACCTTTTTTAATGCTTCAGCTCGCAAAAAGCTTTTACTGGGCTTCAGTATACATACCCACTTAGACAGTGACCACCCTATTGTCCCACCAAATGCTTTATTTCGTCCGTTCAAAGCGAAAGAGGCCACCGGAATCGTGCGGCTGGACCCGGTCAAAAGATTGCTTCCGATAGACGATCAGGTAGCTGACGTCATAACTATTCTATACGACCTTAGGTCATCTGCATAATTATAACCAATCAGAGACAAGATGTCGGATGAACCAGCGAAGAAAAAAAGAAAGTATCAGTCGACTCGCGCCGGCCGACAATGACAGACTCGTAATTGAAGAGAAGAAAGAGAAAGAGAGACAAGATACCCCTAAGTAGAACTGACATCGGACAAGGGAATATAGAGCTTGGCTTGACCGCCCATCCGGAATTTGTCGCTTTCTTGCTATGTGAAACAGTAAGTAATCCGGTTACGATCTTTGTCGATCTTCCTGTAGTTTCACGAGCGCTAGAGACTGAGAATTCATGATCTTCAGTAGAATTTATCTCTTACTGATTTTGCAAGATTTTAAACCTGTTTTATCATGAAGTTACGAGCTAGTTCATCAGATTTTATGCTGCAAGGATCAGACAACTACGGCCTGTGTGTCAAAATTGCGGCACTGGCTGCCGACATCGATGGTCGTGACACGTTTTTGTCTGTGCGGGCTCTCATTCACTCGCTTCACAGATGTAGTGTTTCTGCTGCGATGGTGCATTTGTCGTTTCCAGAGATGCTTTCAGTTACGTAGACTTCGATGTGTGTGATGTGAAACTGCAATGCAGAAATGGGTATAAGTGGGTGAAATACCACGTTCTGTTTCGTGACGCTGGTTCAGTCGCCGGCTTGGAGCGGAGACCGAGTCGAAGAACTTGAAGCCACGCCCACAGCACGATTTGCCCGTTACTCAGGGCAGCAGGTCAAGCGGAACCCGCATTGATTTTGACAGCATAGCGAATAAGTGGAAAATTTATTTTACATTCTCGTGGAAAATTATGTCAAAGGGATGCCGGAGAACATCAGTACATGTCTACACTGACGCGTACAACGATGACCGCCTCCGTCGTCTGCAGTATCGATTGATCGGGTTCTGCCTTGTGACGTAGGCTAGTTAATATGCACAAATTCATAACGAGGCCGATGCAGACGATAATTTGCACCCTCGGGTACAAAAACAACACACCCATCAAACGATGAATTTCGACATTTGGCATTGTATTTACATCATAAAGTTCTAAGTTAGTACACAAATGACCCATACATAATACTGTCAGCAGTATCTGTTGCAGACAGTTTTCCGACTGTGTTGAGATGATTAAACCTGGGGAGATTCGCTTTAAGGCTTAACGCTTTTTAGTCCACAATGAAGGTGATTTCAAAGATGGGGAACCGAATAGGGTTTGAGACAAATGTTGACCCCAGCTGGATTCGAACCTGCGACCTTTCGGACGAGAGTCGAACGCTCTACCCCCTTAGTCACCCAGCTCCCCGAAATGAATGAATGAATGAATGAATGAATGAATGAATGAATGACTCTTGCGAATCTTTTGCAGATGGAAGAGTCTAGAGTGATGGGAAGACTTATGTAAAAAAAAAAAAAAAAAAAAAAAAAAAGATGGTCGAATCTGGGTCTTGCTCATGACGAGGCCATTGCTCTGTGCCGTGACGTCCTGGCTTGAGCCTGATAGATTTGTTTCATGCGAGTAAACCTAATCCCAGCAGGTTCCGCTAATACGCTGAAACTCGGCCATCTCCTATGAGCACTGGAGAACACCAAGGGACCTCCTCCAATTGCAAAACATAGATTTGGCAAGAGGCATATAACCTCGTGAGCACCCGCAAGCGAGAGCTCGTGAGGATCTATGCCTCCTGCCGACTTTTTCTCCCCTGTGTGTTCCGGATGGACCGCCATGTGGCCTTGCGTTCTAACTGACTTGAAGACTACTTTTGCACATAAAAAGGTGCGCAAAAGATATCGGTTCTAATGAGTCCCTGCTGCCTGCGGGGTTTCATGCGGATCTTTGCCTTTTAGCAGATGGACGGAGGTTGATGCTAGAATGTCGTTTCATTACTTGGTTCGGTCCAGAGGGGGTCAGAAGGAAAATGTCACCATTAATTTCCCTGCGTAAACTAACACTGTGAGGATGCACGAGGCTGGAGAAGAACAGAATTGACGTCAGCAAATCTCTCTCTCTCTCTCTCTCTCTCTCTCTCTCTCTCTCTCTCTCTCTCTCTCTCTCTCTCTCTCTCTCTCTCTCTCTCTCTCTCTCTCTCCCTCCCTCCCTCCCTCTCATACGGTGTGTCAGTGCGTGTGGCCGCGTGAATGTTTGTGTGTGTGTTTGTGTGTGTGCGCGCGCGCGAGCGTACGTGTGTGTATTTGTGTGTGTGTGTGTGTGTGTGTGTGTGTGTGTGTGTGTGTGTGAGAGAGAGAGAGAGAGAGAGAGAGAGAGAGAGAGAGAGAGAGAGAGAGAGAGAGAGAGAGAGAGAGAGAGAGAGAGAGAGAGTTACAGAGAGAGAGAGAGTGAGAGAGAGAGAGAGAGAGAGAGAGAGAGAGAGAGAGAGAGAGAGAGAGAGAGAGAGAGAGAGACCAAATTTTGAAGTTGCACTCTGAAGGACTGAATTACAATTCTAGATACAAATCAAGGATGATAGTTCAAGGGTGGTGTCAGAATAGCTAGGCGCCTATGGGCACCAAGCTATTCCGGCACCACTCTGGAACTATCATGCTCGATCCGTGTCTTGCTGTGGTGTGTCGGAGCTGAATGAGTTAAGCATTTCTGTATTCCCCTATAACTTTTCTATTTGTTTGTAAAGTAGCATTTTCGTTCTCTATCTCTCTGTCTTACTTTACCGTTATAAAACAAAGGTTCATAGTTCTCACTCTCTCTCTCTCTTTCTCTCTCTCTCCTCTCTCTCTCTCTCTCTCTCTCTCTCTCTCTCTCTCTCTCTCTCTCTCTCTCTCTCTCTCTCTCTCTCTCTCTCTCTCTCTCTCTCTGATTGTACGTGTTTTATTTGTTAGTAGTTTTAGCCTCTAGGCGCCAAGCTATTCTGGCACCACCCTTGAACTAAAACCACTGGTCTATATCCTTATCTGTAAGTACTATAATGTAGATTGCACATGGCAGTGTACAAATTTGAAGCTTTTAGCCTCAGTATGATGTGGGTTAAGGAGGAAAACGAATATTTCTTCCTATACCTGCTGCATGTCCAGTCTTTTATTTCATCTTTAATATAAAAACTATACAGTACTAAATCTTGCACAAAACCACCCACACATTTTGTTTTTACTTCCTAGTGCATTCGGTCAATGGTACTGTTTACCATATCGGTGTATGCATGCACAAGGGAGTTAACCTTTTGACTGTCGGTAGCAGTTTTTGTCGAGGTGATTCCTACAGGAATCACCTCGACAAAAATTGCTACCAACAGCCAAAGGGTTAATAGTTGACTGATTTGTTTGAAAAGTCGATAAACCCCAAAATTTCATTTCGCGAAAGCAATCAGTCCTGTCCTTGAAAATTCTCTTCTTTCAACGGAACTGCACGAACGGGTCTTCCCGCCTTCACTGTGTGTCAAGAGGAATAACTCACATAAACAATTATGAGTTACCTCGTCCAGTTTTTCATTGCTTTTTTCTTTCGTGGAAACAGTGCACAGTGGGTCTTCCCGCCTACAATGCCTGTAGCAGGCTTCAAAACTCCAGGACCAAATTTAGCATGCTTGCTCGAAAGATTTGGAGACAATTTAAGCCAAATATTCATATTTCATTTTTATGATTTGTGTGCTTGAAATTTCCAAGTCGGCTTTGAAGCTTCTGACGCATAGATTGTGAAAGAAAGCAGAGATGTAGTGCCTAATGATAGTCTCTGAAGGACGTTTGACTTCAAGAAAATGAAGCACGCCTTTCAAATGGATTGGCGCAATCACGATGACTCGGAAATCCAATGACTACCATGACACAAGCAAGCAAATCGGGATCATCTTTATCGATGGATGTCAACGGATGTTGCCTAAAGCAACCAAACATTGCCATTTGAATAGACAAGAATCAGAATCTTAACTCTTTGACAACTACTAAAAATACCGCTCGGCCCAAAAAAAAAAAAAAAAAAAAAAAAAAAGAAACCGCGTGACTAAGTGTTATTTTCAATAAGCAAAATCGTCAGTAGCAGTCAAGGGGTTAAATTAAATTAACCGTGTATCCCTGACGCCCTAGAGCAGGAGATGAATCGACCATGATAATTCAAGGGTAGTGCCAGATTAGCTTGGCGCCTAAAGGCGCCAAGCTAATCTGGCACGACCCTTGAATTATCATGGTCGATCCGTCTCCTACGACTGTATGGTGACAGCTCCAGAATTTGACAAAAATGCGGCCTTGGGGGTAAATGGGTTAATGTCAACACTGTCATTGCAAGACTCGCACTGACCACATTTAACATTCTCAGCGTACGTAAACATTTTTTTCTGTTGAACGCCTGTTAACGAAATGTCCATGCTAGCGTGGAGTCTGCAACAAAGTCCATCTGCGAGAGACACAGATCTTCATGTGCAGGGGCTCATGAAGATCTACATCTCTCGCGTTCTATGGTCAACCTTATTAAAATTTAATTCAGCGTTCAACAGAGACTGTGGTGGACGTAGTTTTGGTGCACTGAAGAGAACGACCTTGTCTTGGTACGGGAGCTAATTACACTAAGTGTTTTGTTTAGAGACAGACACTTCTGCAAGCATCACCACTTACCTGTAAGATGGAGGCACAGATGGTCATGACCCCTAAATCTGCAGGGGCTTATGACTATAATTATTTCATGCTGGACCCATTTTAACCTTCTCGCCGTCAGACAAACGAAAGCGAATATAGCCCAATTAATTTCAAGATGAATGTAACGTTTAGAGAGCTCCTGAGGTTCCATGCCTGTTACTGTTCAATTTTACATCAGTGATCCGTGCATCAGTGCGGTTATTGTGCGTTGAACTACGATTATTTTGAATACAATATTGAAAGCCCCTGGCAGTTATGGGGCTAAATCTATGTTGATCTGGCGGAGGAGACCCGCGGCCTGTTTACAACTGATGCAGCAGCCACTTTCATGTCCTGGGTCATTCTGTTGTCTCCCTTGGCCGGTAAAATCTTGACAGACCTTTACCGCTTTTAGCCAACCCACTTCAGCAGACGACAGCCGATCAGTTTAGCGAATGTCAGAGGTTTCCGTTTAAAGACCAGCCCATTCATTGCCACCGGCGATAAAATATGTCTCTAACCAGACCATCCCAGTCTCACTGTTGTTAAACAACGTCTGTCTGAGGTACACAGATATAACTGAGTCCAGCAAGAGGCATATATTCTTTTGAGCCCCCGCGTTAGAGGACGGGGGTTTAAGAGAATATATGCATGTTGCATTTGTGCGTTGTTCTTGTGTTTCAGCGAAGAAGAGACAAAATACAATTTCACTGTGCTCTGGTCAGGCTAAGGCCGAAATCAGCCCCAGAGCAAATTGTTCGCTGTTTTTCTGGCGGTGAAGCGTCCAAGAAAGCTTACAACTTCACTGTACCCGGCAGGCTAAGGTCACGTCGGCACGAGGTCATTTGTCAACTGTGTACCAACTCCGGCCTAGGAAAAGGTCAGGTTTCTAAATCCGGTTCGGCCGTTTCCGTCTTCGACACAAAGAAGAAGTAAACAAATACATGTCCTATAAGCACTATATGTGAGACCCCACCCATCTCAGCGCAAGAGCCATAGATTCTCATCAGCCCAGGACCTTCTGGGGGACATCGAGTGATGAGACAGACCGATTGTATCGAATGAAACCAAAAGTAAACTGCATTGATCTTCATCGTCGTTGAAGAAGTCTTTATAGAATTAATGCTCCGTTTGCCAATTTTACGTCCGAGGAGACTATATGCCCGGTACGCAAAAGGCTACCGGGCCCAAGTCGGCAGCAGTGGGCCCGTGCACGACTGTGCGCGTACCCACTGCGGCCAACTTCGGCCCGATACCTGTTTGCGTGCTGCGAATAGAACGTGCCTGGGGTTCGATCAACTCTAAATGCGATACGAGAGTTAAGACTGCGTGTTTTTAGCGACCATCCTTATGAGAGATCGCCTGTCATTAAAGACCATCATTTAGCTCACTGTAGCCACCTAAAAGAGGGTCTTTAATGACAGGTGACGTTTTTTTTTTTTTTTTGTCTCTTCAAAACTTCTCTTAAGAGAGCACGCCAGAACGCCATCAATGAATCTGCAAGAAGTATATGCTTACTAGTCCCCGGAGAGTACGAAGGGTTGGGGGTGGGGGGAGAGAGGGGATGTTGATAATGTAAATCTGTACTCTCATGCTGGTTTCACCCTCATCAGTGAGACGAAGGACAAAATCACATGTAATTTTTAACCCACTGGCTGGCGGTAGCGGTTTTTGTCGCGATGATTCAACCGCTACCGACAGCCAAAGGGTTATGACGTAAAACAACATCAACAACAACAACAACAATACTAAACAAGCCGAAACAGATTGACCATTGAAGTTACCACAGGTTTCCAATAAAGACATGCTTGTGACACGCATTTTGCCCGCGAAATTTCCATAATTTCCCATTTTTGGGCAATCCTATTAGTTTGATGGGTTAGGACAATCCGATTAGTTTGAAGGGTTGGGAAGGGATGCTGTAAAGTGTTGCCGTCAAACAAAATTAGGACATTGTCCTTGGCCGTGCGTGATCAGGCAATATTTCCTTGCACGCTCTCGGATGGATTTCTTCACTTTTTTTCCTTTTATTTTTCCTTTGGGTTGCCATCTTTTTGAGACAGCGCGTCGCAACAAGATCATCCCCAAGGAAGACTTCATTATATGTTCCCAAATGTTATTATTTTATGAGCAAAGAGCGTACGTGACATTTTCAACATAAAATCGTGCGCAAAAAAAAAACTCGTTTTAAAGAACAGCTAGAGTAGATATTGTTTAGCAAAGAGTCATAGATTCTCATATGCCCCTGCGACTGCACGGACTCATGAGTATCTATGTTTCTTGCTGAAGTAAGCGTTTGGATGGGTGACGAATTTTATGAGAAATCAATCTCTCAGCACCATAGCAATTCAAGAGTTCACAATCAAATTCGTCTTGTCCCCTGGAGCATTGATAGTGGCCATGAAACTCTGTCTTTTTCAGATGAAAGAGTTTGGATGACGGATTTCATGGGCATCAATCACTGAACTAAAGAAAATTTGAAAAGTTGAATAGTTAACAACAACAAAAAAAAAAAAACGTTTGGCCGCAGGAGACCTAAATTCTCATATGTCTTCCTCCTACGGCTGGGCCTCATGAAAGTCCATGATTTTTTTGTGTGTGTGTTTTTTTTTTTTTACAAATGTAAGGGTTCAGATGCCGAATTTTATAAATGCATCAATAATCAATCCATTTAACCCCACGACCGTATTTCCCAAATTTTAGAGGTGTCACCTGGCAAATGTGTACCAGCTGCAAGAGATGGATCGACCATGATAATTCAAGGGTAGTGCCAGATTAGCTTGGCGCCTTCAGGCGCCAAGCTAATCTGGCACTACCCTTGAATTATCATGGTCGATCCATCTCCTGCTGTAGTGCGTCGGGGCTAAATGGGCCAAGCACGAAAGATGGCTTGAAAGATTAAAGAGTTCTCAACCAATTCATCTTGTTTCGCAAGAGACTTAAATCATCATAAGCCGCTGCGACTGCAAGGGCTCATGTTAACCTATGTCCCTTGCAGATGGAAAGAGCTGCATGAGGGATTTAATACACGTCACTCTTTAGGCGCCAAAGAAACTTTAATAAGTTAATGAAGTGTTCGCAATCAGATCACAACACGAAATCAATGAGTCTTAGTCCGCAACTCTAGTTAATTATTCTTCGTCTTTTTACCGAAATATCTCGATCGAAGCGACTTAACTCTAGTTAATTATTCTTCGTCTTTTTACCGAAATATCTCGATCGAAGCGACTTAGTGTCTATTTCCGTACGCTTGGTTTGTTTAGGCAGCTGCCACTACAGTACTAAGTACCCTTAAGTAAACGACACAACAAGTTGACCGCGCGCATGGGGTCGGGGTAGTTGTACGTTGCTTAAAGCGACCATTTCTAAGCAATACAGGTTAATATTTCGCAAAATCTCATTTAAAAATGTCTTTCGTGTCTTAACTGGCTGTCGGCAGCAGTTTTTGTCGCGATGATTCCTGCGGAATTATCGCGACAAAAACTGCTGCCGACAGCCAAAGAGTTAATATTAATAAGATTAACCAGTAGTTTTGTTACAAACAGAGCCTACCATCCCCATCCATCCCATTCCCCGTTTACATTTTTTTAAAATAATAGGCGCTCGTGAGAATCCACGCCTCTTGCTGAGCATTAACTCTCTTGTGCATGCAGCCACCAACACTGTGAACAGTTTTGGTGGCTGCATGCACAAGAGGGTTAATTTGGCCGGACAGTCAGTCACCCATGTGCAGTGACTTAATTGCGAGTCTAGCGGTAATACAGTTCATGAGTCACTCTACAAGGAGCACAGAATCTGATTTGTCATGATATACGTGTGATTTGTCACATGATCACCTGGTGACAGTGACGTCACTCTAGCTCCAGCTCCAACCGGATCTCCAGGCCTTCAGTCACAATTTGTTTTCAAAGCGATCTGCTCCATGGCGAACTTTGATTGCTATGTTGGGTTACCAATGTTGTCTTGCCTCAGCTAAGAATATTCTACCCTTCTTTTCTCAATGCATGTGAAAAAGCATACTAACACGAACAGAGGTTCTCTACTGTCCATTGTGCGCAACCGATGAAACAAAAGAGAAGACTATACTGAGAAGCAAAAGAAATGTGACTTCTTTTTGGAAGTGTTACCGATGTTTAAAAAATGTGGCATTTCTTTTGCTCGTCAGCACAGAAGGGCAGAAAAGTCTTTCATTGGAATACATCGAGCTTCATAAGACAAGACAGCCCTTTGTTCAACATTATTGTAAGACATAGACTTACTAAGAACATTAACGATATGGCAAACTGTTAACCCTGTATTGCTCTAAAGCAGGTCTCTTTAACCCATTACATCCTGAGATTGTTTTGTTTAAATTTGCCTATTGTCCTATGAAGGCTACATTACAGCTTAGGAGATAAGATCAACCCCTTTAGTTCAAGGGTGGTGCCAGAATAGCTTGGCGCCTCAGGCGCCAAGCTATTCTGGCACCACCCTTGAACAATATTAGTCAAATTAGTTCCAAGCAGTAGTGAATCAGAATGAAAAGGTTTAACATAGAATAAACGGCAGACTGACTTCTGGGTGATGTTTATGCCACTAAACCAACGGCTAAAAAAAGGAAACAATTGCACAACCAACAACATACATAACACACCTCATTGTATAAATGTGCTTCGATTCTACCTATCTTACGAAACCGCCTTTTACTAAAATTCAGTTTTCCTGATCGAAAAAGTCGCCGCCCAGACTGAGTCGATCGTCTGCAAGACAAGTGAACTTCGCTCCATTAAAATGCGCATACATTTGCAAGAGACATAGATCCTCATAAGCCCACGCATCAGGGGGGCTCATGAGGATCTATGCCTCTTGGTCTTGTTTTTTGTTCGTCTGAGCCACAGGCGGACGGGGTGTTAGGACGTTCTAGTTTAAATACTTAGATAGCGTCCCGAAATAGGCGAGATGGCGGATGAAAAAATAATTTGGAATCTTCCTGTTTCTGTCTGAGTCTGGCCTTGGACGCAAATGAGGTGTTGACGCGAAACGACAGCCGTTAACCCATGCAACACCGGGGCACTACCAACAGTGCCAAAATGCACGAGACGTGCATTGTCTTAAGCTTTTAACCACTTCACCACCGAAGCGAAACACTCAACGCCAAAATGCAAAAGAGATACGTTCTCCAGTTTACTGCCGAAACATAACAAACTACACACACAGATGAAAGAGGCACAGAGTCTCATGAGCCCCCGCAGATGCGGGGGCTCATGAGAATCTATGCCTCTTGTCGACCTCTTTCATAACCGTTGACAGAGGGCCGTGAATCTGTGATAGTTTAGGCGCAATCAGTCTTAACCGCTGGTAGTGAAGGGAAAAGGAGAGAAATGCAATGAAATAAAAAGGTATTTCTCAAGGATAAATGATTAAGTACAAGACCTGGTTTCGATCTTGTCCTTGCGCACACATTGACCCAATAAGTACGCACGCATGCACGCATGCAGAGACGCATGCACAACTAACGTGGGCCTGCAGGTGTATAACGAGAGAGAGAGAGAGAGAGAGAGAGAGAGAGAATCAATGACTCGAGTGAAACTTTATTTTACAACGGTTAAGGCATTGACATCGTCATCGACACAGCCATTTTACAAACCTGTCGTTGCTAACAACTACAAGACTGTCAGCAAATGTACATACACATAATTTAAAAAATAATAATTTTCCTGTTGATGAGACCACATGTCGTTAAAATTGGTGAACATGTGTCATCCACCCTCATTTTATCCACGGGCACGCCTCAGGGGGTGCGTTCTCTCCCCTATGCTCTACTCCCTGTTTACTTATGACTGTGCTTCATGCCATGCCAGTACTAAAGTTCTGAAATTTGCAGATGACACCACAGTAGAGGGGTGCATTACAAACTCAGACGAATCCGCCTACTGAAGTCAGGTTGAGACTCTAATTAGCTGGTGTAATAACAACAACCTTGAACTGCATAATGGCAAAACAAAAGAAAAGATTGTGGACTTTAGAAAGAAACAGTCCCCTCCCCCCTCTCCCTCTTGTGATCAATAGTGATATCATTAAAACTTTCCAGAACTTTAAGTTTCTTGACACTACTCTGACATGTGACCTTAAGTGGGAGGAAAACAGAGAGAGAGAGAGAGAGAGAGAGAGAGAGAGAGAGAGAGAGAGAGAGAGAGAGAGAGAGAGAGAGAGAGAGAGAGAGAGAGAGTAAGAGAGAGAGACAGAGACAGAGACAGAGACAGAGACAGAAAGACAGAGAGACAGAGAGAGAGAGAGAGAGAGAGAGAGAGAGAGAGAGAGAGAGAGAGAGAGAGAGAGAGAGAGAGAGAGAGAGAGAGAGAGAGAGAGAGAGAGAGAGAGAGAGAGATAGGATGACAATGACAATGAATGACAATTAACTTTTATTTTCCAACGGTAGAAGTTATTGGTTACAGGACAAGTTTTCAAACTTGCCGTTGCTACATCTAATATGTAAAAAGGACACACATGTAAAACACAAAAATGATACCATAAAGTAATTTGTTGGTGAATTGAAATATATAATAATAGTAATAATGATGACAATGATGATAATAATAATAATAATAATAATAATAATAATAATAATAATAATAATAATAATAATAATAATAATAATAATAATAATAAAATACGACTAGGGATAGTACTAGTAATAATAATAATAATAGTTGCAACAATAATGATAATTGTCCTTATTATATCATCACTGCCATCATTAGCAATAATAATAATAATAATAATAACAGAATAATACGACTAGGGATAGCACTAGTAATAATAATAATAATTGCATCAATAATGATAATTGTCATTATTATTGTTGCACTACGGACACGTAAAACAACTGAAGTTCGGTGATGGTTTTCTCTTGTGTTTATTTCAGTCTAAAGAGCATTGTCTGGGGTTGGGCAAGACCAACCACAGACTACAATTCGGTCGTTCTCTCTAGTCGCTCTTTCTTCTAGTTTCTTCCATCTCTCTCCCCTACTTCACTCTCCCCTTGTTGTGTTCCCTCTCTGTCCCTCTCTCGTTGTGTGTCCTCCCGTTGTGTGTATGTATATCATCATCATCATCAGTCCCTTGCCCGAACTGGGCGTTGGGGGACTGAAAGGCAGCAGCAACAGACAGTGCTCTCCACTGAGTTCTATTTTGGGCGGTGGCAAGCAAGTCTGACATCTCGAGTTCGGTCCATTCTTTTATGTTTGCGACCCAACTCTTTCTCTGACGACCTCGCCGACGACTTCCTTCGAGAGTGCCTTGGAGGATAGTCTTGGACAAGGTGTTGTGTCGGGTCACGTGGCCAAACCAAGCAAGCTTGCGCCGTTTCACGGTTGCCAGAAGGGGTTCATGTGGGCCCACCAGGGAAGTGACGATGCTCCGTACATATTCGTTGGTCTTGTGCTCGCGGTACGAGATGCGGAGCAACTTCCTCAGGCACTTGTTCTCAAAGGCCTGGATTTTCTTTTCTGAGTCTGCAAGCAGTGTCCAAGTCTCACAGCCGTAGAGTAGAATAGACACTATGAGGGACTTGTAAAGCCTGTACTTGATGGTGAAGCTGATGGAGTTACTTCGCCATATCCTGTCCAGCCTGGCCATTGCGGATGTTGCTGTACCTATCCTGATACGGATCTCTGCTATGCAACTACCGTCTTTGGACAGGGTGGCTCCCAAGTACTTGAAGCTATTGACCTCTTCTAGCTTTTGGCCATTCATGTGAATGTTGCTGCTGCTGTCGCTTGTGGTGTTGATCATCACTTTGCTTTTATCCGTACTGATCTCCATGCCATAAGACCCTGCGCTACTTGAAAGTTTGTCTGTCAGGTTTTGGAACTCACTATTGCTGCCTGCCATGAGGTCAATGTCGTCTGCGAATCGAAGATTGCACAGGGATCTGCCACAATAGAGATTGAAGTATGGTGGTCGTGGAGGGTTTCCTGCATGATCTTCTCCAGGAATATGTTGAAAAGGACAGGAGAGAGCAGGCATCCTTGACGGACACCGATCGTCGTCCTGAAGAACTCGCCTGACTGATTGTTAAGTAGAACCGCGCTGCAGGCGTTCTTGTAAAGCGCTTCTATCATTTGGATCAGTCCCTCCTCTATGTTGAACGATCTCATGACTTGCCAGAGTCCGTCGTGCCAGACGCGATCAAATGCTTTCCTGAAATCAATGAAGTTGTGGTAGAGTTCGCGCTGATGCTGCAGATGTTTCTCGATCAGGACGCGGCAGTTGAAAATCTGCTCTACAGTGCTTCTTCCAACTCTGAAGCCAGCCTGTTCTTCTGCCAGCAGTTCCTCGGCGAAAGTTTTGAGGCGGTTGAGAATGATTCTAAGCATTACTTTGCTAGGGTGACTTATCAGACTGATAGTTCTGTAGTTCTGGCACTGTTTCAGGTTTCCTTTCTTGGGGATCGGGATCACTAGAGACTGTGTCCATTCTACTGGCCATTTCTTGGGGTGTAGAGTGTTCATGGAGAAGTAGTACCTTTGACTTTTCAGCCAGCAGCGCCTCTTGGGGCAGGCGGGAGCACTGGTCTTCACATGGCACTCAACTCTCACAGCTGGCTCCAGGTCCTTTACCTAGCCACACCCCGGTAACCGCTTCTGCTGGCGGGCGAAACGTTGTGAGGGGCTGACGCGTCTTTCAGTCAGTTGAAATACTTGGAGAGGAGACGGGCGCCGCCAAGTTCGCCTAAGCCCATTGAAAGGACTGATGGACAAGCAACAGAATAAGAATAACATGCCGGATCGGTCGGGGCCCGGATCACCAACGACCGCGCACCCCATTGGAGGTCTCCAGGGTGGGGGCGACAAGTGTGTTACTGGAACCAAACCCACCATCAAGCTGCCCACGCAAGGAATAACTATCGGAACTTGGAACGTTCGCACACTCTACCAGTGCGGCAAAGTGAAGGAACTCACCCACGAGTTGAAGCGCTATCGCTGGGACATTGTAGGACTTGCAGAAGTATGTATATACCTTGGCCTTATTAATCATCTTCCCACTTAGGGCCCGCCCCTCTTTTAGGGCTGGTCCCGTTACTTAGACGCCATACATTTCCCATATCGTAATAGTTCCTGAGGGCCGGTCCGTTATCTTGATTAGGGCGGCTCGGCGTGCCGGTGGTTCCGTTAATTAGATACTATCCATTTCCCATATTGTAATAGTTCCTGAGGGCCGGTCCGTTATCTTGATTAGGGCGGCCCCGCGTGTCCGGTAGTTACATACAGACGCTACCCATATTGCACGTCACCGGAAACTACATCTGGATGCCACATGTGGAAAAAGGCGTAGTGTAACATTATCATCACTGCCAAAATTAGCACTACCAAAAACCACAACCATCGGTAAACAAAAAAAAACAAGGAGAAATGAAATGAAATGAAATGAAATGAAATGAAATGAAATGAAATGAAACTTTATTTCTGAACGGAAGAAGCAGTTAGCACATGTGCCATTTTTCACGCTTGCCGTTGCTAAACTACAAAGGTACAAATCTGCTAAAGGTACAAAGCTACTAAGATAACATGAAAGTGCACATAATATAATAAGTCGTGCAAAAAGAGATGGATAAGGCAAAATGGAGGGCACCAATTATGATTACGAACAATGTGAACGGGGAAAAAAAAAAAAAAAAAAAAAAAAAAAGAGATAGTCTTTAAAATTCCTTCTTTCACTGAAATCAAACACGCGCGCACGCTCGCGCCGCATGCTCTCACACACATACACACACACACACACACACACACGCACGCGCGCGCGCGCACACACCCATATACATGCACGTGCGCGCGGAGGTTAATATCAAGGCTTTAGGCGATGGAGATACCCGAACCAGTGAATGAGCTGTTAGATAGCAGGTACTTGAAGAGGCTTTCCTTGAAAGAGGGGAGTGAACCAGTGTGTGTTATGTGCGCTGGCAGTTTATTCCAAAACGAGGCGCCCGAGAAAGCAAGGGCGGTTTTAAATAAATCTATCCTCGGGCGTGGTGTGATGAAGTTTCGCCTTGATGTTGAATAGCCTGAAGCTACCTTGGTGAAGAGATTACACAAGTATTCTGGGTGGATTTCATTCCAGATTTTATACATGACTACCCCTTTGTTAAAGAGATGGTGCTTGTCAAGAGGAAGCATTTTTAGTTTTTCAAATTTTTGGTCAGTAGAAAGAGCTGGATCAGGCAGGATCTGCTTCACTGCCCTGCGATGCAAGGAGTTAAGCCTCTTCATGTGTATGTCACCACTGCCGTCCCATGTCGTGGAGGCATAATCGATGTGGGATTTGACATGGGCATTGTAAAATAGTTTGCAAGTGTCGACATCAATAAGATATTTTAGCTTAGACAGCATAAACACATTTCTGGACACAGTTTTACAAACAACATTGATGTGAGATTGCCATTTCATCTGGTTATCAACAATAACTCCAAGTAGGCGATGTTCAGTTACTTGTGTAATGGTGTGGTCTTGGATTTCCAGGCTAAGCGAAAGTGGCTTGAGCTGATGCTTCTGACTGGTTGCTATCGTCATACATTCGGTTTTGGTGGGATTAAGGATCATTGCATTATTTTCACACCATTTGGAAATTTCACTCAGTCCCTGTTGCAAACGATCATTTAAAGACTCCAGACACTTATCGGGGGTGTGGATTGTTGCGTCATCGGCAAACAAGTCACATTCAATTCTGTCATTCGTGAAGTGTAGTGGCAGATCATTGATAAATATGCAAAAGAGAAGAGGTCCCAGGACAGAGCCCTGGGGCACTCCTCTTGTTACTAAACCACTTGAAGAGTAAGATCCATTGGCTATCACGCGCTGCTGTCTGTCTGTAAGATAGGAAGCGAAAAACGAGGTTGTTTTAAAGGAATGAATAGATGCCTGAGAACTGCCGTCTGATGTATGAAAACAGTTACTTGAAAATGAACGATGGAGAGAGAGAGGGAGGGGGGGAGAGAGAGAGAGAGAGAGAGAGAGAGAGAGAGAGAGAGAGAGAGAGAGAGAGAGAGAGAGAGAGAGAGAGAGAGAGAGAGAGAGAGAGAGAGAGAGAGAGAATGACAATGACAATGACAATGACAATGACAATGATTCTTTATTTTACAACGGTGAAAGTTTTGGTGAAACCATTTTTCGAACTTGCCGTTGCTAATCTACTTTACATATAATGCACAAATCACAAAAATACTATCATTAAATTGGGAAAAACTAAATATATAACTAATAAAAATTGAAATATAAAGTTTTAAAAAAAAGAAATCATTGAAAAAGTGAAAATAAACATAACAAATCTCACACATACACACAATTATAAAGGTATAAATCTTCATACATACATTCATAAACACAAGCACAAGCACAAAACACACACACACACACACACACACACACACACACACACACACACACACACACACACACACACACACACACAAAAGAGAGAGAGAGAGAAACAGACAGACAGACAGACAGACAGACAGACAGACAGACAGACAGAGACAGTGACAGAGACAGAGACAGAGTTATACGGCAAGACAGTTCTGAGGGAAAAGGTGTGCTCACCTAATCTTTTACCCCTTCCAAATTGTAACTTTACTCCGTTTGTCTGTATCTCGAACAATGCTCTCTTGGCACTGAGTAAGGTGACTTTCTCAATATGCTGAGTTATTTTCGATCAAGTGCTTTCAGATCCTGTACGCATTTCTAAAAGTGAAATCGCAGTATCGCGTGACCAGCATGATGTCAAGTGAAAGTAGAGTGTAAACAAGAGCTTGAACAACAACATAGATATCTGACACCGCCGCCATCATCACCATCATTATCATCATCACAATCATTATCATCATCATTATCAACAACAACATCAACAATAACATGTAATAATGTAAATTAATAGCAAAGTGCACCGCATTTTTCCTCTATCATCTATCTCTTACTTAGATCCCAGTGCGCATAAGGCCATCGGCCGACGTCAGCCCGATGGCCTTTGCGTACTGGGATGATCTCTCTCTCTCTCTCTCTCTCTCTCTCTCTCTCTCTCTCTCTCTCTCTCTCTCTCTCTCTCTCTCTCTCTCTCTCTCTCTCTCTCTCCGGTAACGGAGTGATGCGTCTTCTGAAAACACATTATCCCCTTCACTGTCGGAACCCTGCGAGCGACAGCCAGATGAAAGGCATAGATCCTCATGAGCCCCCGCAACTGCGGGGGCTCATGAGGATCTATGCCTCTTGCGGACACCACTTTGAATCCATGTTCCTTGGGAGGATGGGGCTGTTTTGAGGCGCTGAATTAAGATTTCAAGAACACAGCCTGCGTCCACCGGCGGTGAATGGTGTTAACACCTTTGTGCATGTGGCAACCCGTACTGTTAACAGTGCGAGTGGCCGCATGCACTATGGGGTTAAAGTCATTTTGAACCTTACTCATGCGGGGAAACAAAAGCTAAAACAAGAAGCTCAACCCTTTCAGTGCCAGCTGACGCAGACAGCTTCTCTGCAATCTTCGTTACTTCAACACACACACACACAACAAAAAAACAACAACAACAAACAAGTGTAATGTCCCAGGAACATGGATTCAAAGAGGTGTCAGCAATTCAGCAAGAGGCATTGATCCTCATGAGCCCCCGCAACTACGGGGGCTCATGAGAATCTATACCTCTTGCAGTTGGATAGTGTTTAGATTTTCTTGGCACTGAACGAATTACAGTCTCCTTCCCGCTGAAAATTCAATCTAACGTTTTCTTCATCTTCTTCTTTGATAACCTAATTACAATGCCTTCTAAAGCTGAGGTATTTTAAGATTCACGTACAAGAAAATCAAAGAGTCCGACTCGAAAGAAGACTACGGAGAGAGAAACAGAGAGAGAGAGCGAGAGAGAGAGAGAGAGAGAGAGAGAGAGAGAGAGAGAGAGAGAGAGAGAGAGAGACAGAGACAGAGACAGAGACAGAGAGAGACAGAGACAGAGAGATGATGATGGCGATGACGACGACGACGATGATGATGATGATGACGATGACGACGACGTTGATGATGATGATAAAACTTTATTTAAAATTTTGACATAAAATTTCGTCATTTTACAAACTTGCCGTTGCTGCTACTCGTTACTAAAAATGCAAAATAAATAATACAGAGAGAGAGAGAGAGAGAGAGAGAGAGAGAGAGAGAGAGAGAGAGAGAGAGAGAGAGAGAGAGAACAATGAACAATGAACAATGAACCTTTATTTTCCAACGGTAGAAGTTATTGGTAACAGGACCAGTTTTCAAACTTGCCGTTGAGAGAGAGACTAGAGAGAGAGAGAGAGAGAGAGAGAGAGAGAGAGAGAGAGAGAGAGAGAGAGAGAGAGAGAGAGAGAGAGAGAGAGAGAGAGAGAGAGAGAGAGAGAGAGAGAGAGAGAGAGAGAGAGAGTAAAAATATTTGACAGAGTACAAATCGTCATTTTACAAACTTGCGGTTGCTATCATCTACAACATAAGGGGAAACAAGTTTGCCTCTAAAATTGTAATTCAGTCCTTCAGAGTGCAACTTCAAAATTTGGGGATATCGGTCCTGGGGCAGAATGTGTTGAGAGAGAGAGAGAGAGAGAGAGAGAGAGAGAGAGAGAGAGAGAGAGAGAGAGAGAGAGAGAGAGAGAGAGAGAGAGAGAGAGAGAGAGAGCATGCACCACAAGGGGAGGGAATCGAAGTTCTGGTATTAGTTACGTGCCCCTCAATCCGATGGTACATAGGATACAAACGCCATTGTTTTCCTCCCTACGTCACACGACCAGTCACTTTAGCGCAAACCGCCGTACCATGTGACCGTGATATTAAAACCCCTGTAGCGAAAAATGGCGGACGTTTTGTAGCCCTCTGGATGACGCATCTTGGATGCCAGTTTTGTTCTATAAAAGATCGCCAAACGTTCTAAAGTACAACGTTACTTAGTGTTGTTCGAAACAACAAGCACACTCAGTACTGGAGACGGCAACGTCATGACATATTTTAAATTACGTCATAAGTCTATTATGTATAAAGGTATATTCCTTTGACGTCAGTCATGTCTGGCGTGATCCAGGTTGCAAGATGTCTTCTTGATTTCTTTTACGAAAATAATGGAGGAATGAAAACAAATACGTTATTGGTCGGACGGGTTCGCTGCACGGACCCTTACAGGCCTTAGGGAGTTCAAAGGAACCATTCGGCCTTCGGGGTACAATGTTTCCTTTGACCTCCCTCAGGCCTACAAGGGTCCGTGTAGCGGCCCTACGACCAATACCTTATAATATCCTATTCACGCTCGGAACGAGGCAGGGGCATGAAACCCTTTCCAAAACTGTGATTCCGTCCCCTTGGCGGGAACCCACGCGCTCTCAAAATTAATTAACCCCTTCCCTGCCGAGAAAAAACGAACACCACCCAAATGCAAGAGGTATAGAGCCTCATGAGCCCCCGCAATCGCGGGGGCTCATGAGGATCCATGCCTCTTGCTGAAACGACTTGGTATCTACGTTCCATTGTCGGCTGGGGATCTATGAGGTTCAAATTTACAATGATTAAAAAAAAAAAAACCCACGATATGCGTCACTGGCTGTTACGGGGATTGATACTGTACATTCCAAAATATCGTGAATCCGCGTGTCTTGACCGTAACCCATGCCTGCTTCTATCGATTCCCTGACCGGGCGCATCTGCTCCTGAACAAAGAAATGGTAATCGGAACTACAAGCGCATGCAGGCCAGAGATGAAAATGGTGTCCGCTTGCACGTGACCTTTTACGTAAAGAGTTTCAGTGTGAGCAGACCTAGACAGTTATATTGCGCTTGCAGAAAGATGTGTTTTAACCCCCTTCTGCATGCAGCCAACGGTGCTGTAAACAGGCACCTGGGGGTTAAACTTTCTCTCTCTCTCTCTCTCTCTCTCTCTCTCTCTCTCTCTCTCTCTCTCTCTCTCTCTCTCTCTCTCTCTCTCTCTCTCTCTCTCTCTCTCTCTCTCTCTCATAATGTCAACGTTTCTGTTAAAGTTTTGCAATTTATTTTGAATCCAAAGCTTTAAAGGTTTCAGTTTAAACAGGCTTACAATTTCTTAATACGTGTCTGTGCAAAAGTCACACAGTTCAGTCGTTCAGAAATAGCTCAACAGATATTTCTCAAGTGTCATGTGATGCGTAGTTTAGATATTAATTTTTGGAAGCCATCTTCTCGACGGCGGGGTTTTATTGATTGAATGCAAGTGACGTCACACAGCCAGCGTCGTTGCGCGCGTCGTCTGCAGTCGGCCATTTTGTGCAGTAGACACAGTAAACACTAGTAACAGCAAAGTTAGAACTCGGCGAAATTGTGCCTGGATGCTCAATTTTCGAATGTGATAATAGGCCAGAGAAACAGATAATGTCCCCAATACGTAATAGTGAGATATATTCGTACACCTGCTTTCCGTTTATCAATGAATCAATGAATCTTTATTTTACAACGGTGAAGATATTAACACAGTCAGCGACTACGGTCATTTTTAGTACCTGCCGTTGCTACAACTACGACTAACTAAGTACAGAATGTACATGAAACAGGGATATCAAAGCACAGTGATACAAAATATATAGTCCACTAAACACAAACATACACGCATTCGCGCGCGCGCGTCCACACACACACACACACACACACACACACACACACACACACACACACACACACACACACACACACACACACACACACAAACACGCGCGCACATACACATGATTGTTAGAATATACACGTATTTTCGTGCGTCTACGTATAACTAGATATTGTTATTTGAGTGATGCCACGTATCTATAAAGACTTGTCTTGAAACGAGACAAGGGAAGATGAGGAAAGTTGAGCGAAGAGAGAAGACGACCATCGCCAGATATCCGGCACGACAGATGTACTAGACTGACTAGATGCACAACACGATTGTAAATTAAAACAGGTTTAACCTTTTAAAAAATTCTATATAAAAGATGCTTTAGAACATTTTCAAAACTGCGGCACGACACTCTTATAAAAACTGTTGGAAATTGTTGTTTAAACCCTTCTACCGCTGTATGGCATCGATTAAATAGAGTGGAGTGGGGGTTCCCCGAACTCTTCATTTCGCAAAGAAACATCCTTATAAAAGAGTATGACAAAAGTTGACAACGCTGAATTGTTGTCTTGAAATAATATCTAGGTGCCAGTGGAAACGAAAATCAGACATGGACCGCAAACGTGTTCTTCCAGTGGGAATTCATGAGGATTATTTTTCAGAAATAAAAGAAATAAGTATGAAAGAATAAGACAGGCTAGCCAGCCATTCTAAAGACCAGTACCACGAACAAACAAACAAACAGAAAGAGCAACACGATAAATATACAAAGAAAAAGTAAATAAATACAAAATAAATAAATAATAAATAAAATAAACAAATAACAAGGCGGAGAAGGGCGGGGGATTGAATCCGCGTTGGTGACGGCAACGGTCAAATCCTGCATGTGCTAAAATTCGTCTGCGTGCGGGCAATACCTACTGAGCTAAGGGGAAATAGGAATAAACTGAGGTTATTATATTCATATGCAAATCACGATGTTGTTGGTGTCTATCGGCTATCATTGCTTTGGACTGGTGCAATGATTTAGCGTCGGAGGACGGATTCCTTCATAACTGTGTACTCGGTATGTATTTTCCCAAAATCACTTGTTCTGCCGTTGGAGTCACGGAGATCGCCTCAGTTTCGCCGACATTAAATTCAAGGTGACCTCCGATCTCTCCCAAAATGCAGCGGTTTTAATTCTAGTTATGTAGTTCTTGGACGTCTTTATCTTGTAAAAACCGTCCAAGTTCACGATCGCTACTCTTTACCGAGGCCACCTCTGCTGCACAAAATGTCGGCTGCACTGAGCAGACGAACCCAGTTGCGTATCACGTGATCGCTTCGTCTTGCATTCAATCAATTGCTAAAATTCGCCGATACAACGGGTTACCAATGCTGTCTTGTCTGAACTAAGACCATCTACCCTTCTTTTCACAATCCACGTGATCAGGCACAAGTACCAGAAGTTATCCACTGCCAGTTGGGCGTAACGCAAGGAACACTTCTGCGTATACAGCAGATGAAGACTAGGAGAGTGTTTCATTTTAAGATACTCAGACTTCATAATTGAAGTTAGCACCTCTTGTCCAGCATTACTGTAAGACATACGAAGAACATTTATATAGGAGAGATATTGCAAACCGTTAACCCGCCTCTATGCCTTGCGTTGGTCGCTTTAACCCCTTGACTACGACTAACGATACAGTTCGGCGGAAAACACACCAGTGTTGCCACATGCCACGATACAGTTTGGCGGAAAACACACCAGTGTTGCCCATGCCACGATACAGTTCGGAGGAAAACACACCAGTGTTGCCACATGTAGAAACACCCAAAAACACTCAGCACGCTAGATCCCCATTTAACAAAGGTCCTTGGGCCACTGCGGCCGACGATCGTTTGCTTACTGTGCTATCGGCTTGACTTTTCCCTCTGTCTTTTGCCAGCAGAGTTGCCGTGTGATTGGCTGTAATTATAGCGTCACAATGTAAACACAGGGTGACGTAATAGATGATGTAATACATTGATGAACTAATGTCGTGTGCATGTGCTTGTCCCGTTATTTTGGATCTGATGGGCTCCAACCACTGCCGAGCAACGTGAGTGCAGGTCTGTGATTTTGGACCTTACACCTGGAAGCCATTAGGTCCAAAATCACAGACTAGTACAAATAACACTTCCGACACCTTCTAATGAATAAACATAGCCTTGTATTTCGGCAAATTGCTATAAATATACGGCTATTAAGGTATGTATGAAGTAACCATATTATGCACACACGTAAAGGCTTCGCAGCTGAAACCTTTGTGACCTCCCCTGCCTGAAGAACATAGATGCATAATTGTTTGAAGCAGCTTCAGCACGAGGCATAGATCCTCATGAGCCCCATGCAACTCATAGGAGCTCATGAGGCTCTGTGCCTGTTGCAGACAACAACAACAAAAAAGGTCAATCAACGTGCACTATGTTGGTCTGATGTGTCTGTGCTCAATTTCTCGTGGCCGCATGCATTAGGGCTCATGAAAATCATTGCTAATTGCACACGAAAATAGCACAATCACAGATTATAATTAGTGTACATTTAGCTTAACCCCTTAACTGCTAGGACAAGGCGAACGCAAAACAGCTGCAAAAAACATACACCCTCATGAGCCCCCGCAGTCGCGGGGGCTCATGAGGATTTATGTCTGTTGTTAGTCCTATTCTCTTTATGCCTAAATGGGTCCTATTTACATCTGTGTTTTTTTACGCGGATGTCGGTCAGTGTGCATTTGTTTCTGACGCGCAATACGTCGGCTCTGGCAGCATCGGGCTTTATTCTCATGGCTGCACGCGTTCATTAGAATCTTTCCTCAGGGCACATGACAGAAGTAAGATCACAGACTGTGACTAACGTAACACATGCATATTTCTCCTTTCTGCAGGTAATCATGAATATGTGTGCCATGTGCATGCAGAAAAAGGGGTTGTCCGAAAGAGTGATAAAATGATGTCTACTGATCTGAAGGCGTGCTGCGTGCAAGAATTACGTGACTGATGTTTCGAAACTACTGTGTGCGTCATCGGGAACTGCGTAATAAATTCACAACATGGCTGAATGCAATCTCCACCGGAGACAATTATTCCTGTGGAAAATTGGTCGGCATACAATTGAATCATAAAATATGACTTAAATTAATATAAAATATGATGAAAGTTTCGAAGTTTCAGACTTGTTTTGCGTGTGTGTGTTGATCTGTGCCTTCAGGGTGGAGCCGTAATGTTCCAAAGCACAGACCAGACTACAGCAATCTTCCTGAAAATTTAATCTGATGCATTTGATTACCAAAAAAAAAAAAAAAAAAAAAAAAAAAAAAAAAAAAAAAAAAAAAAGGCCGCCTTGCTTCAAATGCTGAAAGTTTGAAGCGAAATAGACGTAAGAGATGTTGAGTCAAAGGCATACATTTCTTCTTCCCCTGTAAGTTAACTCATTCTACCCAGACATACCGCAGGAAGATAACGATCGACCATGATAGTTCAAGGGTGATGCCAGAATAGCTTGGCGCCTATGGGCGCCAAGCTATTCTGGCATCACCCTTGAACTATCATGGTCGATTTGTGTCCTGCACTGCAATGCAGTCTGCAGAAAACAACGGCAAAATATAAGGATTTCGGTGTTGGGGTAGAATGAGTTAAGAAATGCTATGTTGAACCACCCAGTAAGCAAAAATAATCGTGCCTACGACGGCCGCAGTGGGCCCGCGCACAGCTGTGCGCGGGTCCAATGCAGCCGTCGTGGGCACGATTACTTTTGCTACAGTGAGGTATGAGCTACTACAGTCAGTGTGATATACCTCTGCGGCGGAGAACAGTCATGCGTAAGAGTCCGAAATAGCTCAGGCGGTTAAACGTCGGAGCAGGAGAGCCGAAGGGAATCGCCGGGTCGTGGGTTCAAATCCCGTCCCTGGCCCGGTAGCTGGACTCACAATACAGGGGGAAAAAAACGGATTTGTTCAATAGCATGTCCGTTGAAAGGTCCTGGTAAATCAAAGTGGCACCAGTTGGAGTGCACCTGCGTTGATCAGTTTTCAGGTCGTACTCCATAGGCAATAGATTTCCCTGTCCCCCATAACCAGCCCGTCAGGGCGGCCGTCCAGACGATCACATCGGTGCTGTGGACGTTAAACCCGAACTAACCAACCAACCCAACAGTCATGCGTATTGGGGCATACTTCTGTGACACAGATCAGTCATGATTACAATGGCGTACTTCTGTGGCGGAGAACATTCAAGACTGTGGTGGCGTATTTCTTCGACCGAGAAGAGTCACCATTACGACTCACGGCGTGTTCTGCAGCGAAGAACAGCCACCATATTATTATTATTATTATTATTATTATTATTATTGTTATTATTATTATTATTATTATTATTTAATTTTTTTTTGTAAAAGTGCGTTTTGTGTTGTGTGTGTGTGTGTTTGTGTGTGTGTGTGTGTGTGTGTGTCAGTGTGTTGTGTGTGCCGGTGTGTGTGTGTGTGTGTGTGTGTGTGTGTGTGTGTGTGTGTGTGTGTGTGTGTGTGTGTGTGTGTGTGTGTGTGTGTGTGTGTGGTTTCTTGTTTGTTGATCTGATATCACCATTGAGTGAAAAGTCGGTAAACAAAAATTCTGAACATCTGCGGCTGAGAACAATCAGCATTACTTCTACGGCGGGGCGCAGTTGTGGTGACCTCCTTCTGCGGCGGGAAAGAACAGTCACTATTACGGTTGTCGTTATCAGGGTGAAATCGATTTCATTCGGACACGGGGTCAGGTATGATATAATAGAACCAAATGCGACAGGGGGTAATTAATTTGTCATCATGAGAATCCACGCCTCTTGCTGAAAATTAACTTGTCAGGACAGTCACCCATGCGCAGTGACTTAGCTGCAGATCTAGGGGCAATACAGTCCATGACTGAGCACAAGGAACCGGCACAGAAACTGCGTCGTCATGATATACGTGTGATTTGGCACCCAGAATCAGTGACGTCACTCAAGTTCCGGATCCAACCAGATTTCCAGTCCTTCAGTCACGCGCCTGCGTTCGTCTGCAAGAGGCGTAGATTCTCATGAGCCCCTGCTATCGCAGGGGCTCATGAGAATCTGCGCCTCTTGCTTGCGCAGAAAGCACCCAGCTGACATCCTCAGACTTTAGAGTACGATTACGTGTAAATTTGAAGACATATTTCAGCACCATTAATTTGTGTTTATTATGCCTTGTCGACACGCCTAACGAACTTTAACAGCAGTTGCGACACGCAGGAAAAGCACACGCGTAATCGCACTTAATTATTCTGCGCTGCCGTTAGCGTGTCAATCTATTTTTAGCTGTTTCTCTCACTAATCGCGTTGTATTTCTAGAGCGGAGTGGAGTCATTGTCAGGTTACTTGATAAGGAGACAGCGTGTGCTGAACTGAATTGCCCTGTGTCCAAAGGAACCGTAGCTAGACCTGTGTGCAGCTTTTCGTAACCATCTGTTACAAAAGTGCATCTTTGAACATTTAAGGCGGTAGTGGGCCTTTAAGCAACCTACTCCAGGCAGCAAGGGTCGATAGTTCGCAAAATCTTCTTGAAAAATGTTCTTAGTATGTTTTACAATAACGCTTAACAAAAGGGCTGATTTAAATTATGAAGTTTGAATGTTCGAAATTGAAAGGCTTTTCTGCACTTCTTCTCAGCCTTCGTACTTAGGAGAGTTCCTTCCGTTACGCTTAACTCATTCGAGACGTGCCGCATCCGGATGCACGGCATATGCCGCGTATCCGGAGGCGGCACGTCTCGAATGAGTTAAAAAGGTAGAAGAAAGGCTATGGCATTATAAGATATTACAGTTACTAAAATGCTTTAGTATATGTATTAGCTAACCCATTTAGCCCCGAGTCCCTACAGCAGGAGACCATGATAATTCAAGGGTAGTGCCAGATTAGCTTGGCGCCTGAAGGCGCCAAGCTAATCTGGCACTACCCTTGAATTATTATGGTCAATCCATCATGGTCAATCCATCCCCCGCAACTGGTACATAGTCGTTAGGCAACACCTCCAAAATTTGAGAAATGGGACCCTGGGCTAAACGGGTAAAGTTTGTTTGATTTTACAGAGTTTAGAATGTTTTAGTTATTGAATAATATTTTTGTGTTTAGAGTTTTAATATGTCTTAATCTTAGTATTAGAAGTCCCACAGATTTAGTATATTAATATTATATGCACATTTTATACATGTATTTGAATGTCTTTGTATTAATTAATGTTTATTGATTATTGAAAGATTGTTATTCTTACTGACCCCCCCCCCCCCACCCCTCACCCCCCCACCCCCCCCTACCCCCCCCCCCCCCCCCTCTCCCCCCTCCCCCGTCCACAAAATTGTAATTGCCCTTTAAGAGATAAATAAAGTTTTCTGAATTGAATTGAATTGAATATACTGAGTACGCGTGCCTACTCACATGGACTGTGAAAAGAAGGGTAGAAATAGCTTAGCTAAGCAAGACACCATTGATAACCCGGTAAGTTTAGCAGTCAATGTATGATATGGAGCAGACTGATTTTAAATCCAGTATTGTCTCCGATTACGAATAATTAGGGGCTGTATGCAAATATTGGCTAGCTTGCTGTATCGGACCTGTATCAGTCCACTAAGGTCCAAAGTCACAAACCAGTACAAGCAAGTAGACTACCGAACGAAGCCGTAAGGTGCAAAATCACAGATCGATGCACACAAACATGGTAATTGTTTACATGCGTTCGTTAATTAGTCCCCGTATCTGGGGTATACGGCGTATCCATATTTGCCAAACAGTTCATTATGGACAGGCATCCGCGGCAACACAAACATTTACCGACGGCAATTTGTAACGTGTGCTGGTCTGTGATTTTTGGACCTTAGGGCCGTTAGGCCGTAAGGTTCAAAATCACAGACCAGCGCGCTCACCTCAGAGCCGAAAGCTCTGCAATTACGGACCAGCGGACACACAAGACTGTTACAGCACCGTTCCGGAAGATTTAGAGATACGCGTCAGTGTATTTGCCATGCTCTTTGGCCACCGGCGGCTGCGAACCTCCCACCGCGCAGAAGGTGTTGAGGCCGACTGTCGGCTGCGGTAGGCCCGTGCAGGTTCGTGCGCGGGCCTACCGCAGCCGACAGTCGGCCTCATCACCTTTTGTCTGAGTCGCTGGTAGGGTCCCGCATTGGACATTTTGGTTATATCGAGTTAGTTGGTTAGATTAGTGTCATGATCGTGCTCGATCGATCCGCCCTGTCGGTATCAGATGTGTGGAGAAAGGCCGCCGGCGTTAACTCATTCGAGACGTGCCGCCTACGGATACGCAGCGTATCTGGAGGCGGCACGTCTCGAATGAGATAAACAGACTTGAAGGACATGAGTCAGAGAGATGCATATGGCCACTGTGGCCACCCAGACCAATATCGGCGGCGCAATATCGAAAGGAACTTTGGGAAGACTTCCGATATGGTGGGGTGGAGCGCACATGGGTCGTTCTAGAGCGCAGAGAGCCCACCTTTGACCGAACTGAACTGAACTGTGTGCAATTAATTCTTAATTCGTTAAAAAAAAAGAAAAAAAAAAAGTAGACGGCGGCAACGGTGTGTCGCGTCAAAGGCGTGCGCGGGAGATGGATCGACCGCGACAAAACTATCGTAGTGCCTGATTCACACAATGCTAAGAGTATTTTTGCACATTGACCCCTTCACTGCCATTGGACGCATATTTTGTTCCTGAAACTTGTGTTCCTTCAGCGACCGTCAAGGAACATGGATGCACACGGGTATCAGCAAGAGGCATAGATCCTCATGAGGCCCCGGGGGGCTCATGAGGATCTATGTCTCTTGCAGTTGGATCGTGTTGACCTCTTCTCGTCAGTGAAGGGGTTAAGCAGTTTTGACGCGAATGAAATGCGACACAGAATCGTTCAGGTCATTGATTTCAAAATATCTCCAACGAAAGATCACGTTTCATTCAGCTTCATCACTGACTAATTTTCAAACTTTCTGTAACAAAAGATCATGTTTCACTCAGCTAAACTCTTACTACTGCAAGAAACATTGATTACCATGAGCCCCTCCGGGAGCAGGAGGCTCATGACGATCCATGTCTCTTGCAGACGGGGATTGGTCGATTTACCTCACTCCACCTGCCTAGGACAGAGGAAGCCTTAGGACCTCAAATAGAGCCTGCGCTTGTTTTTCTTATTTTATTCTAATAACCGTAAACTAAAAAAAAAAGTCGGTGAAGTGATTATAAGGGTTTTCAAGTGTTTTTGAAAAAAAAAGAAATGTGTCGGTTAATAAAAATCATAAAAAAACCCAAAAAAAGACGCACTAACAAATAAACAATAAAAACGCAAAAAAGAACAACGAATACAATAAAATTAGAAATACACTAAATTAGAAACAAGAACTGTTCTGTTCGTGCAGACTTGGTTACCAAATAACCATTTCAGTTTCAATGCCAAGCGGATTCTAGCTCGTGACTTTATAGTAGTGAGCACTCATAAACACATGCTTGGGGGGGGGGGGGGAGGGGCTGAGGGGGGGGGGACTGAGGGGGTGGGGGGGTTGGGGCAGCTACATATAATTATCGGATGGCGCTGCTCTGCGGCGGCACGCAGGTCGAATTCCCCCAGTAGCACAATGCAGTCGTAAAAGAAAATTAAATTAAAATAAAAATCTTGGACTATCGGGTCACAATACGCTAGTGCACTTGGCGCTGGTATGACAGAAATAAATCTGGGCTGGCCTGAGATTTTGGACCTTACGGCCTCCAGCCGTAAGGTCCAAAGTCACGGACCAGCACACACATGCATTTTGTCAGATTCTGGCACACAATTAGAAGGGAGGAAAATATCGTGTAGAACGCGTTGCCAGTACAGTAAAAAAATCGACGAAGCAGTTTTTTACAACCCAGAATATCGTGTAAAGATATGCCACACGATACAGGGGTTAACAATTTATAAACAGAAGGCAAAATCACGCATATTCATCTCTTAACCCTTATTCATTCGGAATACCCCAGTGTGTCAAATCAGTAAAGTTTGACTAAAATAGTTCAAGGGTAGTGCCAGAATAGCTTGGCGCCTCTAGGCGCCAAGCTATTCTGGCACCACCCTTGAACTAAAGCCATTGGTCTGTATCCTTGTCTGTAAGTACTATAACGCAGCTTGCATAATTATGGCAGCGTACAAATTTGAAGCTTTTAGCTTCAGTATGATATGGGTTATTGACCCTGACTGTTTGTATGAACTATGGGTGGGGGGCAGCGCGTATAGGCCTTTCCACTCGCACAGATCCCATCTTGATCGAAATGAACTTCTGTTGACAAGCGTTTTTACCCATTCAGCCCGGCCTGACGCACTACAGCAGGAGATGGAGGCGCCAAGCTAATCTGGCACTGCCCTTGAATTATCATGGTCGATCCATCTCCTGCAACAGGTGCATAGTCATTAGATGACGCCTCCAAAATTTGGGACATGCGTGCGTCGGGCTGAATGAGTTGAAACCAAACATATGTGTTTTGTCATAAGCAATCCAGACCAAAAGGTGACTGCCAAGCGTGTGAAATGCAAAGAAGTACCAAAGGGAGAAAGAAACACGCTTAGAAAAGACGGGTACAACACAATTTATTAATATTTTGGGTAAATACCCTTTGTCAAAATAGACAAACAAACAAACAGAGAGATTAGCCGCTACTTATCTTCATTCGCAGAAGGAATGTGGCAACATTCCTCCTGCGAATTAGATTAGAGATTAGAATTAGAGATTAGCCGCTACTTATCTTCATTCGCAGAAGGAATGTGCCACATTCCTTCTGCGAATGAAGATAAGTAGCGGCTAATCTCTCTGTTTGTTTGTTTGTCTATTTTCACAAAGGATATTTACCCGAAATATTAATAAATTGTGTTGTACCCGTCTTTTCTAAGCGTGTTTCTTTCTCCTTTTGGTACTTCTTTGTATGTTTTGTCGTATAACCTGGGAACGTCATTCTTTGTACGGCTTTGGAAAAAATACCTAAGGATTAGGGATGGCTGCCAACAAAATAATTTAAGGGTGGGGGTGAGACGAAGGTTTGTGTTTTTTATTTTTTTTATTTGAAAGCAGCATAGCTGAATCGTCCAGCACACAAACCGCATATTAAAACTATGCAGAAAGTGAAAAACAAAATAGGAACAAATTATCTGTGGGAAAAACCTACTTCATACGACTTACGTATTCCTTTTTTTTTTTTTTTTTGAAATTGATAAAAACAATAGCATTCCTATTTAAGCCTTACGACATGCACTTCTATTGCATGATAACAACCTCAAACCAAGAATAGAATTGTCTCTGAGTACGGCTTCGGAAAAACACATTTATTCGCCGGCAGCGTAACCCCTTCACCACCGAGGAAATATCAACACCAGCCAGCTGCAATAGGTATAGATCCTCATGAAGCTCCCTCAGTTGCGGGGGCTCATGAGGGTCTATGCCTTTCGCTGCAACCACTGTGTATCCACATTCCTTTGGTGGCTGGGATCGTTGACCCAGAACTTACCATGATATCAGTGACACAACCACTGTGTATCCACATTCCTTTGGTAGCTGGGATCGTTGACCCAGAACTTACCATGATATCAGTGACACAATCTGCGTCGACTGGCAGCAAAGGGGTTATCAGAGCTGTGAAAAATAAAACACCTGTCACTAAACCACACAAGCCAGGTGTAAAAAACAAAACAAAACACAATACGTTATCAGAGAAAGAAAACAAAAGCCTCTGTCATACCATTTATGCTCTAATGCATTGATTATTCCATCATGGAACACCGGAGTTTTGATAGGAAATTACCAGAGTGTGGGTGCGGCTGGGGATGTTGAAAATGAGAGTTATGCGAAGGCGTATAAAGATCTGATTGCGTCGATGTTAAACATGTCGTGTCGATTAAAGCAAACACCACAGACATCAAAATACCGCCTACGCAAAAAAAATTAACACCCTTTCATGCACACGGTCACAGACGCATGCAGGAGTTTCCCAGCAGGTTAAAATCCCTCGGGCTGACGTCGGGTATGATTATTATCCTTATTATGTGAACAGAAGGGTGTGTGTGTGTGTGTGTGTGTGTGTGTGTGTGTGTGTGTGTGTGTGTGTGTGTGTGTGTGTGTGCGTGCGTGTGTGCGCGTGAGTGTATGTGAGTGTAGTGTGTGTGTGTTTGTGCGTGTGTGCGTGCGTGCGTGCGTGTGTGGAGAGATTGATTGATTGATTGACTGATTGATTGATTGACTTTATTTTCCAGGGAAAGGTTTTAGGTGCGCAGGCACATCATTACAAATCTGTCCTTCAGTGCTAGAACTAATGTACATAATCAGACAACATACGAAACAACGTATTGAACGTGAAGAAGAAGAAGCATAAACACACACACACACACACACACACACACACACACACACACACACACACACACACACACACATGTATATCTATGGGTTATATACAAATACACAGACACGCTCGTACGTAAGCACGCGCGTGCGTGTGTGTGCACGCGCAAGGCTGGTTACACCATAACATCAGCAGCTGTAAGCCACGGAGAGAGGAGAGGGGGGGGGGGGGGATGGCGGCTCCTCTTTGCACTCCGGCACCACTTCATGTACTCAGATTCGAAACCAGTCTGCAAAACACCCTTGTGTGAATCCTTACCGACTCAGTACCCACTTTGTGCGCAGCGCCGTAGTATCGGCAGACGTGCACGGTGCTACTAATGCCAGTCTGACATAATGATAATGGGATTAACTCAGGCGGAACGGCCGTAATGCGCGTGCACTGTTAGCAAAACCACAGGGCCAGGAAACTGTACGAGTACGAGTTATGTCCCCTGATTGCGGCCCCTAGCGTCAATTGACGCTCGGGGCCGCAATCAGGGGACATAACTCCTACAAGCGGCGTCCTGGGGCCTGTGGCGAAACTGGGGCAGCCGTGGCGTACCAGCCGCAATGACGCAAAATCAACTTCCGGTATCCACAATCACAAATTGTTATGACTTGCCTAATGACTGCTATAAAAATCGCGTTCGAAGCATTTTTGAAAGTTTCAGGAAACAGGACCAATATGACAGATTAACTCATTCAGGCCGACAGGAGCCAAGCTAATCTGGCACTACCTTTGAATTATCATGGTCGATCCATCTCCTGCTGTAGTGCGTCAGGGCTGAATGGGTTAATTAATGATAGCGTGAGGGTACTGTGTGGTTAGTTTGGTGCATGGATAGGACCCTAACTATGAACTATCAAGACCTATAGAGCTTTTACAGTTCTTGGGGCTGGTCCTGTGAAAGTCATTTTGAGGCCAGTGTGAATGTACACTAAAGTGAAAATGGCAGCTACATTCAAAGTTGATTTCAACAATTATATATCCGGAAGAAAAGCACTGCCCTAGAGCTTTGACAGTCGGTCCCCATCTCCCATAGCTTTTATATGGAAATGAACATTTTGAGCTAAAATGGTTGAAAGCCTCTGTGATGTATTCAACTCCAAATGAGAATCTCGACGATAAAAGCCAGAGATTTCTTTTTCACAAACGTTTTCACGGTGGTTCGTTTTCGGTGGAAATGAAAAGGTGAAACCAAAATGGCTAAAGGCATCAGCAAACCATTCAACCCCAACTGAAAATGACATTTACACTGTGGGGAATCTCCGTCTGCCAAACATCTGCAAGAGATATAGATTCTCATGAGATCCCGCAGAATGCGTGGGTTCATGAGAATATGTCTCTTGCTGGCTCAAGTATACCCCTTTGTTTAGTATATTTACGCAGAACACATCGTATGATCGGTCGAGAAATAAAGCTGGCCCGAGCCTTTTTCACAAATGCCCGGCAGAAATCCTCACAAACGCCAAATAAATCTTCGCCAAGGAAAATTGCACTGTCTGAGAGTCCGCGTCTGTCAGACCAGATTAGTCCAGTTATGGAAGTCCGAGGACGAAAGATTTTGTGGTACCTCACCATCGCGGGTACGTGAGGAAACGTCTGCGGGTGCTCGGATTGGAGGTGAGTCCTCGAATGTGTCAGACCAGATTTTGTTCAGTTAACGGATCGAATTTGGGGACCGGACGATTGGGTCTTTGTACCTCAGCATTCACGTGTGTGAAGAAACATTTCATCTTGTGAATTCATAAGTCTGTCAGAACATATTTGCCTAGTTAAAGGGGCTTGGGACGGGCGGTTTTTTGGTGTGTTTTTTTTTTTTTTTCGTACCTCAACAATGAGTTGCGTGAAGCAAAAATTGCATTGCCCTGAAGTACGTGTCAATGTTTGTTAGTTAATCTGTTTAACCCCACGACGCGCACTTCCCAAATTTTGGAAGCGTCACCTGAAGAATATGTACAAGTTGCAGGAAATGCATTGACCATGATAAGTCAAGGGTAGTGCCAGATTAGCTTGGCGCCTGAAGGCGACAAACTAATCTGGCACTCCCTTGAATTATCATGGTCGATCTATCTCCTGCTATTGTGCGACGGAAATAAATGGGTTTAATCCATCGGTCGCAGCTTGTGTTCCTGAAATCTTTACATTTTGAACGGCAAAGAGCCCCACCCGTCCAAGGAGCATGGATACAGCCAAAGTGGGGGTCACATGAGGATCTATGTCTCTTGTGGTTGGAAAGTGTTTACTTTTTCTCGGCAGCGAATAACTTAACGGACTTGGAGACGAATAACTTTGCATATCTCAGCACTGATGTGTGTGAACTTAGGAAAAAAGCCTGTCTGAGTCCCTCAGATGGTCGGAACAGATTTGTCCAGTCCATGGAGTCAGTGACAAATGACTTTGTACACTCAACATTGAGTGCGTGAAGAAAAATTGCATCGCCTGAGAGTCCCAGTCTAACAGAAGGATTTTGTCCAGTCTAAAGCACTTTGAAGACGAATGTCTTTCTGTACCTCAGTTTTGAAATGAGTGAAGAATAATTGCAACAAGCTCTGTCAGAACATGTGTGCAGTTAACCCTTCTCTGCCAATGGACGCATATTTTGTTTCTGAAATCTTTTTTCAGTCAACGACCAAAAGGCACATCCGTCCAAGGAACAAGGATACAGATTGGTCTCAGCAAGAGGCATAGATCTTCATCATGCAACTGCGGGGGTTCATGAGGATCTACGCCTCTTGCAGTAGGGTGGTGCTCAGCTTTTCTCGAAGGGGATCAGGAAGTTTGAAGAAGACAAATGACGTTCTGTAACTTAGCATTGAGCTGTGTGAATAAAAAGCCTGCGTTCATAAAACCTTTTCCTTACATAGTACAGTGTTGAGGTACAGAAAATCATTCGGTTGCAATGTTTAAAGGCTTTTCTCTCGACGAAGGTATTGAAAGCCATTCGTCACCAAACTGGAATACAGCCTAGCCTGAGACGACAAGACTAAAAGAGTATTGACAGGTAAATGAAATATGTCCAGAACAATTTTCAAGAAAAA
>BTPG01000002.1:131629535-131749535 GCA_036245525.1 Semisulcospira habei | reverse complement strand
TCAATCCGACTGCAAGAGGCATAGATCCCCATGAGCCCCCGCATTTGCGGGGGCTCATGAGCATCTATGCCTCTTGCTGAAACAACTTTGTATCCATGTTGCTTAGATGGTTGGGACCCCACTTAGCGTTGAATTAACAAAGACTTTACAAAGCACACTATGCGTCCACTAGCATTGAAGGGTTTAACTCATTGTGCTCGAGGTACCAAATACCATTTTCGATTGAGTTATCCTCTGAGGACTGCATTACAATTCAGGAGACAGATCGACCATGATAGTTCAATTTTGGTGGCAGAATAGCTTTTCGCCTATAGGCGCCAAGCTATTCTGCCATCACCCTTGAACTAGCATGGTTGTCATATCTTGCTGTAGTGTGTCGCGGGCAGAATGAGTTAACGTTTCGTGGGTGTGTGTGGCTCCAGTTTCGTAGCGGAAAAGTGATGTCATATTGGACTGGTGTCGTCTGGCGGTAGCAATCGCGTTAAAAGGATCTGAATGACACTATACATAGAAAACTTGAACACTAGTAACTACCTCAGTTTGAGGATCGACACAGACCTGAGGTGTCTGCCATCAAGACTGAGGCATATATGCAGGGGCTCATGAAAGTCTATGCCTCTTGTGCATGATCCTATATACTCTGAGTTTCCATACCCAATCACGTTGAATGAAGACGCTTGTACGCTTACTAGACAATACCACCGAAGCGAAAACATTCACGGGCTCATGAGAATCTACGCCTCTTGCGGATAGCAACAGGTGCGCATGAGAGTCTACGTTCTTTGCGGAAGGGCTGAGAAGTTCTTGGCGATCCAGTTTCAACTTTCAAGGTTTCCACACCGAATCGCATTGACAGAACGCTGTTTCAATATCACTGAGTCAGGACATGTTACTGCGTAGGAGGTGCGTTGGTGGACGCGATTGAAAATGAGATCCATCCGTTTATTTCTTTCTTCTGGAATTGTGCTTTGTGGTGGTGATGATGGTGGCGGTGTGGGCGGGGTGGGGGTGGGGGGAGGGGGGGGTGGGGGGGGGGAGTGGGGTGAATGAGTTCTTCTGTATTGGTGGGTAGGGTGTTGGGGTGGTGATTGTGGTGGTGGTGAGGAGGGGGGGGGGGTGGGAGAGGAGAGAGAGAAAGTAGTGGAAGTGGGGCGGTATTAGTAGTAACTCATTCACTGCTGGGGCAAGGCGAACTCCACCCACTCGCAAGAGACATAAATCCTCATGAGCCCCCGTGGGGGCTCATGAGGATTTATGTCTCTTGGTAGTCCTGTGTTCTTTATGCCTATGATTGGTCCTAATTACATCTGTGTACTTCACGCGAATGTCGGTCAGTGTGCAGTGGCTTCAGACGCAAAATTTGTGATCACTAGCAGCAAAGGGGTGAAGGAGTCAACTGCGAAACCGCATTAGCTCAAGGGTACTCACGAATTTGGTATTAATTTCAGTCCACTTAATCAAATTTCAAAAATATAAAAAAAGATTTAAATTTCCAAAAAATTTCAGTAGTCCGCTTGAGCTTGCCCTTAGCACCACGTGAATGTTCTGTGTTTATGTACAGTGTGTGAGGGAATGCGCGTGTTTCACGTGAACGTGCTTGTTGGATTCAGTTCGCGGCTATGTCCCGCGCATTGAGTTATATTATTATAAATATGAGAAATGCGCCATATAAATACTATTTATTATTATTATTATTATTATTATTATTATTATTATTATTATTATTATTATTATTATTATTATTATTAATTACTTTCGGCCGGTATTTTCTGTCGTACAATGTCGTACCACTCCCACTGTGCCGATAAATTTAGATCTCAGTCGGCCGGGGACGATCCGCCCTACATCATTCATCCAAAATCGAAGAGAACTAATAAATGTTACAAGCGGTACGTGTAATTAATCTTCGTGTCGAGATCCGACTGGATAAATCAGTGGGTCGAGCAACACTGGTGAAATGCACTACAAACGTGTACTAACACTAGCGTCTGCGTTGAAAAATAACCAGTTCTAACCACAGGCATGGGATGATGGCTGCGTAATCGTGACATCTAAACACGGAATCATCACGACAAAAACCGCTACCGCCAGCTAAAGGGTGAAGAGGTGATCGATTATGCAATCATTATCTCATGCCTGTGGATCTAACCATCCTTACTCCATTTACAAGTACTCTCTGACTTGTGATACACACTCAAACTGCCACATGAGAGAATACGAACCTTTGGGCCGGAGGCTCACTAATCTAACCAGATCAAACCGTGGTTGTTGTTTTGTTGCTGTTGTGTTGTTGTTGTTTTTGTTATTGTTGTTGCGGATATTACCGAAATCTACCCTGTAATCAGTAGAAAGACAGTTGCAGGAATCGTACACGAGAAAGAAAAAAAAAAAAGAGTTTCGAGACGGGGGTCTTCTAATCGGTCGGTATCAGTGAACTGTTTGTGTGTGAGGTTTCTAAGGTTTGGTCGGAGCAAACTCTGATGCGGAAACATATAAACATTATGTTAGATAACTCACAGTCTCTGCGCCGGAGACTGACCGGACCTAACAAGATTTCAGCCGGATCCAAACATAACTCTGCCGTAAAACTAACATACAAAAACATTACGTGAGATGGCAAAATCTCTGCGCCGAAGAGTGACGAGAACTCACTAGATTTATACGCATAACTGTGCCGCAGAACTGAACATTACGCGAGGTGACATCAATCTCTGCTCCGAAGACTGACCAGACCTCATCAGATTTTACTCAATCTAACTCTGCCGCAGAATTTACACACTTCATCATTTGCGAGGTAACACAAATCACCTTGCATATGACGGACCAGACCTTCCCAGACCTCGCGGGATCCGGCCACCAGTAACTGATGTCCCATGTCAAAGTCAGCAGGTGTCCGCATGATAGTCAGTTTGTCTCTCTATTTTTGTGCAATGATTGTGCACATTTAATTGAAAACATCGGCGTGCCGCGCAAAGCACATGGCTTGAATGGAATCAATGGAAAACTGCACAGCATATCAGACATAACGGTATTCATTTTCACTTCTAAAGCCAATATGTAATTATTTTCGCTCGTCTGCAGACAGAGTAACCACATGTAATATTTTTTTTTTATCCCTTTGTCTGTCGGTAACCTTTTTTTTGTTTTACTGTTGCCGCAATGATTTATGCAGGAATCATCGCGGCAAGAAGCGCTACCGATACCCAATGGGTTAACTTGTCGGCAAGGTCCGGACCACTATGTAGGAATGGCGCCTATTTAGCAACAGGCTTTCAAAACTCATGCTTCTGTCCCACTGGTGCCTTCAGCTTCATAAAATATATGGATATGTGGGCATGTGAGACACAATCTAATCCAATCCAGTACAATGCAACGCAACGCAACGCAGCGCAACACAATACGATACAACACAACACAATACAACGCAATGCAATACAAAAGAAACATAGATCAGAATAGCTCACGGGCAGTGCCAGATTAGCTTGGCGCCTGAAAAGGCGCCAAGCTAATCTGGCACTACCCTTCAGCCATAACACATCTCCCATAACCCCTGGCGCAAAGAGCATCCGGGACTAACCTTGAACAACTATGGACGATCAGTTTCCCACAGTTCGGCACCAGACGTGAAGAATAAACGTTATTAATTGGAAATTGCAAGGTACGTCAGTTATGCACAAATAGGATTTTGCCAGCCATTATTATGACCTTATCATTCGCAGGTCCTCAGAGTATTATATTCATTAATATCGGAGACATTCAGTGTCCTTTCAACACTGCAAAAGGTTGCAGAGTTTGTGACTATTTGGACTTCGCGATGCGTTGAATTAAGACGCCCACCCCAAACCTCTCTCCCATATGCTTTCACCCTTTCACCGCCACAGATGGTGTTCACTGTTTCAGTCTGAGTGACGGATTTAGTCTCCTGCGAGACAACTTTCGTAACTTTAACTCCTTCGCTGGCCGCTGATCACAAATTGTGCGTCTGAAACCACCAGCACGCTGACCGACGTTCGCGTGAAGAAACAAAAATGTAAACGGGACCAAAAATAGACATAAAAACACTGGACTAACAAGGGACATAAATCCTCCTGAGCCCCCCCCCCCTCCCCCCCCCCCACCTCTCCCTTCCTGACTGCGGGGGCTCAGGAGGGTTTAACTCATTCTACCCTAGACAAACCACAGCAAGATAAGGATCGACCATGATAGTTCAAGGGTGATGCCAGAATCGCTTGGCGCCTATGGGCGCCAAGCAATTCTGGCATCACCCTTGAACTATCATGGTCGATCTGTGTCCTGCACTGCAATGCAGTCTTCAGAGGACAACGGCAAAATTTGTGGATTTCGGTGATGGGGTAGAATGAGTTAAATGTCTCTTGCAGCTGGCAGGGAAGGGGTTAACGCTTAGTATCTAGCCAATCTATTTTCCTCCTCGACTTGCGTTGGGGTTTCATAATGTTTTGACCATCTGATGCATGGAACCACCGGCACGGTGTCTTCGTGCACAAGAGTTTTCAAAAGGTAAAAAATGGCATGCAGATGTGTGAGATGGTCTGTGATTTTGGACTTTACGGCTGTAAGGTCCAAAATCACAGCCCAGCACACATTTCATCCATTACCTTTTCAAAGTTCATGTGTTTGATTCCCCGTGGAGTCAAAATGCAAACCGCTCGCATAAGACGTTCTATGAGTCAAAGGTCTATATTCTGACTCGAGAAAAAAACAGTCCATTTGGGAATTCCAGTTTCATAAACTCAGTTTAGCTCATTATGCCAAAACACAGTTCAGCAAGTCGGACTTCAAAATAATATCTTGCAGCTGGTTAAGCAAAAGGTGTTCGGGCCAACAGGCCGACATTTGATTAGCTGGCCCGCTCACAGCAAACTAGGACCGACGCCAGCATTTCGCGCACCTGCTCAATGCTTTGATTTGGGATTAGGTAAAGGATTACGTTGCACTAGCTTGTTTGCACGAGAGGATCGAAATTTCAAAACAACGAACATGAGGTATTATTTCAAAATATAATGATACTTAAAAACCCGTACGACCCGAGGACCTCGATGCCATCGTCCCAGCTTGCTAGGCCATGGCAGATGAACCAAGGGTTTAAAGGGTGGGGCCAGTACTGCACACACTGCACTCCACCAAAATGCTCCACCGCGCAGGCTTTAGGAAACGTCCAGAATGAAAGAGAAAAGAATGATACTTAGTAAACTAGTAATAGGAGTGGCGATCGACCAATTAGCGAGATTGGAATTAAACTGTCAGAAACTGGAAACCGAAATTTCATTACAAATATTGATATTACTCTATCGGCGAATATGGTTAACATGCATCAGCTTTGTGTCAGGCTATTTGTATTACTCTATCGGCAAATATGGTAAACATGCATCAGCTTTGTGTCAGGCTATTTGTATTACTCTATCGGCGAATATGGTAAACATGCATCAGCTTTGTGTCAGGCTATTTGTATTACTCTATCGGCGAATATCTGGCACGACGGACTCTGGCAAGTCATGAGATCGTTCAACATAGAGGAGGGACTGATCCAAATGATAGAAGCGCTTTACAAGAACGCCTGCAGCGCGGTTCTACTTAACAATCAGTCAGGCGAGTTCTTCAGGACGACGATCGGTGTCCGTCAAGGATGCCTGCTCTCTCCTGTCCTTTTCAACATATTCCTGGAGAAGATCATGCAGGAAACCCTCCACGACCACCATACTTCAATCTCTATTGGTGGCAGATCCCTGTGCAATCTTCGATTCGCAGACGACATTGACCTCATGGCAGGCAGCAATAGTGAGCTCCAAAACCTGACAGACAAACTTTCAAGTAGTGCAGGGTCTTATGGCATGGAGATCAGTACGGATAAAAGCAAAGTGATGATCAACACCACAAGCGACAGCAGCAGCAACATTCACATGAACGGCCAGAAGCTAGAAGAGGTCAATAGCTTCAAGTACTTGGGAGCCACCCTGTCCAAAGACGGTAGTTGCATAGCAGAGATCCGTATCAGGATAGGTACAGCAACATCCGCAATGGCCAGGCTGGACAGGATATGGCGAAGTAACTCCATCAGCTTCACCATCAAGTACAGGCTTTACAAGTCCCTCGTAGTGTCTATTCTACTCTACGGCTGTGAGACTTGGACACTGCTTGCAGACTCAGAAAAGAAAATCCAGGCCTTTGAGAACAAGTGCCTGAGGAAGTTGCTCCGCGTCTCGTACCGCGAGCACAAGACCAACGAATATGTACGGAGCATCGTCACTTCCCTGGTGGGCCCACATGAACCCCTTCTGGCAACCGTGAAACGGCGCAAGCTTGCTTGGTTTGGCCACGTGACCCGACACAACACCTTGTCCAAGACTATCCTCCAAGGCACTCTCGAAGGAAGTCGTCGGCGAGGTCGTCAGAGAAAGAGTTGGGTCGCAAACATAAAAGAATGGACCGAACTCGAGATGCCAGACTTGCTTGCCACCGCCCAAAATAGAACTCAGTGGAGAGCACTGTCTGTTGCTGCTGCCTTTCAGTCCCCCCAACGCCCAGTTCGGGCAAGGGACTGATGATGATGATGATGATCGGCGAATATGGTAAACATGCATCAGCTTTGTGTCAGGCTATTTGTATTACTCTATCGGCGAATATCGTTAACATGCATCAGCTTTGTGTCAGGCTATTTGTATTACTCTATCGGCGAATAT
Organism: Semisulcospira habei; assembly: GCA_036245525.1. Taxonomy (NCBI): domain Eukaryota; kingdom Metazoa; phylum Mollusca; class Gastropoda; family Semisulcospiridae; genus Semisulcospira; species Semisulcospira habei. Next base: position 131,742,837 of record BTPG01000002.1, on the reverse strand, counting down.
GGTAAACATGCATCAGTTTTGTGTCAGGCTATTTGTATTACTCTATCGGCGAATATGGTAAACATGCATCAGCTTTGTGTCAGGCTATTTGTATTACTCTATCGGCGAATATGGTAAACATGCATCAGCTTTGTGTCAGGCTATTTGTATTTGTTAGAATGTTTCATTCCACCCTTTGACCGTCCATAGCGCTTTTTGTCGCGATGATTCTTGCAGGAATCATTGCGACAAAAAAGCGCTACCGACAGTCAACGCGTTAAAGCATACAACAACATGTTTATGAAAACTGAATAAATATTCTAACAAAAGTTGATCAGACCGATCATGTTAATCTCCAAATAATCAATAATTCTAAAAATACAGACTGAACTGATATAACATAGGCTTATTCGTACCGACTACGAAAGCACAACGTTGTACTAAGCTAGCACAGCGTTAAAAATCCATCCATCCATCCATCCATCCATCCATCCATCTTTACTCATTCAGCTTCGACGCACTACAGCAGAAGATAGATCGACCATGATAATTCAATGGTAGTGCCAGATTAGCTTGGCGCCAACAGGCGCCAAGCTAATCTGGCACTAACTTGAATTATCATGGTCGATCCATCTCCTGCAACTGGTGCAAAGTCATTACATGAAGCCTCCAAAAATTGGGAAATACGGCCGTGGGGTTAAATGAGTTAACGTCTACAATCGGGAGCCCCTAAAACGTCTGCCATTCACGATACTACAGGTCTGTAAACATTATTCATATCTTATGACATATGACAGAAACAGATATTGATATTCTAGAAGTATTGTGATTTGCTTTGTAAAACTTTATTCTGTTGTAATAATTATGTGTCAGCATGAGCAGCAGGTTTTGTAAACTCTTTCGCGTAGTGGTAGTTATGTAAACCCGTTCACACAATAGTAGTTTTGTAATCACTTCACATAACAGTAGTGTTGTAAATATATCAAATTATAGCAATTTAGTGAGATACGTTACTATTTTGAGAACACAATACCGTAAGTGAGCACGCCGCACATTACAGTTCATTACATCTCCTGCCGTGCTCTCTTGAAATGTTTTGCGTATGTAAATAGTAACAATCACTCACAAATATTATATTATATTGAGCAGCATTTGAGAGCCTGGTCCTCCGGTTTCTGAGAACACTTACCGATCCTCTGCTGGATTGTTTTCAATTCGCGTATCGCGAAAAACGTTCCGTGGAGGATGCGGCGACACTTGGTTTGTTTTATGTTTTACAACACCTTGAAATCCCAACCACTTATGCCAGAATTTTATTTATTGATTACAGTTCTGCTTTTAACACCGTTATTCCATCCAAATTGTACCAGAAGGTCCAGCAAATCGGAGTTCCAGAGGCATTGTGCCTCTGGACCCTCGATTTCCTTTCCCCCAACCGGGTCTGCCCTGGGGGACTTGAATGGAGTTAACTACTTTTTGGTTCCCAGGGTCACCATGGTCAGCCCCACAGGGTGGGTGTTTTCCCCTCTATTCTGGGGCATGTGTTTCTGTCTACCCTTGCTCCATTCACCTGTATTTGCCTTTTTAAAACTCTCCCAACTGTCTGCACTGCCTGTAGCTCTTGATATTGGATGTGTGTTGCTAAATGGCGTAGGTTTATTTAACGTATTGGACCGGCTGGCGACACACATTCAATATTCTGTTGGTTTTTTTCACAAGCAGTGCAGGCACGTCCTGAGAAAGCCTTGTTGCCGTCGGGACGTTAAGCAATGTACAATCAATCAATCAATCAATCAATCAATCAATCGATTTCCTGTTGATGAGACCACAGGTCGTTAAAATTGGTGAAAATGTGTCATCCACCCTCATTTTATCCACGGGCACGCCTCAGGGGGTGCGTTCTGTTTACTTATAACTGTGCTTCATGCCATGCCAGTACTAAAGTTCTGAAATTTGCAGATGACACCACAGTAGAGGGGTGCATTACAAACTCAGACGAATCCGCCTACCGTAGTCAGGTTGAGACTCTAATTAGTTGGTGTAATAACAACAACCTTGAACTGCACTCTGGCAAAACAAAAGAAACGATTTAGGACTTTAGAAAGAAACAGTCCCTTCCCCCTCCCCTTTGTGTGATCAATAGTGAAATCATTGCAACAGTCCAGAACTTTAAGTTTCTTGGCACTACCCTGTCATGTGACCTTAAGTGGGAGTATAACACTCGCCTCGTCGTCCAAAAAGCACAGCAGCGCTTGTTCTTCCTGCGACGTCTGAAAAGTTTTGGTCCCGGTGCCCACATGTTAATGCAATTTTACCGAGCTGTGATTGAGAGCGTGCTCATCTTTTCGATCACGATTTGGTATGGTTCCATCACGGCCAAAGAGAAAATCAGACTGAGTAGAGTGGTCAAGACCAGTTCAAAAATCATAGGCAGAGATCTTCCTAGCCTGGACTCACTGTACCAGCAGCGTCTCTTACGTAGAGCAAGTTTTATCTCCAGTGATTCCACCCACCCCGGCAATGACTTCTCCAGATTTTACCATCAGGGCGCAGATACAGGTCCATCAGTACCAAAACCAGCAGATTCTGCAACAGTTTTTTCCCTCTGGCTGTTCGCGCTCTCTCTGATCAACCGGACTGATTGGAGAGAGCCCGAGTGGCGAGTGAAAAACGAATGTGTACAGTCAGCTTTTAACTGAATCAGATGTTACTGACTGTGTGTGTGTGTGTGTGTGTGTGTCTGTGTGTGTGCGTGCGTGCGTGCGTGCGTGCGTGTGTGTGTGTGTGTGTGTGTGTGTGTGTGTGTGTGTGTGTGTGTGATTTTAGTCTTAGTAACTGACATCAAGACAAATTCCAATGTTTCTTATTGTTTTGTACATGGAAACATATGGCAATAAACTATCTTATCTTATCTTATTTTGCTTGATATAGTGCGGATAACAGGCAGATGTGATTACGAGACCCGAATCAAAATGTCCGAGTCGGTACGACGAGGACATTTTGATCGGGTCAAGTAATCACATCTGTCTGTTTATCGGCAGTATATCAAGCAAAATGTTGCTCAATATAATGTATGTACCCAATCTAAAACAAAACTTTACTAGAGTCCTTTCGATTACCGCCATTGGTGCTGAAGTGATCAAATTCGCTATATTAGACATACAACTTCCCAGCTTGACACTACTAACCGAAATGTACTCAGCGCAAATCCACCCAGGCGTACATCTACATAGTGCAAATGTGTTCCGCTGATTTTCCATTTATTTTTAGAACTAAATAAACTCAGCGTGAATCTTCACAGCATGATTCCACTCAGCATAAATCGACAAAAGCTTGAATTTACTCAAATAAAAAATATTTCAACGGAATAGAAACAGCACTCATTCAAACTGGGTAGATTTACGTCCAGGTTCATTCAGGCTGTGTAGACTTTCGCTGGATATTTTCACGTTTTATAAGATTTGCGTTAAAACATACAGAAACTACCCTTTCAGTGCCACTGATAGTGTGCGTACTATGCGTACTAAAACAATTACGTCACCACAAAACTCTTTAACGTCACAATCTAGGGCTCGCATAGTCTGGAGTTCACGTCAGTCTTTTATGTTAAGAAGTACCCAACGGGAAATGAAACACGCTTAGAAAAGACAGTTACAACACAATTTATTAATATTTCGGGTAAATACCCTTTGTCAAAATAGACAAACAAACAAATAGAGAGATCAGTCGCAACTTATCTTCTTTTTAATCGCAAACATTCCTTTTGCGATTGAAAAGAAGGTAAGTAGCGACTGATCTCTCTATTTGTTTGTTTGTCTATTTTGACAAAGGGTATTTACCCGAAATATTAATAAATTGTGTTGTAACTGTCTTTTCTAAGCGTGTTTCTTTCTCCGTTGGGTACCTCTTTGCATTTTACACGCTTGGCAGTCACCTTTTTGGTCTGGATTTAGACTTTTATGTTGTTGCAAAGTAGGTGACATGACGCAAAGTTTACAGGCACATAGGCTGAAGGGAACTTTACCGTCCAACACCAAACGTATGCTTCAAACATTCAGAATCCAGCAAATCTGACACTGCTGAACATGTTTCATCGCGCAAATTCCCTCTCGCGCGCCTCCGATGTTGGAGAAAACAAGCGGATAAGCTGCCTTAGGTGCGACCACAGACATTAATAACTATGTCTATTTATGAACCTGGGAGTGACACTTCCGCTGTGTGTTTGTCTCTGTCCAAATGGTGACCCTGTTGTGTGCCACGTTTTGGACTGTCGACTGATTCAGCGCCGAGTGATTTCGTTTGACTATGTAGACATCAGTGCTTTCGAAAATCGTGCGTGTTTTTGAATGAAGTCTAGACCTACTTGTAATTAGAACACGGATAATGGCGGAAAATGCCAGCAGGTTTCTTTATTTAGTCCTTTTCTAAGGTTGTCACTATCATTAGCGGACATTATTGTCGACAATCTCAATAATGTGGCGATTCGATTCGTGTGTTCGCTGCTGTCTATTCTCCGTTTATGTGTGTGTATGGGAAAGAGATTTCGAGCGTGCGTACACACTAAAAAGTATTTCATTACTAGTGAGCATAAGGAGCTTGCTAATGTGACAGTATGCGTATATTTAGCGTTTTTGCATTGCGGACAGAGGCACGCATCAAGATTGAGTCTTTCTGGTCTGCAAGGGATTATGGGAAGGAAAGCATATCGAGCAAGCTCATGAATATTAATTTGCTTGTTATACAATATATCTGTACATGTGTCAAAGAAGGGGAACTTTACAGGGATTTATACTGGAAAATGCAACATAAAATATATGCCGACGAGTTAAATAAATGCAACATTTTGGGAGGCACTAAAGTGTTTCCGATGGTTTCGAACATGTCGCATTTATTTTGCCCGTCAGTATACATATTAATCATTCCAGAAGTGTACTCTTTCGGTTTTGCAAAACATTTTCGTCTCTTGTGGCTTGCACAGCCTTCGACGACACTGAAAATCAACAGTCGTGCCAACATTTTATTTTCTTGTTTTGTTAAATTAATTTTGCTAAAGCCTTTACCGTCCATCGTAGGATATTTTCCATATTAAATTCTTTAAAACTTTTGCTGCCAGTGGACGCAGATGGCGATTTTGAAAGCATTGTAAATTCAACGTCAAATTTAATGTAAATTCAACGTCAGAGGAACATGGAGACAAAGTGGTTACATCAAGAGGTATAGATCCTCATGAGCCCCCGCAGTTGCGGGGGCTCATGAGGATCTATACCTCTTGCAGTTGGATGGCGTTCAGCTTTTTAAAAGGGTTATAATTTGCTGCGCCTTTCCCCGTTGCAAAAATCTGCCATATCCCTTTCCCAAAATTGGCCATAATCTGCCGGTGAGTTTATTGAAAGTGACACACATTCTAATCAACTTCTACAACTTAATTTTTTTCAAATAGCCAGCATCAGCGCACTTTTCAGTACAAAAAAGTGCTCAGAGCACTCAAATGACATGCCAAAAATGGACACATTAATTCATCAGCTAGGATCCTAAAAACGACACAAGTTCTAATTTATCTATGCAGAACTTGAAACTCTGAAAACATGTGTGTCTCGCTAGATTGCAGTCTTGCCGATGGCAAAATTGGGATTTAATGCTATGCAGGCTACAACGTTATCTCTTGGCGATGTCAAATCTCGTTTCAGCGGCGGATATTCGAGAATACGTAATGGTAAAACGAGATTTGTTTTGTTGGGTTTTTTTTAATAAAAAGTGTTCCGCAAAAAAAAGGAAACAAATCTTCATGACAGCTAATGAAAACGTACATTTTTTACGATGGTCTGTGATTTTTTTTACCCCTCGGGATCAAGCCGTGAGCACACACACACACACACACACACACACACACACACACACACACACACACACACACACACACACACACACACACACACACACAATAATAATAATAATAATAATAATACCGTTATTATAGAGGCGCTTTTTCTCAATTTTGGGGAAATCGACTCAAAGCGCCGCGCCTGAAACCCAACACACACACTCACGAAACAGACACGGATTTACGCCATTTAAGACAAACACAGTACAAGACAAACGAAGGGCCAGTCAGCTACTGAAGTTACAGAGATTTTTGATCGCTTGTATTTGAAATTTGTAAAGTGGCCTGAGACCGGTACCAAAGTGTGGGGGGTGGGGGGGGGGGGTGGAAGAACCGGAGTACCCGGAGAAAGAACCCCCGACGGTCCGCCCGAATTAACGATGACACTTACCAGAGGAGAAAAGTCCAACGCCGGAACCCGGTATCGAACCACGCACCTTTGGCATTGGTGGCAGGCGCCTTAACCACTGCGCCACGGACACACACACACACACACACACACACATACATACATACACACATGCTAATTGTGGTTTGGTAGTAAAGTGTAGCCTTATTTACATCTGTATGTGCCGGATGGAGGAGATTAGTCAGGGTTATCAGCCTCAGGCTGCAGACACAATCGAAATTAGTTTCATTATTACCTGACATGATTTCTCTAGCGCATGATCTTTGCTGCAAGAGACATAGATCCTCATGAGCCCCCGCAATCGCGGGGGCTCATGAGGATCAATGCCTCTTGCATTTGAGACAACCACAGATGACTCAGTATGAATATTTAGTGTCTGTGTCCCTCAGATGGCAGTGAAATCCATCGACTACTCCGTGTATGTTTGTCTCATACCTGGTGTAACCAACTCACTACTAAGGACATCGTTTAAAATATATATATATATATTGCGGATTTTCCGAACAGCCTAGACAGGGTTGGTACATCCATAAGGTTTTAACAGCACTACGGATTTTCAGTTCATTGGAGATGGCAACCGAAGGGGGAACATGATTTTTTTTTTATAATTTCATTTCATTTTTTCTTAAAATTCTATATTCCTATTGTTAGCAACTCTTTATATTGATTTCGTTCTCCTCGATGTGAAGATGGGTTTTGTACTTTGACGTGGAATTTGCCACGGCTTTAAGATAGTAATCCGTGCCCTTGGGCAATGAAAGGTTTAATTTAACTCATTCAAGACCGGCTGCATCCGGATACGCGGCGTAAAGCCGAGTATCCGGATGCGGCCCGTCTCGAATTAGTTAAAACTATCGCCCCTCCGCCTCATCTCCTTTTTTCTCTCCCGAGGCTACTCTCCTACTCGGTTCACGTAATAGACAGGACGGGATGATTAAGTCTGTATGTGCAGACAGTCTGCGCTTTTCTCCAGTCAAACCGACAGGCAAATCAGACCTGCTTCCGCGACCGCAGACGACGACAACGATTAACCCCTTCACTGACGAGAAAATTGGAACAGCACCCAACTGCAAAGGTACAGATCCTCCTGAGCTGTATTTCAGCAGTTTACTCATTCAAGAGCATTCAAAGCGTTCCGCACCAAAAGCCGCGGAAGAGTAGAAGACGACACTTTCGCAGCTATTGATGCGAGGCTGGCGCCCTGAATGAGTAAAACATATAAGAAATCCAGCACATTTAGCACAGAAAATGCTGTCTTGGTGTGCTGGTCTGTGATTTTGGGCCTGAATGCTCCAGGCGTAAGATCCAAAATCACTGCGCTGCATGCCTTTTGGGAACTCAAACGGCCTATGAAGAAACATAACGCCGCTGACCACACGAGAACTCTGCCTGAGAATCGTGTGTTTCTGGGTTGAGCGGTTGCAAATGAATGGTTAGCAAGTTAGCTTTCCAGTAAGCACAGGGCCCTCGAGCCGAACGTCGGCGGCAGTGGGCCCGCGCACGACTGTGCGCGGGGCCACTGCGGGCGACGTTCGGCTCGATGGTCTATCGCTAGTTGAGTCTTTTATAAACAAGAACAGTATTCAGCTAGTATGTAAAGGTGTAGTTGTGTGCTGGTCTGTGATTTTGGAACTTACGGATCAAAGCCATAAGATCCGGAATCACAGAGCTGCAGCCACCTGGAGCTTTCTTTCTGGAGCTCAGACAGATCAGAAAATATGTAGTTGATCACGAGCGGGGCTTAGTTGCAGATCAATAGTTTGCAAGTCACTAAGTACGGGCTTTTAGTTATCATTATGAAAGTGAGCAGGCGCAACCAAACGACCGTGTCTTGTTTTGAGATGTTTTGATACTTGTGTTCAACGCCGAGCAATTGACTGAGGCCATCTCACGGCGGAAAGGGTAAACATCTGGCCAGCCAAACTAAAAGAAAGGGCTACAAGACAAAATGGGCGTTTTTATATTTGGGTGTTTCGACAGTATTCTCGTCGGTAAGATGCATGTTTGAGTGGCGCTGTTCAAAACACTCTACTCTCTACGCCAGGCACTCACGCAGTTGTTCTGTCCACTGCAACTCACATGCTCACTCGACACCCCGGCATAGTCGTTTTTGTGGCACTGTAACAGATCCTAAATTGAAATGGCGGTTGCTAGGGTTGAACGAGTATTTCAAAGTGCTATAAAGCAAGGACGTTTCTTGAAGTGTGGGGAGAAGGAAAAATGGCATGTATCATTTTGACGCTAGGCGCTCCAGTCTTTGCAGAATCTGTTCACACCAGCGAACACAGAGATGCAGGGATGGTCTTCGCTGCTTGCATACAGCCAGTGGACGCAGATCATGTTTCTGAAGTATTTGATAATTCAATAGCCGTCCACGGAGCAAAAGTACAAAGTGATGTCAGCAAGAGGCATAGATCCTCATGAGCCCCCACTTTGCGGGGCTCATGAGGATCTATGCCTCTTGCTGTTGGATTGCGTTCACTTTTTCTCAGCAGTGAAATAGTTAACGCCAAGCGGGCTGCTAAGTGTTAAGACCATCTCTGAACCTAATACATGTAACTAACTCGATCTTAGGATTCAGTGTGTTAACCCTTTGGCTATCGGTATCATGTTTGGCCGAGGTGATTCCTGAAGGAGTCACCCGCTACCGACAGCCAACGTGTTAAAAAACACAAACGCAGTATTACTCACCACACGCGTTCTCGTACGTGCCGAGATATTCAGAGGACATGAACTGCCGGCACAGCGCGGACTTCCCCACCCCGACCGTGCCAAGAACCGCCACTCGGTAGTAGGAGGGCGCCACCTGTCCCACGGTGCCCTCTGCGCCACCCTCGACCCCCACCACGCCTCCACAGAGGTTGGGCCCGATGCTGTCCTGGGAAGCGATGGACATGGTGCGTACGCGCTCTTCCGTGTCCGTGACGGTACTGTTAGACGACAGAATGCTGCTGATGCTGCATTTACGCACAGAGTCCCCCTTGTTCACCATGCCTTTGGTCGTCCTGCTGAACGACCGCACTGGGCACGTGTAAACGTCGCGCCACACGTTGCTTCCGGATTCCGCCGGACGCAGCATCCGCGCATGCGTGGCTGGAAGGCTGTAGGTGCGAGGACGCATGCCCGGCTCCAAGGGCAGCTCGTCGTCTTCCTCTTCCGGGTGTATTTCGCGCTGCTGGTTGCGGGGATAGTTGTGGCTGTTGTGAGGCCTGTTGTCGATATTGAGAGAGCGAGAACAGACGTCGTAAGTTTTATCGTCAGGCGATGACGACCGCGGAGGTGATGTAGAAGCGGGGGAATTAGATGCAGACGAGCAGGGTGTTTGCGGAGCCTTATACTGTAGCATAGACACGTCTCCCCCTCCTCCGCCCCCGCCTCCGACCCTGCCCCCACGAGCGATGGGTATGAGCGGCGCCGGGTAGTGTGACCTGCATATCCCCGGGGTTCTGGTTATCGGGGTCACCATGGCTATGGAGTTTCTTCGTGCTTTGTGGCCGCTTGCTACCTCCATCATGAGCGGTGTGTTTCTAACAAAAGTCTGAAGCTGGAAACTGAAACAGACAAACATAAAAGAGAACGTTTAACCCTTTGCGTGTCGGTAGCGGCTTTAGTCGCGATGATTCCTGTAGGAATCATCGCGACTAAAACCGAAACCGACACGCAAAGGGTTAACGTCACAGTCTCTCTTAAATTTCCTTTTATGTGCAAGAGTCATGTTGACGAGCACAAAAAAGAGACATTTTTGAAATCATTGAAGCACTTTAGTGTGTCCGATGACCCCCACAATGTCAGATATCTTTTGTTCGTCAGAATAGGTCCACAGGTCAATCCCTATGCAAAAGGCATAGATTCACATGACCCCTGCAGCCGGAGGGGTTGATGAGAATCTATGCCTCTTGAGGTACGAATCCAGCTAATCCTAACACGAAGAGTACACCATCACACATATAATGACGAGGGGAAAAAAATAGACATTGTTGGAACCATCGGAAACACTTTAGTGTTTCCGATGGTTCAAAAAATGTCGCATTTCTTCTGCTAGTCAATATATTTACCTTTACACACAAGTTCTGCCGTCAACGAAAGTTTGCTTGCTAAAATATAGACATAACACTGCTAGCTAGCCCCAGGTGCAAAACTGAAGACACATTTCTTTAAAACGCGCTTTGTAGCAACGTACCAATTGTTACAAAAGATGCAATGTGCTGTCAAAAACTAGACACCTTTTAATCTGTGGACCTCGTATTTTTCCATCAATCAAATCAGCTTGGATCACATGTTTTTCGTATGTTTTCTTCTCTCCTATAAATAGGAATAGCGACAAGATGGAATTAAAATGATTTTTCCCTCCTCACCCCTGATTTCTTGTGTAAAGATTTAACGATAAAGATGATGTGTATTTGTATAAAGTATTTAACAGTGGTTCCTGGACAGGCAGCTATGTACTAAATTTGCTGGTCGTTGATGAAATAGCCATAAGATGCAAAATCACACTTCAGCAAACAAATTGCGTCATCACTTAGTAACAATGCAAACATGACGTCATAATTTAATGTGTCCCCACCCGGGTCTTCCCTGGGGGACTTGGGTGGGGTTAACTACTTTTTTAGTTCCCAGGGTCACCCTGGTCAGCCCCACAGGGTGGGTTTTCTCCTCTATTCCTGGGGCATGTATTTCTGTCTGCAATTGGTCCATTCACCTGTATTTACCTTTTAAAGCTCTCCCTAATGTCTGCACTGCCTGTAGCTCTTGATATTGGATGTGTGTTGCTAAATGGTCTTAGCTTTATTTAGGCCCTGTGTCATAAGTTTATTTAACGTATTGGACCGGCTGGCGACATACATTCAATGTTCTGTTTAGTTGCGTTTTTTTAACAAGCAGTGCAGACACGTCCTGAGAAAGTCTTGTTGCTGTGGGGACGTTAAGCAATGTACAATCAATCACAATTTAATGTCAGTGAAATCACTGTAAACATCACGTGAGAAGACACGTATGACGTATGCACACAGTATGACGTCGACCTAGCAACAATTTACGCAAGAACTAGGCAAAGGCTGACGCAATCATGACCAAAGTTCATTTTACCTCAAACAGTAGGACACTGACGTTCTATGGAAAAAGCCAGCATGTCCATTTTTGAGAACAGCGAGATTTTGATTGTTATACAATGAAAATGTCACCTTTCTCAAAAATGGACCTAATGACTTTTGTCATATAGCTGCAGAGGTCAAGTGAATTTCATTTTTAAGTCCCTTCTATTTATAGAAGGGACTTTTTAGGACCGGTCGCGGTGGGACGAATTTAATAGCATGTCCATGATGTCAAAGGCGGGCAGGCTAAACCTCTAAAAATTGAAGTAACAAGATAAAAATTACGACATGTCTAGTTACGCTAACCTCGCTGCTGAACGTACATTTGGCGCAAAGGCCCGTATGTGCGTATGTATGTGTGTGGGTATGTATGTAAACAAGAGAATCTCCGATATTTCTGTACACACAAGCTTGAAACTTGGCGAAATACTTTCTTAAGTGGGTGGCTAAGAGAGCCTCCGAGCATATTGTAACTGAATGTCTCATTGAAGACATAAACAACCGATTATAGGAAGTCGGTTGACCCAGATTAGAGTCCGTAATTTTTGTCATATTTCCTTGGACTTTTGTATATAGCTAGTTTGGAGAAAGACATTGGATGAATTCGTTAGCCAGCTTTGTATCCTTTCATTTTCTTTAGTAAAAAATAATTCTTTTGAGAAAAGAATTAAAAACACTAAACAAAACTTTACTTCTAGAGGAAATCTAGAGACAGTGGGGGTGACGTAAAATAGGCAACTCCTTCACCACGCAGACACTGACATAATACTCTAAATATGACATTCTCTCTCTCTCTCTCTCTCTCTCTCTCTCTCTCTCTCTCTCTCTCTCTCTCTCTCTCTCTCTCTCTCTCTCTCTCTCTCTCTCTCTCTCTCTCTCTCTCTCTCTCTCTCTCTGACCAGATGAAATGGCAATCGCACATAAATGCTGTTATGTAAAACTGTTGCCAGAAATGTTTTTATGCTTCCAAAGTTGAAGTACTTTATCGATGTTGATGCCCGCAAGTTATTTTACAATGCACATGTCAAATCCCACATCAATTATTCGTCCACGATATGGGATGGCAGCGGTGACATACACTTGAAGAGGCTTAACTCCCTGCATCGGAGAGCAGCGAAACATATCCTGCCTGATCCAACCCTGACAACTGACGAAAGACTTGAAAAACTGAAAATGCTACTACCTCTTAGCAAGCATCACCTCTTAAACAAGGGTGTGGTTATGTATAAAATTTGGAATGAGATTCACCCAGAATATCTTTGTAATCTCTTTACCAAGGCAAGTTCAGGTTATTCTACTTCAAGACGAAACTTTATTACACCTCGCCCCAGTATAGATCTATTTAAAACCAGTGTATCTTTCTCAGGCGCATCTTTCTGGAACAAACTGCCTACATGTATAATACATGCTAGCTCCCTCTCCTCTTTCAAGGAATGCCTCCTCAAGTACTTGTCTGCTGATACATAATCTACCACAAGTATCTGTATCAAACATGTGCTTATCGTATAATCAGCGCTTGCTGCCGTATGGTTTGTCCATAATAATAATCGCCTAATTACATAATTCAAGTTTGTATTATAATCCAAATAATTTTTGCTGTCTGAATTGAATTTTCACTATAATCCAAATGATTTGCTTCGTATATAGGTCAAGTTATCATTAGCGTGTGTCTGTGTTTGCGCGCGAGCGTGTATGTGTGTGCGCGCGTTGCGTGTACTTTCTGTTTTTCGTTTGTTTTTGTATGACCGAATGAATGAATGAATTTTGTTTAATGTCTCTTCATCTTTAATGTCTCCTAATTTTTCTTTGTGTAATTTGGTACTATTAGTATTACAATTATTATCCTGTGTTTGTAGAGTAGCAACGGCAAGTATGAAAAATGGCACACGTGCTAATTACTTCATCCGTTGAGAAATAAAGTTTAATTTCATTTCGTTTCATTTCATTTCATTTCATTTCATCTCTCTCTCTCTCTCTCTCTCTCTCTCTCTCTCTCTCTCTCTCTCTCTCTCTCTCTCTCTCTCTCTCTCTCACTCTCTCGATTCCTGCCCCTTCAAAATCATTTTAAATATAACAAAGGGGTACTGTTTAAAGTGTGGAACCATAGCGCTCAAGAATATCTAACAGAGTTGTTTAAAAAATCAGATTCCTGCTATGGGAATATGAGGGGTCTTATATTGTTCCAAAACCCCGAATAGATATATTTAAATCTACTTTGTCATTTGCGGGTTCCACACTGTGGAACTCACTCCCACATCACGTTAAAGCCACTCCAACATTATCTCGTTTCAAGGCAAGTCTTTATAGATATCTGACATCACTTAAATAATAATATCTAGTTATTCGTAGACACACGAATGTACGTGTATATTCTAACAATCGTGTGTGTGTGTGTGTGTGTGTGTGTGTGTGTGTGTGTGTGTGTGTGTGTGTGTGTGGACGCGTGAGTGCGTTTGTGTGCGTATGCGCGTGTTAGTGTTTAGTGGACTATATATTTGTATCACTGTGCTTTGATGTCCCTGTTTTATGTATATTTTGTACTTAGTTAGTCGTAGTTGTGCGTCAGAGGGACCGCAGTGACGTCCTCCTCACCAGAGTGATGCCCAGCGCAGAGTGCCACACTGACCACCGCCTTGTCCGCTGCAAACTCAGGCTCCACTTCAAGCCAAAACCCAAGAAATGGGGGCCCCCCAAGAAAAAGCTTGACGTTGCCAGCCTTCAGCGTGACGATGTGAAAGCTGCCTTTCAGACAGATTTACAGCGCAGGCTCAAAGACACAGCGGACCCAGTAGACTCCTCCCCTGAAACACTTTGGGAACAACTGAAAACTGCTATTGCAAAATCCTCTGCAGAAGTCTTGGGTTTCGCCAGAAAGAAGAACAAAGACTGGTTTGACGAAAACGATGTAGAGATCCAGGAACACCTAGCAAAAAAAAAGAGCCGCCCATCAGGCCCACCTAGCCCAGCCTTCCTGCCCTGTGAAGAAATCTGCCTTCCGCCTCGTCTGCAGCAGTCTCCAGCGCAAGCTCAGAGATCTCCAAAATGAGTGGTGGACCAGACTTGCACAGAGGACCCAGCTTTGTGCTGACAATGGTGACTACAGGGGCTTCTACGAAGCACTGAAAGCAGTGTATGGCCCCAGGCACCTGGTACAAAGTCCCCTGCGAAGCGCGAATGGCCAGGCACTCCTCACAGATAATACTTCCATCTTGAACCGCTGGTCGGAATACTTTCAGAGCCTCTTCAGCGCTGAGCGCACTGTTCAAGAAGCAGTCGTCCTACAAATCCCACACCGCCCAGTTAAGGTTGAATTGGACGAACCGCCCACCGCTGAAGAGACCCTCACAGCCATCCACCAGCTCAAGAGTGGCAAAGCAGCAGGCATTGATGGAATACCGCCAGAGATCTGGAAACATGGAGGCACAGCACTGCACAACAAGCTCCATGACCTCTTTCTCTGCTGCTGGGAGGAAGGAACACTACCAAAAGATCTCCGTGATGCAGTCGTTATCACCCTGTACAAGAACAAAGGCGAGAAGTCTGACTGTTCCAACTATCGGGGAATTACCCTGCTGTCCATTGCTGGGAAAATCCTTGCAAGGCTGCTCCTGAATCGGCTGGTACCTGCCATCGCTGAAGACCAACTCCCAGAGGGCCAGTGTGGCTTCAGAGCAAACAGGAGCACCACCGATATGGTCTTTGTGCTGAGACAGCTACAGGAGAAGTGCCGCGAGCAGAACAAAGGGCTGTACGTAACATTTGTCGACCTAACAAAAGCGTTCGACACTGTGAGCAGGCAAGGCATGTGGCAGATCCTGGAGCGACTTGGCTGTCCCCCAAAGTTCCTCAACATGATTGTCCAGCTACACGAGGACCAGCAAGGCCAGGTCAGACTCAACAATGATCTCTCAGAACCATTCCCTATTCTCAACGGCGTAAAGCAGGGCTGCGTGCTGGCACCGACCCTCTTCACCATCTTTTTTAGCATGATGTTGAAGCAGGCCACAGTGGACCTCGATGATGACGATGCAGTGTACATCAGATATCGTCTCGATGGCAGCCTGTTCAACCTTAGACGACTGCAGGCCCACACGAAAACCCTAGACCAACTGATTCGTGAGCTGCTTTTTGCTGATGATGCTGCCCTCGTTGCACACACAGAGAGAGCCCTGCAGCGCATCACGTCTTGCTTCGCAGATGCTGCCCAGCTCTTTGGACTCGAGGTCAGTCTGAAAAAGACAGAGGTCCTCCATCAGCCGGCACCCAAGACAGTGTATCGCCCTCCTCACATCACCATTGGCGAGTCTGAACTAAAGTCAGTGCACCAGTTTACTTACCTTGGCTGCATTATCACGTCGGACGCCAAGCTGGACAAGGAGCTTGACAGCAGGCTGGCAAAAGCGAACAGCGCTTTCGGGCGACTTTTCAAGCGGGTGTGGCACAATCAACAGCTGAAAACAGGCACCAAGATCAGCGTGTACAGAGCTGTGGTCCTCACCACCCTGCTGTATGGTTCCGAGTCTTGGGCCCTCTACCGCAGCCAACTACGACTCCTCGAACGCTTCCACCAGCGCTGCCTGCGTACCATCCTGGGCATTCACTGGAGTGACTATGTCACCAACGTCGAGGTCCTTGAACAGGCTGAAACTGTGAGCATCGAGGCTTTGCTGCTGCGGACACAGCTCCGCTGGGCGGGGCATGTCTCCAGGATGGAGGATCATCGCCTACCAAAGATCACCCTGTTCGGCGAGCTTGGACACCGTGACAGAGGGGCACCAAAGAAGAGATACAAAGACTGTCTCAAGAAGTCACTTAGTGCCTGCCAAATCGACCACCACCAGTGGTCTTCGCTTGCTGCGGACCGTGACACCTGGCGCTCCACCATTTACAAGGCAGCTGTCTCCTTTGAGGACTCTCACAGAGCTAGCCTTAAGGACAAGCGGCTCAGGAGAAAAAAACAGAGATGCCGCAGCTCAGAACCCTGGCCATACCTTCCCCTGCAGCCACTGCGGTCGAACCTGCCTGTCTCGGATTGGCCTCCGCAGCCACGAACATGCCTGCAGACGTCGTGGGCAACTCCTATAAAATCTTCGTTCGCGAAGTCAAGCCAAGAGAGTCGTAGTTGTAGCAACGGCAGGTACGAAAAATGACATAGTCACTGACTGTGTTAATATCTTCACCGTTGTAAAATAAAGATTCATTGATTCATTGATTCTCTCTCTCTCTCTCTCTCTCTCTCTCTCTCTCTCTCTCTCTCTCTCTCTCTCTCTCTCTCTCTCTCTCTCTCTCTCTCTCTCTCTCTCTCTCTCTCTCTCTTTCTCTCTCTCTCTCTCCTCTCTCTCTCCCTCTCTCTCTCTCTCTCTCTCTCTCTCTCTCTCTTTCTCTCTCTCACACACACACACACACACACACACACACACACACACACAGACACACACACACACACACACACTCACACAAACATGCGCGAATCTACAGGAGGAATAGATCCTCATGCGCCTTCCAGGCGCATGAGGATCTATGCCTCTTGGAGATGTTTAGAGCGCGCGTGCACGCACTAATACGCACACACACACACACACACACACACACACACACACACACACACACACACACACACACACACACACATCGACGCGCTTTCAGAAGAGCATGCAGGTGACCCGTGTACTTAGTATATCATATTGCTAGGTAAAGTCAACCTGCTTTCACGCAAATTATAGCAAGACTGAAATTGTACCGTGAAGTTCTAGTTTTGTCACCATTTTCTCAAGCCTATGAAGCGAAAGTCAAACTCATATCACGTAAAATATAAAATTACGTAAAAACTAAAACTTACTTCAAGACAAATGACGTTTGACAAATCAATGACGCGTATGTCCTGCGCCCCTTATAGAACTCACTGATGCATTAGCAGATCTGCGAGACTTTTTCAATAGGAGATAATTCAACATCAGAATCAGATCAAAGACAAAAGGTACAGCAAGGACAACTCTCATATAGAAGGGACTTTGTGGGTTATGGTTCATCTCATCTTGTTTTTTGTTGTTGTTTGCAATCGCTGCCTGTGTGTCCATATTGTTTGGCTCGGCTTATTAACACTGAAATTGGTTCCTGGGAGAGGGTGATAGAATTAATTCAGTGTCTGGTCTTACGTCTTAGGTCCAAAATTATAGACCAGCACACCAATATATATAACATCACTTATTAACAACGTATGAAATAACTGCGAACACCACATGCTCTAATCACAGGAAATTACCTTTATTATTATTATTATTACAGGAGCACATATGTGTGACTTCTCAACAGTTCTGCCACCCCTGTCATTTGTAAGCGTGTTTCTTTCTCCGTTTGGTTTTTCTCATCATACATATATGACGTAATATATCCCATGAAGCTCTCACACAATACGACAGGATGCGGTTCGAACATGATATTTCAAGGGTGGTGGCGGAATAGTTTGGCGCTGGTCGAGCTGTCTAGAGCTTCACTTCCGCAAAGCCAGTACCTCCATTTTAAAGAAAAGCGCAATTTCCATTGTTAGACTACGAAATTCTCTCTTTTCTCAAAAATGGACATACTGATGTTTGAGAAAAGCGATATTTTCATTTTCACACCCTGAAAATCTCGCTTTTCTGAAAACTGGACTTCTGGATTTGCGAAACTGTGGCAGATTTTCCAGCCGATGCATTCAGTGAACAGGTTACAAAAGTGTCACACGTGTGCAAATTCAAGGTTGTGCTTATTAATTTGATTCCTGGAGAAGCAGCAATTCGAAATTAAATTACGAATGATGTTCGGCCGATTGTTGTCCTCGCGGCACCGGCACACAACTATGTCACGTGCTCGGCTCGACCTTTGAAGACTGAGGTCTACAGTAAGTAATTCCTATACTTTTATCACTGGCACCTAGACTTCATTCCAGACAATAAAAGTCAAATTTCTCAAACTTTTTCAAACCTGTTTCCATTGAATGGAATTGACTGTGACGTCAGTTGGGCGTTGTAAACCTGTGGCATTTTTAACTCATTGTGCCCGAGGTACGAAATACAACATTTTGGAGTTATCCTCTGAGGGCTGCATTACAATTCAGCAGACAGATCGACCATGATAGTTCAAGGGTGGTGGCAGAATAGCTTGGCGCCAAGCTATTCTGGCACCACCCTCGAACTATCATGGTCGAGCTATATTTTGCTGTGGTGTGTCGCGGGCAGAGAGAGTTAACACCCTTGTGCACGCGGCCACTGGTACGCTGTTTACAGCATCGTTGCCTGCACGCACCAGAGGGTTCAACTGTTAACCCCTTCACTTCCGACAAAACGAAACACAACCCAACTGCAAGAGACACAGATTCTCATGAGCCCCCGCGACTGCGGGGGCTCATGAGGATCTATGTCTCTTGTTGAGATTAATTTGCATCCATGTTTTTTGGACGGGTGTGGATTCTGGTCGTTTAATGAACAAGGATTTTCAGAGTCAAAATATCTGCGTCCAGCGGCAGGCAATGTCAAGCAATAAAGCAGGTCACGCGTGTAATACATGTCACGTAAATTACGTCATATTGCGAAAATACGTCATGACATCATCATCGTAACTATGTCATTCACTGTGGAAACGTAAGGTACAATGATAATTAATGTAACACAGTGAGTGTGACATCAGGCTGCGAACAGTGCTAATGACTGAGAAAACAATGCATTGCCATTTGTCAACGTTAAGGTTGAGAGGTCGGCGGAACGGGGTATGGGGGCAGTAACGTCACATGACGTTGAAAGTAAGGCACGAAGCTCATTAATGTGTGATAGAAGTGTTACCTCAGGCTTGCTCTCGGTACTAATGAGACAGCTGCTCGTGGACATTTGGCAAGGTAAGGTCTTGAAGCGGGCAATGGGGAGTGGGTGGGGGAGACGGGAAAGGAGAAGTGTGAGCAGAGGGTGGATCCTACGGACCAGGGTGTGTGTGTGTGAGGGGGGGGGGGGGTGAGAAGGGTTATAGATCAGATGTTAGCATCAGCAGAAAGTCACATATGACGCCAGCACACACCTTCCCAGTAAACCAAATACCCTTGGGCCGATGTCGGTCGCAGTGGGCCCGCGCACAGTCGTGCGCGGGCCCACTGCGACCGACATCGGCCCGAGGACTTTTCCCTTCCAGAGCTAACTGGGAAAGACGGATCGAGCGATTGAGACAACGCTTCCAGGTATTGGCCGATGAACGTCGCGCCAAGCTAATCTGTCACTACCCTTGAATTATCATGGTCGCTCCACCTCCCGCTGTCGTGCGTCGGGCTAAACAGGGTAAGGAAGGCATATAAAGTCAGCACAACGCATCCAACTCATTGTCTCAAAATAGCCACGGGTAAATTAGTATATTTTATCAGTAAATTAGCATATCCTAATTAGTTTCTACCAAGGTATTGTACATGCAGTTGACTTAATCGATCAGCACATTATGTACATAATCATACTGTATATTATTTCTGTACATTACTAATGGAAAAAGTACGTGTGAACAATGCATTGTGCTTGTTTGTACAGCGAATTAACTACGCTATTGCTAATTAATACAAAACAAGTTAACCCTTTGTCTGTCTGTAACGGTCTTCGTCGCGATGATTTCTGCAGGAATCGTCGCGACAAACAAAAAACAAACAAAAAAAAAAAACAGCTGCCGACAGCCAAAGGGTTAACCCTTGCGTTACCATCGCCGAAAATAGTATAGCTGAAACCATCGTCACATTCACAGATTTACTGCTGAGTATGAATCAAACCAGCAAGAAGCATAGGTCCTTATGAGCCCCCGCGTTCGCGGGGGCTCATAAGGATCTTTGCCTCTTGCAGTTTGGTGATGTCTTACACTGTTGCAGCAGGGAAGTGGTTACGGCGCCACTTTCGATTCACCTCCTGCGGTTTGACGCAATAAGGAAAGAGTCATTAATAAGAACCAAAGATCAAAAGGAGGGGAGGGGGGGAGGCTAGTGACAGTCCAACCTTAATAAGACAAAACATGAAATCAAAATGTTAGTATTTCTTCCCCAATATTCTTTCTTTTTTCAAACGTAAAATAAAATAAAATAAAATAAAAGTTTTTCTCCCTCCAACTTTTTCTCAATTTAATTTTCTCTATTTTTTTTCTACAACATTTTTTTTCTGCAATTATTTTTCTCTTGAGAAAAAAAGGGACGGGATGGAGTGATGGTGGTGGCGGGGGCGGGGGGGGGGGGGTTAGGGGGGGCGTGGAAGAGGCCGGGGATATAGTGAGCCCTCTCACCCCCCCCTCTTCCCCTACTATATTTTCTTTTTGGGGAAAGGGCGGGGGAGGTGGGGGGGGGGGAGCTCAAGTCCCCCTTCCCGGATCCCCGGTTCCTATGCAAACTGAATTGGAGAATTGCAGCAAGGCATTACTATGCAAAGGGAAACAAGTTTTTTCGCGTGCACACTTGCTTGAACGACACCGCGCAGGTCCAGAGACAGGTTAGTCGGCATTATGTAACCATAACCCAAGCAGTTGTTGTCTAAACTCCGACTACTAAGCTTATGACTAATCGAAACGATCGATATCTGTCTACAAGAGCCGCAGATACTGATTCCCGCCCCCCCCCCCCCCCCCCCTTCGCGCATGCTGCAAGGGGCATCAGAATCTATGTCTTGCGCAATCATGCTTTTCACTTTGACTGAAGACAAAGTTCATTTTGGGAAAAACAAGATTTTCATTGTATTACAATGAAAATCTTGCTTTACACACACACACACACACACACACACACACACAAATACTTACTGTCTTCCGTCAAAGTGAAAAGCATTGGGCAGAAATGCATTAATTATTATTTTCAGGAAAGCACCTTAGAAACACGAGAGAGAGAGAGAGAGAGAGAGAGAGAGAGAGAGAGAGAGAGAGAGAGAGAGAGAGAGAGAGAGAGAGAGAGAGAGAGAGAGAGATGCAGTTTAACCCATTTAGCCCTGAGTCCCTAAGCAGGAGATTGATTGACCTTGATAATTCAAGGGCAGTGCCAGATTAGCTTGGCGCCTTCAGGCGCCAAGCTAATCTGGCACTGCCCTTGAATTATCGTGGTCAATCAATCTCCTGCAACTGGTAGATTGTCATTAAGCAACACATCCATAATTTGAGAAATGGGACCTTGGGGCTAAAAGGTTTAATCTTACCTGTCTGGCTTTATTTGGGATGTCCAGTTTAATCACAGCAACTTTCCTTCACGCTCTTACTGGGCTGGCTTTAGCCAGTCTGACACCCGCCTTCTGTTTGACACTCGGTAGTCTACAGTCCGTCGTAGATTATCACAGGTAACAAGCACCCCGTAAGATAAACGATTTCAATTGAATGAACAAATTCCGTAAACGTTCACACGGTATTCCTGTCCGTTCAGAAGTCTTCACAATTGATCTATGCAAGTTTGTTCTCCAAAATCTTTAACTGGAATTGACGGCTAACGATGCTCTCGCGCGTATTTCACATTTCGCAATGAATCACTGGCCGAAGCAGACGACAAGCGTGGAGAGTTGTAGTACGCAGCCAGCAGATTCCAGCAGAGAAGCGCCGGCAATGATCAACCTGACTTGAACACCCACTTGTCTACTTGAAGGTAACTGAGTTAGATGACTGAAAAAGACAGAGCCTCCTTGTTTCCTACGTCCATTCCGGGAGAACTATGAAGCTCTGCGTATCAATTTTTCTGTGTAGATCGGCACAGCTCACTGCTACACTGTGACAGCGTCCAGTGTCAAAGCGCACGCGACGTAAAAATCGGCTCGTGCGGCGCACGCGCAGGCCTCGCGTTTCGAGCGTGGTGTGTGTTCATTTATCCCACGGTCATGTGACCCTGTGCACTTCCGGTCTTGGCTAGGAATCCATCGATTGGCTCGGCGGGAGGCAGTTTTGATCAGGAACCAATTGTTCACAGTTTTATTTGATACTTCGGCGAACATCGAGTATTGCCTGCTGGACAACAAGGTCTGCACTGACTGTTGCCAGCTAGACGAAAAATTAATGCTTACTGGTCTGTGATTTTACGACCTTACGGCCCAGGAGTCAGTTGCACGAGTAATCTTAAACCTGCGCCAGCCACTAGCAAGGTGCTCCGCTATAGCGGAGCACCTTGCTTAGTGGCTGGCGCAGGTTTAAGATTATTCATGCAGCTGTCCCTTGGACCGTAAATTAAACAAATCAAAGCCCTGCACACACCAAACACAGCTATGCACAGATCTCGATCTAAGTGCAAGTGTAATATTCTCAAAGATCCGCCGAAGAGCGACATTTGTTTTATAGCAAGACACACTGATGTTCAGACAGTGATATAAAATATTGCAAAAGACATAGATCTTCACGAATCCCTGCGGCGGATAGAACTCATGATGATCTGTGCCATTTGCAGACGATAACACAAAAATATAATCCACTTTGCTGCATTGGCATGTTACCTGCCACTCCTAAAAGCCGCGCACTCAGAAAAACACAGTTATGAAATTAAAAGCAGCTGATTCCTGGTGCAGAAGATCCAGTAGATCTTCGTGAGCTTTTGGGCTGCACAGATTCATGAGGATCTATGGCTGGACTTGAAGTGGAAGAGATTATAGCAGAACTTATTTTGAGTGAGCACTCTAATGAGAGATCGTCTGTCATTAAAGAACATCATTTAGGTTACTGTAGCTGTGACTGTGGCTGTAGCCACTGACCTAAATGATGGTCTTTGCCAGGTGACGCTTTTTGCCCTTCAAGATTGCTCTTAAGTGACAGTCCGTGTATAAGACCACATTAGTGCAAACAAGCTATTCTCAAAATAGGTTCTACTGTAGTTGAATACCCCGGCAAAGGTCGTTGGGTACTTTCTCCTCATCTAGAACTGGCACTCCGAAATTGCGCGTATGTCAAACACCAAAGAAACACATTAGCTGTGGAACAATAGAATTTTTCTTTTTAATTGTCCAAAGCCATTCTGGGGATTCATATATATTGGCTTTACCTGACGTAAACTTGTACAACACTGGACTAATATAAAGAAATGGTATATCATTTTTAGACAAACTTACCGTTTCGACTGTGTCCGATTTGAAACGATGTACATGTAGACAGCATGGAAATAAAAATATTTCACATGCACCGAAGTTAATAGCCGGGTAAAGGATTGCACATAAAGTAGCGCTTAGTAGCAGCAGGCTTTCAAAGCTCCAGCTTCCATCCCTACGGCGGCGCCTTGAGCATCTTTAATTAGATGGATACGTGCGCCTTGGAGACACCGTACCATACCATAGACACAATTGCTTTTAAATTCACGATTATGTTTGTCAAAAGTATGGTTTCTCCTCAGAAACTTCCACATCATTCAGAATGACACAGTATATAAAGACATATTTCCTGAACCTCTGCTGGTCGCTTACAAACGTGACACTAACCTACGCGATCATCTTGTTCATAGTTCACTTCGCGCATCTAACACCTTACCACCTGGCACACACCCTTGTCAGCAACCACACTGCAAATCATGTCCGTACATCAACTGACACATCCCCCGTCATCACCGGACCCCTGTCATCTTTCAATGTCCACTGATCATTCACATGCCAGTCATCGGATATTGTCTATGTCATCTCATGTTCACACTGCCCAAAGATGTTGTATGTGGGGGAGACATACCGTACACTCCCTGAACGCTGCGAGGAGCATGTTCGTTCGATCCGCCTCGGATAAAACATCCAGGTTGGACGTCATTTCAACGAACCTCCTCATAGCCTCACACATTTC
The DNA here is from genome assembly GCA_036245525.1 of Semisulcospira habei. Classification (NCBI taxonomy): domain Eukaryota; kingdom Metazoa; phylum Mollusca; class Gastropoda; family Semisulcospiridae; genus Semisulcospira; species Semisulcospira habei. Next base: position 131,718,716 of record BTPG01000002.1, on the reverse strand, counting down.
AGCATACGCATCTTTTGGCAAAATACATCCCACTTCATCCGCCGCAATATGACAGAATCCCTTTTCGCGGACAGGCTTGGCACTTACCATCCGCGCGGCTTGAACATTCGCCCCTAGGGATGTATGCTCGGCCTGATGGGTAGTTGGTGCCAGACTTGACCTCACTGTTGATAATGGTGTGTGTTTGTGTGTGTGTGTGTGTGTGTGTGTGTGTGTGTGTGTGTGTGTGTGTGTGTGTGTGTGTGTGTGTGTGTGTGTGTGTGTATTTAACGTCATTCTAAATTCTCTCTATACAGGATGACGTCTTTTCTTTCTGTTGTGTTCTTTTCTGTTCTACGTTTGTTTCCATGTCACCTGAAGAAGGATCTTTGATCCGAAACGTCGTTCCTTGTTTCTATTTTAAAGGGTTTTATAACACTATCTTCTGTTTTTCTTTCACATGAAACCCTAGCGGCAACAGTTTTACTACATTATGGTTTATTTACCTGGTGTAACATTTTCTATGGTCGATTCAGGCCGACAGAAGCCCATTATTCTTATTATTATTAGCATGCTTGTCCACTATCGTTTAGCAGCCTTAGCAACTAAATCTGCCTTGTAAAAGCTTTCTTTTAGTTATTTATTGCTTGTAAGAAAAATGGACTGACTGTTTTTGCCTTTCAGGTCAGAAATGCATTCTGAAGGCTCCGAATGCATGATTCTGAGAACGGCTTTCCCAAACATTTAGATTCAAGATTCAAAATTTTTTTTGTCTATTAAACGTTAAAAGGATATTTGTCTCTGCCTGCTAAGCGTAAATGAGAGTAACCATATAACAACATAATATTACAAATGTCAATAATATTGTATGGGCAGTTTCAGAATCACATTTATTAACAATAAGACCTCAATTTCATCATCATCATCATCATCAGTCCCTTGCCCGAACTGGGCGTTGGGGGGACTGAGAGGCAGCAGCAACAGACAGTGCTCTCCACTGAGTTCTATTTTGGGCGGTGGCAAGCAAGTCTGGCATCTCGAGTTCGGTCCATTCTTTTATGTTTGCGACCCAACTCTTTCTCTGACGACCTCGCCGACGACTTCCTTCGAGAGTGCCTTGGAGGATAGTCTTGGACAAGGTGTTGTGTCGGGTCACGTGGCCAAACCAAGCAAGCTTGCGCCGTTTCACGGTTGCCAGAAGGGGTTCATGTGGGCCCACCAGGGAAGTGACGATGCTCCGTACATATTCGTTGGTCTTGTGCTCGCGGTACGAGATGCGGAGCAACTTCCTCAGGCACTTGTTCTCAAAGGCCTGGATTTTCTTTTCTGAGTCTGCAAGCAGTGTCCAAGTCTCACAGCCGTAGAGTAGAATAGACACTACGAGGGACTTGTAAAGCCTGTACTTGATGGTGAAGCTGATGGAGTTACTTCGCCATATCCTGTCCAGCCTGGCCATTGCGGATGTTGCTGTACCTATCCTGATACGGATCTCTGCTATGCAACTACCGTCTTTGGACAGGGTGGCTCCCAAGTACTTGAAGCTATTGACCTCTTCTAGCTTCTGGCCATTCATGTGAATATTGCTGCTGCTGTCGCTTGTGGTGTTGATCATCACTTTGCTTTTATCCGTACTGATCTCCATGCCATAAGACCCTGCGCTACTTGAAAGTTTGTCTGTCAGGTTTTGGAGCTCACTATTGCTGCCTGCCATGAGGTCAATGTCGTCTGCGAATCGAAGATTGCACAGGGATCTGCCACCAATAGAGATTGAAGTATGGTGGTCGTGGAGGGTTTCCTGCATGATCTTCTCCAGGAATATGTTGAAAAGGACAGGAGAGAGCAGGCATCCTTGACGGACACCGATCGTCGTCCTGAAGAACTCGCCTGACTGATTGTTAAGTAGAACCGCGCTGCAGGCGTTCTTGTAAAGCGCTTCTATCATTTGGATCAGTCCCTCCTCAGACCTCAATTTAAGTTACTTTAAAAACGATGCTAAATTCACAACTAAAATAAAAGATAGGATACAAGTAATATTGTCACATACTAACGTCATACGCACGATCAGGCACACTCACATGCACACAGACACAAACACACACACGCAAGCACGCAAACACACACACACACACACACACACACACACAGTGCAAAACTTCGATCAACTCATTTAACCCGCACGCACTACAGCAGAAGATGGATCGACCATGATAATTCAAGGGTAGTGCCAGATTAGCTTGGCGCCCGATGGCGTCAAGCTAATCTGGCACTACCCTTGAATTATCGGTCGATCCCTCTCTTTCGGCTGGTACATAGTCGTTAGGTGACGCCTCCAAAATGTGGAGAATTGGGGATTAAATGGGTTTAAAAAAAAAGAATTATAACAAGATGAAAATTTAATCCCAAAGTCTACCGTAGTGTTTGGAGCTCAGATGCGTTTATCTTTTAGGAACATTCAGAATTGTCTATTGTCACGATTGTGGTTGTGTTGTTCTGTGAGAGCATGCATGTGTTAATCGTAGGAAACGATCCGATATTTATTTGAGCTATCTTGGTTACGAATCACGTACCTTTGCAGTAAGATTCTATATCGTTCGCGCAGAGAGCGGAATTGGCTTTGTTATGATACGCTAAGATTAGTCCGGAAGTTTCTAGCAAAGTCGCATGGAGAAGAGGGCTCGATTTTTGTAATGCGTAGATTCGCTGAGAATAGATCAGAACGTTCGAGCAGGGTCGCGCTGGTTAGTGACCTCTTATGTGTGACGTCAAAGTGTTAGGCAACATTTTGCAATACAGCATTATTGACGCTCAAATACTCATAGTTGTTTTCTGTACGCGTGAAGGTAGCAGCAGGTCGGTATGTTACGAAAGATCGTGAAGCTTCCAGAAAAGTGTAGGCAAGATCGTGATTTGTCGGCTATACTTTTGTGAGACGTCATAACGCACTGGGATTTGGAGCTGAAATTAGCAGTCGAATTTTTGTTAGACTATTGTAGTTAATCTAGAAAGTTTTTTTATTATTATTATTAATATTATGAGTTTCAGTTACGTGTTCCGTTCTGATTGGTTGCGTTGTGTGATTTCGTTAGATTATTCTGGAAAGTTGTTTTGCTATAAAAGATGGTGCTAGGAAGCACGTGTGTACATTGTCATGCATTGTCAGTTGTAGGGACACACATTTTATCGTAGGTACGTGGCCCGTATATGGTGTACATTGTGAGAGACGCAGCGTAACGGTGGTGTACGTTGTATGAGAAACATTGTGTCGGCAGTGTTGACATTTTTGCAGAGGAGACATTGTATCAGTGGTGGTGCATTTGGGAATGCATTGTGTGGAGATCGCATCGCTGAAATAAAGTATTGTTGGAACTGTTACTCCAGTATTGTCTACAACCTTAATCCACGTGTGACGGATTGCAGCTGAATGAAGTTTCTTTAAAAAGAACCTTACGTGCGTGCATCTGGTGTGATATCATACTACGACTACGACTCAACACGTAACATCTATATTTTAAGGCTTATTATGCTGATCCATTTCCCTCCTCTCTAAGCAAACCTCTGATCAACACACACGTCGGCGCACACAAATAAAAACAGACACACGGCGCTTTCCGCCATTAATACGCTTTGTGGGCTCGTTTAGCGACAGGAATCCATCTCCTTCTACTCTAACCCACCCTCTGATTCACACACACTGGCACACAGAAATAAAGACGGACACACGGCGATCCCCGCCATTCGTAAGCTCTGTGGTCTGGCGTAGCATAGCTATTCTGAATAAGCCGAATGATATAGCACGAACAGCGAAATGACGTCACTTCAAGCTTCACGCCATGGCATCATTAGTCCCACGACGCTGTGTTCATAGTGATGACTCGATGTTATATGTCACTCATCGCGGTACTAACATTTGTCGTATCGGAGAATCAACTTTGCAATTTTCTTTCTGATTTTCACGCAAGAGCTTACAGGTCACAATTTGACCTAATCCTACTCCAGGGCCGGGACAAACAGCAGGCTTATGCAAACACTGTTTATAAAAAATCTTGCGGGTAATAATGAGAAGATAGTTTGTTTTGTTTTTTTCATAAAAGAAAAATTAAAAGTTATGTTAGCTGTTTTACAAATGACTCCGAAAACGTGGTGCAGAAAACTGTCTGATTTTCACACCTATGGCATACAGGTCACATGACCTAATCGTACCCGACAGCCGAGACAAACTATAGGCTTATGTATATACGGTATACAAAAAAAATTTCTGCCATTATTAATGAGAAGATTGTTTGGGTTTTTTTTTCGTAAAAAAGATTCAATCGTTTTAAGATTAGTCCATAATATAATGTATGAAATTAATCCCCAAAACGTGAAAATATATTTTTTCCCCAAAATATCTAATTATCACTCAAAATGTTCTAGAGGTACAATGCTTGTTAACGAACTCATTCAATACGTCCTTTTTATCTACCTATACGCAAAATATCAGTCTAGTAAAAATAAGAAAAATTACGGACTCCAATGTGGATCAACCGATTTTTGTGAAACGGCCATTTTCTCGTCAATCAGCATCTTAATCTAAACATCGAAAAAAAGGTCCCAAGATTATTCTTTTAGGGACAATATCCTAAAATTTCAAGCTTGTCCTTCCTCAAACGCGGGCTCTAGTCGCTGTCACATCCTCACACACACACACACACACACACACACACACACACACACACACACACACACACACACACACACACACACACACACGCACACACACACGCACGCACGCGCGAGCGCGCGCGTACACACACACACGCACGCACGCACGCGCGCGCACGCACACACACACACACACACACACACATACATAAACACATACTGCGCATTGGCACCAAAACGACGTTCTCTAGCAAGGTTTGCGTAGCTATACGTGACGTCATTTTTATCTTGTTACTTCTTTGCCAGAATTTCTGCGCCGCACGCCACAAACGTCATGTGCATGCTCCGGAATGCGCTCCGACTCAGCCCCATTTCAAAGTCTACCGTATTTGTTAAATATGGTAGACAAAAAAAATAAAGGAAAAAGAGATGCGTAATCTATGTGCGTAAAAAAAACGCTGGGTTTGTCTAAGTGCGATCGCCGTTTGCCAGAGGTGTGGTTTGTGGACTCAGTTCCCAGGCAAAACGCAGTAAAATGTCATGTTCAGGGTTATAAAGGTTACCATAGGCAACTGTGACCCAAGAAGGCGAAAGGCGTTATGTCCATTTATTATGAAAAGCCAGATTTTCATTGTATTACTATGAAAATCTCGCTTTTCACAAACAATGGACTTGCCGTCTTTTGCCTTCGCAGAGTAGAACGAGCTACATTCCCCCCAAGGGTGGTGCGTCAATATTGTGTGTGCTGGTCTGTGATTTTGGACCTTACCCGTAAGGTCCAAAATCACAGACCAGCACAAATCCGCTGATCACCACCTAACATCCCCTGGTGATAGGCTGAGCATGATATTTGAAAGGTAGTGGTCGATTAGCTTGGTGCGTACAGTGGCGCCAGTTAGCCTAATCCTCCTCTGACAATAAAACTTACGTTGCTGCTACGTGTCCCCATCCTTAACGTGTTTTTTATGTCAATGAAAAGAAGAAAGAAAGTGAAGAAATAAAGGCCGGGTTAAAAAGAAGGAAGTCGATAACTTAAAGATGTTGGGCGGGCGCAGGGACGGATCTGGGGAGTGGGAAAGGGAATGTTCCTGGGGTTCCGGACACTCCCGCCTCCCCCCACCCCCCACCCCCAAAAAAAAATAAAATAAAAAAATAATAATAAAAATAAATAAATAAATAAATAAATAATAAATAAATAAATAGAAAAAATAAATAAATATAAATAAATAAATAAATAATCGACCTGAAAGTCGCCTCCCAGTAAGAAAGGTCCCCGGGTCCGCGACGGCCGCAGTGAGCCCGTGCACGGCTGTAAATCGAATCGGTAGCACCCCCCTCCCCCCACCCTCACCCACCCTCAACCCCTCCTTCCTTTTTCTTCCTTACGATTTTTATTTTGTTCGCCTACTGGGATCACCTGGGAATTAAGGTCTGCTCTCTGACAGTCTCAGGTTGAAGGTTGCAAACAAAAATTTGGACACCCCGCACCCATCCCCTCCCCTGCCCCTGGGAGGTAACTGATCCCCCCTCCCCCTCCCCCCCCCACACCCTCCGGGAACTTTTCGGGCATGATCCTTTGTCCGAAACGTATCCTCAGCACACACAGGTGCACTGGCACCATAGTTCTCTGTCCTTTCTTCTCGTGCTGAATCAGCAATCTCTATTTGTTCAAACATAAAAAAAACACTGTTTATAATGGTCTTGTCATGCAGACATGCTGGCACAGAAACGCATTTGAGCGATGAGACCCCTAGGATTTGAAATACATTTTTCACTTTATGCACGCCGGGTAATCTAACGGCTATCACGTCACTTCCGTTTGCCAACCTCTTCGCAACGATTGGTCGATAAATCAAATGAAGCTGCAGTAGCTTTTCTCATGTTCCGGAGTTGCATAATACATTTGCAAACACAACCCAGTCTGCAAGAGGGAAAGATCCTCATGAGCCGCCGCAACCGCAGGGGCTCATGAGGATCTTTGCCTCTTGTAGACACTCATTTACCACACAATTTCTTCAAGCGGGGAAGTGCATATTATGCGCTTTAGGTTCCGATCAGGAGGGCTTTAAATCTGTCAAAAATGAAACCCTCGGAAATTTCAGAGGCCTAATACTGTGTGCCCAATCGATTAACTCCTTAAATGTCGCATTGCTTCCATGGCCCGTGAGCACATCGATGAGAAATGATGTGCGAGACAGCTAGAGGGTTACAGACACCTCACTGGTCGTGTCGTGTAACGGGATTTAAAATGGTTTTATGTTTACCCAGAGAGGTGCTTATTTTTATGGCTTTTTCACTCCCTTGGCCACACAGCCTCTGGTTCAGTAAACGGGCACCAGTGGCTAAATCCAGAGACAAAAAAAGATGTTTTACAAGCGTGTAAAATGCAAACAAAAAAAAATCCATCAAAGAAAGAAACGCAATTAGGACTCGTTTCATTAACCCCTTTTCTGCCGCTGGACGCATATTTTTTTGTTTCTGAAATCGTTTGTTCATTTAACTCATTCTACCCCAGACACACCACAGCAAGATAAGGATCGACCATGATAGTTCAAGGGTGATGCCAGAAAAGCTTGGCGCCTATGGGCGCCAAGCTATTCTGGCATCACCCTTGAACTATCATGCTCGATCTGTGTCCTGCACTGCAACGCAGTCTTCAGAGGACGACTTCAAAATTTGGGGATTTCGGTCTTGGGGTAGAATGGGTTAATCCACAGTCGTCCAAGAAACATACGTAAGGATACAAATTGGCCTCAACAAGAGGCATAGATCCTCATGAGCCCCTGCATTTGCGGGGGCTCATGAGGCTCTATACCTCTTGCAGTTGGATGATGTTCACTTTCCTCGGCAGTGAAGGGGTTAAATTAAAAATGCGATGCACTAGTTGTGTTTGTTGGTAGGCGAGGTGTGATGAATTGCGTCATGTGGATCTATTTGTGATTATGCAACTTCAAAACATGAAAAATATTTTAGCATCTTGATTTCATTTATCACTTCATTATATACATCTCGCCTGTGAAGAAGGATTAGTCGTGCATTGTATTCTTGCCTTTATCTCCATTTTGAGATGGATGGTTGGCAAGGCAGAAATCACGCAGGGACTACGGGTGGTTGGTGAGAAATCTGAGAAAGCATTTCCAGGAACAGAGCCAAGGGCGCCACTCAGTCGGTGGCCCGGAGCAGAGGTGTGGAGAAAGACAGCGTGCGTTGGGCAAACTAGAAAGGACGTAAGAAATCCATATTAACCCTTTGGGTGTCGGTAGCGGTTTTAGACTAAAAGCGCTACCGACACCCAACGGGGTAAACCAGACCAATATTGGTACAATATCGAAAGGAACTCTGATGTGTGGGCTGGAGAGAGTACGGGTCTTTCTGATGGCAGAGTTCCCATTTTGGCCGAATTAAGGAGGGGGATCTGGAGGAGGAGGCGGGGGGGGGGGGGGGGTTACAGGGGTTCCGGACCCGCTCCCCCCCCCCCCCTCCCCCGACCCAACATTCTTTAAAATGCTATAACAAAGCGCCCCCCCCCCCCCACTTTGTTTGATAATTTGATATCCACCTACCCCCCCCCCCCTCCACCTCCCACCCACCCCCCATCCCCGCTTTTCGATTTAATAATAATAATAATAATAATAATAATAATAATAATAATAACGGTATTTATAATGCGCTTATCTTATAATAATTATAACTTTAAGCGCGCACTCACAACTCGCGCACGCATGCGCACGCTTTTGACAATGACTCACGTACCACAAATACATTACGACAGTCAGCTTAGGGTGGGGAGCGTTCATAGCGTTATAGTGCTAGAAATCTTGAAACAGGTGAGTTTTAAGGGCGGACTGGAAGGAGGAGAAAGAGTGTTTCTGACGGAGAGAGAGTGGGAGAGTGTTACAGGTTGTCACGACACGGTTTTTTTTCGTCTATTTTTTGTTGGGGAGTAAGTTTAGAGGGGTGACAGGATTTAGTTAATCACCATGTAGCGATAACTTAGGTGTCTAGTATTTGGCCTGTACACGAGTATTTGCTGCTGTACGAGAGTTTGCAGGTCGGCGTAACATACGGGATCGCTCAGTCTTAACGCCATCGGGTGGTACCTGTTTCACGTGGATTTTCATCACGTGATTTAGTGAGCGTTTTTTTGCCAACCTAACATTATCCAAATTTTAGACAGTCACATTTCCAACAGCGAACGAGTAGAGTCGCATTTCCAACGTGGTCTCTGAAGGGGGGGGAGGGGGGGGGGTGCGGGCGTGGTTTTCCATTAGCCGTCGCCTCAAGTAGTCGTGTCGTCCTGCTGTGACGGCCCGACGAGACGGCCCTGGTCGAGCCCGGGAGTCGGTGTCCTAAGACGAGAAGAAGAGCTGCGACGACTTTACCCCTGGCTTGTCTTGTCCTTGTTTGTCTTCGTTTTAGCCCGGGCGTCTTCACGGATGACAGTAAGTACACGCAACAATTCTTTAGTGGCCATTTGCTCGGGGGTTTGTTTGTTATTACGTTGGCTAGTGTGTATTGGTGGGCAGGCGTAGACTAGAAGAGAATAAAAATGTAGAAGTGAATGCCAGCTAGTGTATGTTGTAGTGTCTAGAGTAGTTAGAGGCGGATTAGTTATTGGGCAGGGCAGGAAGGCTGGGCTAGGTGGGCCTGATGGGCGGCTCTTTTTTTTGCTAGGTGTTCCTGGATCTCTACATCGTTTTCGTCAAACCAGTCTTTATTCTTCTTTCTAGCGAAACCCAAGACTTCTGCAGAGGATTTTGCAATAGCAGTTTTCAGTTCTTCCCAAAGTGTTTCAGGGGAGGAGTCTGCTGGGTCCGCTGTGTCTTTGAGCCTGCGCTGTAAATCTGTCTGAAAGGCAGCTTTCACGTCGTCACGCTGAAGGCTCGCAACATCAAGCTTTTTCTTGGGGGGCCCCCATTTCTTGGGTTTTGGCTTGAAGTGGAGCCTGAGTTTGCAGCGGACAAGGCGGTGGTCAGTGTGGCACTCTGCGCTGGGCATCACTCTGGTGAGGAGGACGTCACTGCGGTCCCTCTGACGCACTAGGACATAGTCGATAAGGTGCCAGTGCTTGGAGCGAGGATGCATCCAGGTGGTCTTTCGACTGTCCTTTTGCTGAAAAGTAGTGTTGGTGATGACCAGTTGCTGCTCTGCACAGAACTCCAACAGTAGGCGGCCATTGTCATTGCAGTTCCCCACGCCATGCTTGCCGAGGACTCCTTTCCAGGCTTCAGAGTCCTGGCCCACTCTGGCGTTGAAGTCGCCAAGGATGATGACTTTGTCGTCTGCAGGGGTGCTCTGTATGAGGCTGCGCAGGTCAGTGTAAAACTTGTCCTTTTCAGCAGGCTCTGCCAAGAGGGTTGGGGAGTACACACTGAGAAGGGTGACGTGTTGCTGGTGTCTCAGTGGGAGGCGCATGGACATGATGCGGTCTGAATGACCCGTTGGTAGGTTTTCCAGCTTAGTCGCAATGGAGGTCTTGACCATGAAACCCACGCCTGAGAGCCGTCTTTCTGATGCAGGCCTGCCTGACCAGTAGAGGGTGTACCCAGCGCCAAGTTCTTGGAGGCTGCCTTCGTCCGGAAGGCGTACTTCGCTGAGCGCGGCGATGTCAATGTTTAACCTCCGCAATTCATGGGCAATGAGGGCGGAGCGACGTTCGGGGCGTCCGCTGTCTGCTTTGTCGAGCATGGTTCGGATGTTCCAGCATGCTACGTTGAGTCCGGTCGTGGTCGTCATCAGAGTGGATCCGTTATTCTTTCTTGTTTTTTGACCGCAGGAGAAGATGCCCGTTGACCGCGGCTAGCCAACTGGGGTTGCGAGGGGACGAGCTTTGGTTAGGCCACCTTTTCTAGGCCCCTCTCCGTGTGGAGCAAGCAGTGCTGTCCCTAGAGAAGGCTGCTTGGTCGTTCAGGGTGTGCCGAGTGATGTTGTCATCCCCAGGTCAACATCAGGCGACCAATATCCTGAACCGCCTGCATGCAGGTTTGAGACTGCGGCTTCCAGTGACATCTTTCACCTGCCGTTTCGCCCCTCGCCCATCGCTACAGGACTTGGAATGGTCAGTGTCATGGTCCGTGGACGTTTCCTAAAGCCTGCGCGGTGGAGCTTTTTGGTGGAGTGCAGTGTGCGCAGTACTGGCCCCACCCTTTAAACCCTTGGTTCATCTGCCATGGCCTAGCAAGCTGGGACGATGGCATCGAGGTCCTCGGGTCGTAGGTTTTATATCAGACTGTCCTTGTCCTAGTCTCTGGCTCAAAAACCTTCCCCGGAGACACGGGGGCTTTGATGTCAGGGGTTTCCTCCCTTAGCCTTTCCGCAGCCAAGCGGCCAGGCCTGCAAGGCAGCAGGCGACTCGTGGAGGGCGGGGTCGTCTATGTCCCGTGCAGATGTGAACATCTGCCCACTGCCTGAAGGCCTTGAGAAGTACAAGGAGTGAATCCTCAGGCAGATGTGTTATGAGCTGATAATGGATGGTATCTAATCCAGCAGCAGAGTCAGTACATTTCTGCATGGCTTGCTGCAATTCTGAAAACGTAAAAGGGGGCATTTGCAATTCTGAAAACGTAAAAAAGGGGCATTATAGTCTTTAGTAATTTGTGATTTTATATCGGATAATTTGGAAGACTGAAGACTAGCTCAGTAGGAACGATAACAACAAACACCAAATCCAGTCAAAATAGTTTTTTCTGGATACTGTGGTCAGTCCATCGCGCAGGTAACTTTGACTTTTTGAACACAACGCGAGGCACTGAAATAAACACGGATTTTGTGCGCATGAAAGACCAGGGTATACTTATAGTTTATTCTCCACAGAAATCTCCAGCCCTTCCCTAGACCACAAAAGGGATGCGGACTTAAACTCTGTAGGCACTTGAGTACTGTATTAGATGGGCAGTTTTTGTCCATCTGATAAACTATTTAAGTCGCCTACACCCAGTCAGTCCGGTTACATAAGCAAAGTAATTTACATAGCAAGATTAGTCAGAACCCCTAAAAACGTCTTGTTATATCAGATTTTTATGCAGATCTGTGTACATCACATCACTTAGTCTACACAATCAAAACAATTGATACTGACACTGTGACAGTCACCAATTCTGAGGGATTTGGGCCAATCGCGATTAGTAATACTATTCTTGGCTTGACTTCGCGAACGAAGATTCTATAGGGCTTGCCCACGTCGTCTGCAGGCATTTTCGTGGCTGCGGAGGCCAATCCGGGACAGGCAGGTTCGACCGCAGTGGCTGCAGGGGAAGGTCTGGTCAGGGTTCTGAGTTACGACAACTCTGTTTTTTCTTCTGAGCCGCTTGTCCTTAAGGTTAGCTCTGCGAGAGTCCTCAAAGGAGACGGCTGCCTTGTGAATGGTGGAGCGCCAGGTGTCACGGTCCGCAGCAAGCGAAGACCACTGGCGGTGGTCGATTTGGCAGGCACTAAGTGACTTCTTGAGACCGTCTTTGTATCTCTTCTTTGGTGCCCCTCTGTCTCGGTGTCCAGTGGCGAGCTCGCCGAACAGAGTGATCTTGGGTAGGCGATGATCCTCCATCCTGGAGACGTGCCCCGCCCAGCGAAGCTGTGTCCGCAGCAGCAAAGCCTCAATGCTCACAGTTTCCGCCTGTTCAAGGACCTCGACGTTGGTGACATAGTCACTCCAGTGAATGCCCAGGATGGTACGCAGGCAGCGCTGGTGAAAGCGTTCGAGGAGTCGTAGTTGGCTGCGGTAGAGGGCCCAGGACTCGGAACCGTACAGCAGGGTGGTGAGGACGACAGCTCTGTACACGCAGATCTTGGTGCCTTTTTTCAGCTGTTGATTGTGCCACACCCGCTTGAATAGTCGCCCGAAAGCACTGTTCGCTTTTGCCAGCCTGTTGTCCAGCTCCTTGTCCAGCTTGGCGTCTGACGTGATGATGCAGCCAAGGTAGGTAACTGGTGTACAGACTTCAGTTCGGACTCGCCGATGGTGATGTGGGGAGGGCGATGCTCTTCCTTGGGTGCCGGCTGATGAAGGACCTCTGGACCTTCGCTAGAAAGAAGAATAAAGACTGGTTTGACGAAAACGATGTAGAGATCCAGGAACACCTAGCAAAAAAAAGAGCCGCCCATCAGGCCCACCTAGCCCAGCCTTCCTGCCCTGTGAAGAAGTCTGCCTTCCGCCTCGTCTGCAGCAGTCTCCAGCGCAAGCTCAGAGATCTCCAGAATGAGTGGTGGACCAGACTTGCACAGAGGACCCAGCTTTGCGCAGACAATGGTGACTACAGGGGCTTCTACGAAGCATTGAAAGCAGTGTATGGCCCCAGGCACCTGGTACAAAGTCCCCTGCGAAGCGCGAATGGCCAGGCACTCCTCACAGATAATACCTCCATCTTGAACCGCTGGTCGGAATACTTTCAGAGCCTCTTCAGCGCTGAGCGCACTGTTCAAGAAGCAGTCGTCCTACAAATCCCACAGCTCCCAGTAAAAGTTGAATTGGACGAACCGCCCACCGCTGAAGAGACCCTCACAGCCATCCACCAGCTCAAGAGTGGCAAAGCAGCAGGCATTGATGGAATACCGCCAGAGATCTGGAAACATGGAGGCACAGCACTGCACAACAAGCTCCATGACCTCTTTCTCTGCTGCTGGGAGGAAGGAACACTACCAAAGGATCTCCGTGATGCAGTCGTTATCACCCTGTACAAGAACAAAGGTGAGAAGTCTGACTGTTCCAACTATCGGGGAATTACACTGCTGTCCATTGCTGGGAAAATCCTTGCAAGGCTGCTCCTGAATCGGCTGGTACCTGCCATCGCTGAAGACCAACTCCCAGAGGGCCAGTGTGGCTTCAGAGCAAACAGGAGCACCACCGATATGGTCTTTGTGCTGAGACAGCTACAGGAGAAGTGCCGCGAGCAGAACAAAGGGCTGTACGTAACGTTTGTCGACCTAACAAAAGCGTTCGACACTGTGAGCAGGCAAGGCATGTGGCAGATCCTGGAGCGACTTGGCTGTCCCCCAAAGTTCCTCAACATGATTGTCCAGTTACACGAGGACCAGCAAGGTCAGGTCAGACTCAACAATGACCTCTCAGAACCATTCCCCATTCTCAACGGCGTAAAGCAGGGCTGCGTGCTGGCACCGACCCTCTTCACCATCTTTTTTAGCATGATGTTGAAGCAGGCCACAGTGGACCTCGATGATGACGATGCAGTGTACATCAGGTATCGTCTCGATGGCAGCCTGTTCAACCTCAGACGACTGCAGGCCCACACGAAAACCCTAGACCAACTGATCCGTGAGCTGCTTTTTGCTGATGATGCTGCCCTCGTTGCACACACAGAGAGAGCCCTGCAGCGCATCACGTCCTGCTTCGCAGACGCTGCCCAGCTCTTTGGACTCGAGGTCAGTCTGAAAAAGACAGAGGTCCTCCATCAGCCGGCACCCAAGACAGTGTATCGCCCTCCTCACATCACCATCGGCGAGTCTGAACTAAAGTCAGTGCACCAGTTTACTTACCTTGGCTGCATTATCACGTCGGACGCCAAGCTGGACAAGGAGCTTGACAGCAGGCTGGCAAAAGCGAACAGCGCTTTCGGGCGACTTTTCAAGCGGGTGTGGCACAATCAACAGCTGAAAACAGGCACCAAGATCAGCGTGTACAGAGCTGTGGTCCTCACCACCCTGCTGTATGGTTCCGAGTCCTGGGCCCTCTACCGCAGCCAACTACGACTCCTCGAACGCTTCCACCAGCGCTGCCTGCGTACCATCCTGGGCATTCACTGGAGTGACTATGTCACCAATGTCGAGGTCCTTGAACAGGCTGAAACCGTGAGCATCGAGGCTTTGCTGCTGCGGACACAGCTCCGCTGGGCGGGGCATGTCTCCAGGATGGAGGATCATCGCCTACCAAAGATTACCCTGTTCGGCGAGCTTGCTACTGGACACCGTGACAGAGGGGCACCAAAGAAGAGATACAAAGACTGTCTCAAGAAGTCACTTAGTGCCTGCCAAATCGACCACCACCAGTGGTCTTCGCTTGCTGTGGACCGTGACACCTGGCGCTCCACTATTTACAAGGCAGCTGTCTCCTTTGAGGACTCTCGCAGAGCTAGCCTTAAGGACAAGCGGCTCAGGAGAAAGAACAGAGATGCCGCAACTCAGAACTCTGGCCATACCTTCCCCTGCAGCCACTGCGGTCGAACCTGCCTGTCCCGGATTGGCCTCCGCAGCCACGAACAAGCCTGCAGACGTCGTGGGCAACTCCTATAAAATCTTCGTTCGCGAAGTCCAGCCAAGAAAAAAAGAAAAAAAAAAAAAAGAAAGTTATTGGGGGTTTAACGCCGAACAGGCGTCTAAGGCCATTTCACTATCTAGCGTCGGAGTGTAAATATCGGAAGTGAGTCATGTGGTGACATGTAAATATGTATTTTGTTGAGGTTAAATTTGTCGTGAGGGAGAGAAGTGAAGGGAATGTGAGATTGAATTTATCGTTGTGGGAAAGAGGTGAAGGGAATATGTTGAGGTTGAATCTACCGTTGTGGGAGAGAAGTGATGGGAGTATAAAAGACGGCAATTAAAGTTGCGGGAAGAGTGATGTGATTATCTTGTTTCTTTTGTTAGTTATTTATATGGGCATTTTTGCACCTGTGTTTTAGTGCATCCTTAAATCCAAAGAGCTAACGGGCTAAGTCTGCCACCGTGCTGTACTGAGAGAGGAGGCTGACTGGGTCACTCCGCCTTGTGGGCTACGACGCCGGACCTGGGTGCTGTTGCGCGTGTCGCGGCACGCCCCGTGTATAGTCAGGTCGGGTCGTCCCACATAGTTATTCCTAACCTGTTTAATTGAAGTTTTGTATAATTATAATGTTGTAACGAACGTTGATCTATTTTATCTCCTCGTAGTGTCAATATTGTGAGAGGAGCTTTACCAGTGACATTTTGAGATATTGTATTATTTAAAGTAGCCTGTGTTACGGGAGGTCTTATCGCGGAAGCAAGAGCGCCGAGCTGAGTTGAGCTTAACGGTTGTGCTTCCGGCGGGAAGGTCTAGTGACTTTTGACTTATTAAGTTTGCTTAACTTTCGGCTGTATTATATTGAAGACGCTAATTCCATTATATAGTCGACTTTGTGTTGGTCGAAACATTGTTAGTTAGAGGAGCCTTGTTTATTCTGAAACGTTGCTAGTTAAAGAAGCCTTGTGTATTCTGAAACGTTGCTAGTTAAAGAAGCCTTGCCCTGTGAATGTCTAGTTTGTGAAAGCTTTAGTTGAGTCGAACTTGTCGTTCGTGATCCCGCTGGGGAGTTTTAATAGCTTACGGACTGTATTCATTTCTTCTCGATCTTCATTTGTGTGTTAGAAAGCATATTTGGTTGATCGTATATTTGGTATTGTGAAAATTGAAGTACTGTATTACTTAAGGAGCCACGTGCTGTGATAGACTCTCCGCGGGAGCAAAGGTGTTGGTCTAACTGGCGTTAGCGCGTGACGCTTGTGCTTCTGGCGGAGTCCAGTGGCTGTTGATTTAAGCTTTTCAGTATCAGTTTCGTTGGTATTAAGGATAGTAGTTTTATTATATATTGTTCGTTTGTATTTTATTTAGTATATTTGTTTATCATACTTTAGTTTTCTCAACTTTTTGTATTAGGGACATTTAGTTTATTATATATTATTTTGTATAGTGTATAACAGATATTCGGGGTGGCGAATTTGGACGTGTGAGTGTGAATGTGGTGTGTGAATGCGTGGTTGGGATTGAGTGTGAATAGTTGGTGGTTGTTAGGGTTTTATGTAATAAATGTCGTCGTCATTGTTCCTCTGGCGTTTGTGTTAGGTTTGTTGGTTCTATCTCGAGTGTTAGCGCTCATAGTTCGCGCCCCGAAAGCGGGGTCGTGACGCAGGTGGATGAACCGTAGGAGAAAGAGCGGGGTCCGAAAGTGCTGAGTTTGGTGCGGGGGATGTGGAGGCGGAGAAGGTCGGAGGCAGAGCGGAGGGAGCGGGAAGGAGTGTAGGGGTGAAGCAAGTTGGATAGATAGGCAGGAGCGTAGTTGTTAAGGGATTTGTAGCAAAGAGACATAATCTTGTATTGGATGCAATGGGAGATGGGGAGCCAGTGAAGGACTTTGAGCAGGGGAGTGACCTGGTCGGATTTCTTCTTTCTGAGGACGAGGCGGGCAGCATTGTTCTGGACGCGCTGGAGAGTGAAAGTGGTGGAGTGAGGAAGGCCGGAAAATTACGCCCCCCCCTCCCCTCCTCCCCCTAACCCCCCCCCCCCCGCCCCCCGTTGTTTGATATTTGGATATTCACCTAACCCCTTCCACCTCCCCCTCCACCCCCTCCACCCCCCTCCCCCCTCCCCCCCCCCCCCCCCCCCCCCCTCGTCCCCCGCTTTTCGATTTTCGGCTTTGGAAGGAAGGTCTAGCGTCGGGGAGGCCTTTTGTATCAGGTTGAATGTCCCAAACAAAAAGTTGGACCACCCCGCCTCCCCGTCCCGCCCCCCCCCCCCCCCCCGCCCCCCTCCCACTCGTGGTAACTGATTCGCCCCTTGAACCGAGCTGAACTGATAGAAAGAAGAAAAAAACACAATTTAATAAAAAGTGTTGTTTTTCCTTTTTTAAGCATTCTACAATCTTTGTTGGCATTTCTCTTGGTATCAATGGCTGTATGAATATTATAAAAGACCTGCCTACAAATGCTGGCGGCCATAGGGTTTCAGACACTTCGTCCGTCATACACTGACGAGAAATGCGACCTCATCAGAATCATCGGAAGGGTTCCCATGATGTCACATTTCTTTTGCTTGTCAGTCTATAATGCACCTTTAAAAAAAAGTAGTCATCATTGCAATCGGTGTTTATCTTTTCGTTTTAAACACATAGCTTCCCAGGTTGGCTGTTCTCAGGCAGGCTGACTCAGTCTATATAGAATAAGAAAGGACTGTCCGACTGTTTTATATAAAGGAATGAAAGTGGACAGCAAGGATGTTTAGACAGTGTGCTAGAGCCGCTTTGACTGTCGGTAGCGGTTTTTGTCGCGATGATTCCTCCAGGAATCATCGCGACAAAAACCGCTACCGACAGCCAAAAAGGTCCATGCGAAACCATCTATCTATACCCCTTTACTGCCGAGAAAAATGTACCCCACCCCCTTCCAAACTGCAAGAGGTATTGATCCTCATAAGCCCCCACAGTTGCTGATTAACTTAGCCCTCTTGCTACCGACTGAACCCTTCGATGCCAGTGATACTGAACTGTGCGTCTGAAACCACTGCACACTGACCGGTATGAAAAACACAGATGTAAATGGAACCAAAAACCAACATGGAGAACACAGGACGAATAAGAGACATAAATCCTCATGACCCCTGCGACTTGGATGAGGGGGGGGGGGGGGGGGCTCATGAAGCTTTTTGTCTCTTGCAGCTGGGTGGCTTTCGCCTTGCCCCGACAGCTAAAGCAACCTACTCCATGCAGCCCTTTTTCACTCTGATACACTACTGCTTGAAAATAATTTGACTAAGATAGTTCAAGAGTGGTACCAAGTTATTCTGGCACTACCCTTGAACTAAAATGGTTGATCGATCTGTCTCCTAATCTGTAATGCAGCCTTCATAGGACAATCAAGAATGTTTTTAATAAATCAGGCCCAAGATGTAACTGGTTAATAGTTCTCGATATCTCCTTGAACTCATTCTACCCCAGACACACCACAGCAAGATAAAGATCGACCATGATAGTTCAAGGGTGAGGCCAGAATAGCTTGGCGCCTATGGGCGCCAAGCTATTCTGGCATCACCCTTGAACTATCATGGTCAATCTGTGTCCTGCACTAGAGTGCAGTCTTAAGAGGACAACGGCAAAATTTGGGGATTTCGGTGTTGGGGTAGAATGAATTAAAGATATTCTTGGTATGTCTTATAGGCGCCAAGCTATTCTGGCACCACCCTTGGACTATCATGCTGGACACAAGAGCTGATTTTTTTTTTTTTAAGTTTGAATGTCGTAAAATGAAAGACGTTTTCTGTTCTTCTTCTCCTTTGTACGCAGGAGAGTTCCTTTCATTATCATCAAAAGGCAGTAGGATTTTAAACCTCTGGTAAGTGTGCCTATTCACATGGATTGTGAAAAGAAGGGTAGAAAAGGCTTAGTTCAGGCGAGACAACATTGATAACCATTTGTATCGCTGACTTTAAGCACTCAAATCCCGCCATAGAGCTTAAACGGATTGACAAATCCTAAGGAAACATTGTCTCGAGCTTATGAAGTGACATAGCCGTGTGCTTGTCTTGGATTTTCGACATTATAGCTATGAACCGTAAAAAACAACAAAACAACAACCCAAAACAACAACAAAATAAACAAACAGACTGGCATTGCATGCCTTCTTTATTGGAGCGCTTGAAACCACAGGGCCACGAAACTCGGCTGTATTAGCTCATAAAATCCTGAGAATGAAATTGTAAACTTTTAGATGTCCTTTGAGGTCAACATCACAGTTGTGGAGACAATTCGACCATGATAGTTCAAAGGTGGTGTCAGAATAGCTTGACGCCTACAGGCACCAAGCTATCTGACACCACCCTTGAGCTATCATGGTCGATCTAAATCCTGTCTTAGCACGACAGGTCTTTAGGGCATAGTTATGTCCTCTGACATGGCTTCAGTCATCAATATGTATCCGTGTTGACGTTCGGGGTCCTTCTCAGGGGACATACTCTAGGTAATCCTCTGCTGAAAATTACTTTGCTCGAAAATCATGTTATGTCAAAGAGTCATATATACAGACGCACAAAAGAAATGCAACATTTTTGGATTCACCGGAAACACTGAAGTGTTTCCGATGATTCCAAAAATGTCGCATTTCTTTTGCTCGTCAGTATAGTAACCAATCGCCTCGATTTAAAAAAAAAAAGTCGAGTTCAAGATGAAGTAATATACACTAGTCCGCATAAGTTAAGGCCCAGCGTCTCTTTTCGGTAGCTCTCACAATTTATTTTTTATCCAATTTAGTAGTGTAGAGTGCGATCAGGTGTAAACTAAGTTACACTGACTTTACAAATTGCCATACATGTCTAAACCTGTCAGTTTTGCAGATGCTGCGGTTCAGTAACTGCGTACAATAACGTTTGAAAATTTGGCCTATTCTCGAAAATTGCACTAAAATTTGGTCGTTTTCAGCTCACACAGCAATGCTGCTGCAGCATAATGGTATAATGCACGTGCAATGACATCCGTTAACACTTTTCAGTAAACACTGGTCACAAACGGGTACTTAAAGGGCGATAACCAGGGCTTGCAGCAAGCATGCCTCCAAGACACAGACTGTCTACACTGGATCGTGGCTGGGCTCTGGGATGGCTCCAAGACGGAATCTCCGGACGAGAAATCTCAAGATGGCTGGGAGTGAGCCACTCAGAGGTCCGGTGCCTGCAGGAACGCTTTCAGACCTCAGGAAGCGCCGAAGAGCGCCCACGCTCTGGACTCCCCAGAACAACAACAACCCGGCAAGCCCCGTAAGTCCCATTTGTGCCCAGTGTTTACTGAAAAGTGCTAACGGGTGTCATTGTTTGCCTGTGCATTATGCCAATATCCTGCAGTAACATTGCCGTGTAAGCTGAAAATGGCCAAAGTTGAGTGCAATTTTCGAAAACTGGGCAATTTTTCAAACGTTATTGTACGCAGTTACTGAACCGCAGAGTCTGCAAAACAGGATTAGACATGTAGGGCAGTATGTAGTCACAGTGTAATTCAGTTTACACCTGATCGCACTCTACATTATTGGATAAAAAATAAATTGTGAGAGCTACCGAAACGAGACGCTGGGCCTTAACTTATGCAGACTAGTGTAGTACGCAATATGTTCTGTTGTGTCTATATGCATGTGTTGATCTGCGATTTTGGACCTCATTGCTGGAAGCCATAAGGACCGAATAACACACACACACACACACACACACACACACACACACACACACACACACACACACACACACACACACACACACACACATTATATTTCTGTACATGACCCTTTGGCCTAGACATAACAGATAAGACATACTTAGTTGTTCTTACTTAGAGGACACACACCTTGCAGCTTATCTTTTGAAACACACAAGTGCAATATAGGCCTGCATGTTGACTAGGTAATGCAATTGTTTAAAGCAAAATTCACTTGAAGCAGGCATTGTGTGCGTTTCAGAAGAACGTTTAATTAGATCATTATTTTGTAAAATAACCGTGAACTTGTAGATCAGACCATGGAAGGAGGTCGGGAAATACTGACTGTCTTGTGCGCTCTTACCCTAACGTCTTTTTGCGGTGAGTATAGGTCAGACGGAGGTTCATAATCAAATCATGTGAACTCTAGTTCCGTCGAAAAGCCTGCATGTCCATTTTTTGAGAGAAGCGAAATTTTCATTGTCATACAATGAAAATCTATATTTTTTTAAAAACAAAAATGGGCACTACCTTTGAATTAGCATGGTCGATCCATCTCCTGCGACTGGTACATAGCTGTAAGTGACACCTAAAATTTGGGGAATTGCCAATGCGCGCAAGCTCACCGGGCCGACGTCGGCCGCCGTTGGCTGGCGCACGCACGTGCGCGGGCCAGCGGCGGCCGACTTTGGCACGATGACTTTTTTACGCACTGGGTTGTGGCCTTGGGGCTTTAAATGGGTTAGGTCATCAGCACCGGAGTGACAATGTGTTGTCCCTGACGGGGACAGGAACAGCTGTCGGAGTACGACGCTGAACACTGATCAATTCAGGCGCAATGGGACTGTACCACTTTGATGTACATGAACCTTTGAGCAGACATCCTACAGAACAAGCGTGTCTTTTAGCCTTGACGTCACGTGTCCTGTTTTTTTCAGGAGCCCAGACTTGCCCCAATGAGTGGACCTCATATGACGGATCCTGTTATGTCGTGGGCACGGAGATGCTGTCCTGGGCGGACGCTGAGGTCAGACACCAGGGATTCATTAGATGGGTTTGTTGGGCTGTGATGTTGGACCATTCGGCTAAGTGCCGTTAGGTAAAAAATCACAGACCAGCGCAGATATGGAAAATGCAGGCAACAGTGGTTTTTACTAAACACATAATATTGACGAGCAAAAGAAATGCGACATTTTTGAAATCATTGGAGACACTAAAGTGTGTGATGTAGAGGACACTAAAGTGTTTCCAATGATTCCCCCAAAATGTCGCATTTCTTTTGCTCGTCTACATTCATTTGGATTCAATGGAGCAGTAAAGGAGCATATACTTAAATGTGAAGCACCCATCCTGCTTTCAGCTAACTTAATAAACGTTCATTTAATGCCAGAGTAGGCCTCTGAGAGATGTGTTGACATAATATCTGGTGTATTATTTTGTGCAGGAGATGTGCCGTATTTTCGACTCTGACTTGGTCGTTATAGAAACCCAGGCAGAAAACGACTTTCTGAAGCGGCTGCTGTCTGCACACCATTGTAAGTCCGTGTGCATTCGTGCGTGAATGCTTGCGTGCGTACTTGTTTGTTTGTTTGTTTGTTTGTTTGTTTAGAAGTGTTAAGGAAACCGTGAATTTAATTTGAACAAAATTCTGGAACCGAAAAGCAAGTTGATTTTGTCCAGAAAACTGTAACCAGCGAGCAGAAGATTCTCGGACAGACGTCAGACTACAGTGTCAGATTTACTTCGGCCCGAGGATCTTTTGCTTCTGTTTGTGTCTGCCTGCAATGGCGTCTGTCGATTAATCTCATACAGATGTAGGTGCAATACAGGAAGGTAGTTACTGCAACAAACAAACAAAGAAATAAACCAAGAATCTAGCAATGAAAACAAGAAACAATCAATCATCCAAATCATCAGCCAAACAACCAACCTGCACGCAAGCAAGCATGCAATAAATAAACAAGCAAGCTAAAGCAAAACATCAAACGCCATGTGTTTTGTGTCACGTGCGCAGCCCTGTTGACTTCCATCATTTTGAGGTTGTGCGTGCGTGAAATTTAGCTGTAATGATGCCCGCCACATTTTTTAATCGATGTTGACCTTTTGAAGACTTCTTCCAGAAGACATTAACAAATAGACGGGAAAAACAAAAAAAAAAATAAATAAATAAACACAAACTAAACAAGCAGCTTCACGGGGAAATGCACACGCCTTTTGATCTCAAAACACAGTTGAATTGACACGCTCACTGAAGCGGCGAGATGAATCTCAGTTTTGTTTTTATTGCCATCTTGTTAACCCTTTTGCTCTCGATAGCGCATTTTGTCGCGATGATTCCTGCAGGAATCATCGCGACAAAAAGCGCTGCCAACAGTAAAAGGGTTGATTTATTTTTGGCCAAGTCTGTGTCTGTGATGTTGACAACGGCAAAATTGACAATAATTGTTGCGTGTTTTGGTGGTGTTATTATTTGCTTAGCGTGTTTGCTGTTCTATTATTTTAGACATTACGGCTGCAAGCCATAACATCCAAAATCACAGACCAGCACATATTTGCTTTTTTTTTGTCATTCCACTGTCGTGATGTGTTTTTGTTGCTTGCTAGAGTCAGTTTGTCTTTCTGAATCGTTTTTGGTTTAGCAACAGCACTGAGAAGCACGATGTGTTCTGCATTGATAAAACATGCAAACAGAAACATCGTACTTGTGACTTTTTATTCTTTTATAAACAAACAAACAAACAAAAACAACAACAACAACAAAAACACAACTAAACATCGTACATCATGTCTGAACATCGTACAACAAGCTAAAACAACGTACTTGCCGCTCGCTTCTAATGCACATTTCGCTAAAACTATCCCTTTATAGGCCTAAGCCAATTTTTCGATTGGAATTAAAAGGCTATTTTCTTACACACCTCCTTCTTTGTTTCTTTGAGCGGAAAAGCCCTGGTGCGTGTACGGCCACGTGTGCACAAAATTGTCTTGTTGAAAATCTAGTCAACAAAAAGGTACGGGCACACACGATATTGAAACTTGACCTACTTTCAGCTCACATGCATTGTCGCCATTTCATAGTGATGACTGGCACTCTTGCTTTATATATTGCGCTATTAGGTCATCATGTAGGAACATTTATCTGACATCCAGAAAATTCACGTCACATTACAACATAAATGACGTCATGTTCTCTGCCAAGGTCCGCCGTGAGATGGCCTTAGACGCCTGCTCGGCGTTAAACCCAAATAACTAACTCTCTGCCAAGGCACAATGGCACAATGGCGTATGTGTTGTGGCTAGGCGTGTGCCGAAAACCAACCCACATCGGAATTATGCCAAGAGAAAGGTGAGTAAGAAATAGATTCTTACATCGGTGTTAACCCATTCAGCCCTGACGCACTACAACAGGAGATGGGTCGACCATGATAATTCAAGGGTAGTGCCTGATTAGCTTGGCGCCTGTAGGGTCGTCGGGCTGAATGAGTTAAGGTGATACTGAGAATCCGATTCTCGTAGTTTGAAAACCTTATCCTACTCGCTTTCGCTCGTAGGATAAGGTTTAAAAACCACTCGAATGAGATTCTCAGTATCACCTAAACATCGAGTCGAGTCGAGTCTTGAACAGGGATTGGGACTTCCAGCTTTCGCTGATTTCGTCCAGGGGGGGGGGGTGGGCCGGGGGGTTGAGGGGGGGGGAGCTTGTCTCACTGTCTGTCTGCCGCTCCGTTGCGCTGCTGGCTGGTGGTGCTGCCGGGGCCGGGTGGTTGATGGTGCAGGAGGCAGGTGGTAGGCCGGGGGCCGTCGCCTATCGCCAGGCTGGTGGGTGGTGGTGTGCCAGCCACTCCAGTAGATGTTGCAGGAGTGGTGGCGGAGGTGGTGGTGGTGGCCGGGGGAACCGTGGCCGGTTGCAGCTGGGTCTGGGGAGGTAGGGTGGTGGTGGCGGCGGCCAGTCAATTCTTATTCGAGGGGCCGGGCGCTGACGTGGATGGGGTGGCTGGCGGTATTGGGGTTGCAGGCGGAGGTGTGGTGGTGGCGTAGGGAGCAGTGCCGGGCGCCGTTGTCGCTGCCTGAACCATCTTGGAGGCCGGTTGCGCCGTCGCCTGTGTGGTTCCGTGCTGTTTCTTTCCTGTGTAGGCTCGGTGGTGGTGCCTTTTTCGGCTTGCTGAGGTGGCTCGGTGGTGGTGCCTGTCTCCTCTTGTTGAGTTGGCTCGGTGGTAGTGCCTTTTTCTTCGTGTTGCGTTGGTTCGGTGGTGGTGCTTGTCTCCTCTTGCTGGGGGACAGGGGTTGCATCGGTGCCTACTTCATGGGTAGGCGGCGAGGTGTTTCCGCAACCCCTGTGTTTGGTGGCGGTGGTGATGGTCCCCGTCTTCTTGTTCGCCGTCTGAGGAGCTGCCGTCGTCCCAGTTTCATGTGTCTTTGGTGCCGCCTGGCACTCCGCTTCCTTGTTGGTGGGTGCCACCTGACACTCTGCTTCCGCGCAGGTTGTGATGTTAGTCTGCGCGATTGTATCGCAGAGTGTCGGGGTGGCGAGGTCGGCGATGGCCCCGGTGTGGATCAACCACCGGGCGGCGATAAGTGCCCGGTGGTAGTTGTCCCCCTTCGCCGATGATATTGCAGGCACCGCGTCCTGGAGCAGGATGACGAGGTCGTTGAAGTCCATGCTCCGGAGTCGGGTCCCCTCCTCCACAGACGATGCCGCCCGTTCCCGGGTAACGTGTTCCGGGAAGGTGAGCGGCGGCGGGGAGGAGGGTGGAAAATCCGGCTCCGAGGCTGACTCCCACGATTCATCGGGCCCCGCGCCCCAGGGGGGCGGCGCCTGCGGGGGATCCTGGGTTCTGTCCAGTGTTAGTGTTGGCGGGTACTGGAAAAAAGGCGGTGGTTCAGCGTACTGCCTGTACTGCTCAAAAAAGTTCTGTATGTCGGGTGGTATGGCGAGTCCTTGCGACCCTCCATCCACGTCGACCTGGTGCGGCGGGTAGCTTGATTTCTGGGGGGGCGTGGGTGCCCGTTGCGTTGTATCTTGGGGCCATATCGGAGGGGAGAGAGGGGGCTTATAGCTCCTCGTCTCCCTCCTGGCCGGTGGTGTTGTTCTTGCCGCTTGGGGGAGGGTGGCGGAAAGCTCTTCCGCCTGTTGGCGGTTAGTCTTCCGCCGTCCCTTCTTCGCTTGATTCATGTTGCTTGGTTGTAGGCTGGCTCGCTTGGTGGGAGAGACGCGGTGAACCGTGGTCTCTCCTGTGGTTGGCTGGTCGCTTGCTTGTGCCGTGTAGCTGTGTGGAGAGAGCGGAAAAAAAAAACCGTCCTCTCTCTTCGGCTGTCGTCACCTAAACATCGTTGTAAGACTCTATTTATATACGTTATCACAGGGAGGTAGCATCTGCTTATTCATTAGCTGTAGTTAGGCCTTAATGTGTCAGTACACGAGGCTAGAAATGTGCCTATCCAACCATTCGATAATTTGTCGATAGCCCGGTCTCACTAGCTCGACGATACTTTTCTCTCCACCCGAGAGTCCGAATAGAACCTGCTTCTATTTTTCCTATCCTAGCCAGCTCGCCTATCCGCAAACAACCAATCAGCAGAGCCCTACGCGTCACGCATCAGTGACGGTATCTTGCCGTCAGCACTCGGCTGAGAACTTCATTGTGTTGTAGCTGCATGGATCTTTCGCACACATCTCTTGCACAAGCATCGCTCTCAAAACCGGACATCAACGTAGCCGCTCTCTCGTCCAGATTCTTTTCTGCTTCTCCTTCACAATGATAATTGTGGTTGCTGTTTTTTTTTTTTCAATTCTTCGTCTTCCATGTACGCACCCATTTTGTCTCGAGGAAATACAAGTTTCGCGAGATTTTCCATCATAAGGAAATAGCGCATACGCAGCTTGCGGAGAGCTATTGCCGTGTACGGCGAAAAGCTATCAGATACGTAGCCTATAGGATATTTCGCCGATAGTTTTCTATCGTCATGTCAGAAATACCCCCATGTACGACTGCCTTAATCTAATAAGACCGGCGCGAAGCGAAAATAAAGCTAATCGATGCGAGTACGAAAAGGAGGCTCGAAACGTGCTTCCTGTACACCTTCCGGTGCATGCGACATGAGAACTCGCAAAAGTGTGGTACAGGTCATCCTCAGTACTGCCGTGCGCTCCAGTACCGCGGTATCGCCACAAACGTGGCACGCGCGCACGCATGCACGCACGCACGCACGCACACACACACACACACACACACACACACACACACACACACACACACACACACACACACACACACACACACACACACACACACACACACACACACTCACACACACACCGGCACACGCAGAGGCCAACTAATTTTGTTGATTTTAGTTGTTAGTTTCAGGTATTGTCACCCAATACTGTTGGTGCGTCCTTTGCCTTCGTGCGTTTAAGTACAAAGACACTGACGTGTTAGACGACGGCTGATATCAGAGTATTTATTTTGGGACTGGGACCTACCAAATACTGATTGATAAGCACATATACACTTATATGCCTGCTGTTGCAGGGGCTTATGGGGATCTATGGTGTTTCAGTCTCCACTAGTATGATCTGGGGTCAAGGGTCTCTGCCTGACTCAAAGGGTGGGGGCCCCAGGGGACGAGCTGCGTTGGTGGTGCGGGTAGTGGGTAACTCTCACAGCGCCTCCCCCGGGATCCCCCTAGTCTAGGGCCTCTTGGCCTGTGTGAGGCACCATCGTGTGCAATCCCTCCGGACTAGCATAGCATCCCTCTATCCAAAGACCGCCCGTGCGTGGTCCCTGGCCACATCCTCTCCTAGGTGACCTAAACAACTGGGCAGCACTAGCCCCCGGGCTAAACACGGCGGATCTAGAGGAGAGAACCTCGAAAATAAATCATTGTCCTGAAGCCTTGCAGGCCTGGCCGCTTGGCTGCGGAAAGGCTAAAGCCCCCGTGTCTCCGGGGAAGGCTTTTGAGCCAGAGACTAGGACAAGGACAGACTGATATAAAACCTACGACCCGAGGACCTCGATGCCACCGTCCCAGCTTGCTAGGCCATGGCAGACGAAACAAGGGTTTAAAGGGTGGGGCCAGTACTGCGCACACTGCACTCCACCAAAACGCTCCACAGCGCAGGCTTTAGGAAACGTTCACGAACCACGACACTGACCATTCCAAGTCCTGTAGCGATGGGCAGGGGGCGAAACGGCAGATGAAAGATGTCACTGGAAGCCGCAGTCTCATCCTTGGCGACTTCAATGCCAGAGTGGGCCAGGACTCTGAAGCCTGGAAAGGAGTCCTCGGCATGCATGGTGTTGGGAACTGCAATGACAATGACCGCCTACTGTTGGAGTTCTGTGCAGAGCACCAACTTGTCACCACCAACACTACTTTGCAGCAAAAGGACAGTCGAAAGACCACCTGGATGCATCCTCGCTCTAAGGCGTCAGAGGGATCGCAGTGACGTCCTCCTCAGGCTCAGGCTCCGCCTCAAGCTGAAACCCAAGAAAGCCCCCCCCCCCCACCCCCCAAGAAAAAGCTTGATGTTGCCAGCCTTCAGCGTGACGACGTGAAAACTGCCTTTCAGACAGATCTGCAGCGCATGCTCAAAGACACAGCTGATCCAGCAGACTCCTCCCCTGAAACACTCTGGGAACAACTGAAAACTGCTATTGCAAAATCCTCTGCGGAAGTCTTGGGCTTTGCTAGAAAGAGGAACAAAGACTGGTTTGACGAAAACGACATAGAGATCCAGGAACTTCTAGCAAAAAAAAAAAGAGCCGCCCACCAGGCCCACCTAGCCCAGCCTTCCTGCCCTGTGAAAACGTCTGCCTTCCGCCTCATCTGCAGCAGTCTCCAACGCAAGCTGAGAGCTAGAGAGCTCCAGAACGTGTGGTGGTCCAGACTGGCACAGAGGACCCAGCTTTGCGCTGACAACGGTGACTACAGGGGCTTCTACGAAGCAATGAAAGATGTGTATGGCCCCAGGCACCTGGTTCAAAGTCCTCTGCGAAGCGCTGATGGACATGCACTCCTCACAGATAGTACGTCCATCTTGAACCGCAGATCGGAATACTTTCAAGACCTCTTCAGCGCTGAGCGCACTTTTCAAGAAGTAGTCATTTTCCAAATCCCACACCTCCCAGTAAAGGTTGAATCGGATGAACCGCCCATCACTGAAGAGACCCTCAAGGCCATCCACCAGCTCAAGAGTGGCAAAGCAGCAGGCAGTGACGGTACCCCGCCAGAGATCTGGAAACACGGAGGCCCAGCACTGCACAACAAGCTCCACGACCTCTTTCTCTGTTGCTGGGAGAAAGGAACACTATTACCAAAGGATCTCCGTGATGCAGTCATCATCACCCTGTACAAGAACAAAGGAGAAAAGTCTGCCTGCTCTAATTATCGTGGAATTACCCTGCTGTCCATTGCCGGGAAAATTCTTCCAAGGCTGCTCCTGAATCGGCTGGTACCTTCCATCGCTGAAGACCACCTCCCAGAGGGCCAGTGTGGCTTCAGAGCCAACAGGAGTACCGCCGACATTGTCTTTGTGCTGAGACAGCTTCAGGAGAAGTGCCGCGAGCAGAACAAAGGGCTGTATGTAACGTTTGTCGACCTAACAAAAACGTTTGACACTGTGAGCAGGCAAGGCATGTGGCAGATCCTGGAGCGACTTGGCTGTCCCCCAAAGTTCCTCAGCATGATCGTCCAGCTCCACGAGGACCAGCAAGGCCAGGTCAGACTCAACAGTGACCTCTCAGAACCATTCCCCATTCTCAACGGCGTGAAGCAGGGCTGCGTGCTGGCACCGACCCTTTTACCATCTTCTTTAGCATGATGTTGAAGCAGGCCACAGTGGACCTCGACGATGAGGACGCAGTGTACATCAGGTATCGTCTCGATGGCAGCCTGTTCAACCTCAGACGACTGCAGGCCCACACCAAAACCCTAGACCGACTGATTCGTGAGCTGCTCTTTGCTGATGACGCTGCCCGTGTTGCACACACAGAGAGAGCCTTGCAGCGCATCACGTCCTGCTTCGCAGATGCTGCCCAGCTCTCTGGACTTGAGGTCAGTCTGAAAAAGACAGAGGTCCTTCATCAGCCGGCACCCAAGGAAGAGCATTGCCCTCCCCACATCACCATCGGCGAGACCGAACTGAAGTCTGTACACCAATTTACCTACCTTGGCTGCATCATCACGTCAGACGCCAAGCTGGACAAGGAACTGGACAACAGGCTGGCAAAAGCGAACAGTGCTTTCGGGCGACTATTCAAGCGGGTGTGGCACAATCAACAGCTAAAAAATGGCACCAAGATCAGCGTGTACATAGCTGTCGTCCTCACCGCCTTGTTGTATGGTTCCGAGTCCTGGGCCCTCTACCGCAGCCAAATACGACTCCTCGAACGCTTCCACCAGCGCTGCCTGCGTACCATCCTCGGCATTCACTGGAGTGACTATGTCACCAACGTCGAGGTCCTTGAACAGGCGGAAACTGTGAGCATCAAGGCTTTATTGCTGCGGACACAGCTTCGTTGGGCGGGGCATGTCTCCAGGATGGAGGATCATCGCCTACCCAAGATCACCCTGTTCGGCGAGCTCGCCACTGGACACCGAGACAGAGGGGCACCTAAGAAGAGACATAAAGACGGTCTCAAGAAGTCACTTAGTGCCTGCCAAGTCGACCACCACCAGTGGTCTTTGCTTGCTGCGGACCGCGACACCTGGCGCTCCACCATTTACAAGGCATCCGTCTCCTTTGAGGACTCTCGCAGAGCTAGCCTTAAGGACAAGCGGCTCAGGAGAAAAAACAGAGATGTCGAAACTCAGAACCCTGGCCAGACCTCCCCTGCAGCCACTGCGGTCGAACCTGCCTGTCCCGGATTGGCCTCCGCAGCCACGAACATGCCTGCAGACGTCGTGGACAAAACCTATAAAATCTTCGTTTGCGAAGTCAAGCCAAGAAGATACAAGAGTATGATCTAGAAGATATGTTTGAGAACTCACCGGTAGAGACCACCTTTTTTCACAAACTATTCAAACGAGCCCCTTCCCTGCCGAGAAATGTGAACACAATCCGGCAACTGCGGGGGCTCATGAGGATCTATGCCTCTCGCTGATCCCGCTTTGTGTCTTATGATCACTGGACGGCTGAGGCTCTCCGGAGTTGAATAAACATTGGTTCTAACAATGGTGAGTGAACTCACTTTTCACGTGGTATACGTGCATGCTACGTCACAGTGGAAAATTTCGTGTTTGTGCCGACAGATTTGTTTGACCTATGAGTGACTGAAATTGAATGTAAGTATTGCACACAGGTAACAATGTAGCTCAGAGTCCATCGTCAATTGCCTCGTCAGTTTCGCCGCTGACCCATAAATAACATCTTAGCCAATCATTTGTCATGATTTTTTAAGCTTAACTCTCCTAAACTGCATAAAGTTTCTTGTGTGTGAAAGTTTACCTGGTCAGTCATATGCCAAATGCAGCTTGCGGACAAGCCGTACGTTTCTTTCAGGTTTGCTTTTATGATTTTATGATAGGCCGGGATATACCGCGCACAGGTCTTTCGTGGCTCGGGCCAAGGTCAGCCTTAGCTGGCCGCGCGCACGGATGTGCGCGCGGCCAGCTAAGGCTGACCTTGGCCCGAGGACCTTTTGCTCACCATCTGGTTTTTGTCTTCACGAGCCTATGTCAGTTCATCGCCACAATAACGTGATCGCGAATAAAACGTTCTGACTTGACGGCGCACCGCGATATTAACGCGAGTCTGACCTGTACCTTATCATCCGTTCAGGAAAAAAAATGTTCAATGTTCTTTGTTCATTAATTTGTGCGTGTGTGTGTGTGTGTGTGTGTGTGTGTGTGTGTGTGTGTGTGTGTGTGTGTGTGTGTGTGTGTGTGTGTGTGTGTGTGTGTGTGTGTGTGTGTGTGTGTGTGTGTGTGTGTGTGTGTGTGTGTGTGTGTGTCCAGCGGCGAGCCACGTGTGGGTGGGAGCGACCGACATCTTTTCTGAGGGAAACTTTCTGTGGCTGCGAACGTTCAAACCCATGACTGGCGGCTTCACAGATTGGGATGACGGCGAACCGAACCACTACGGCGGAAACAGCAACGAGGACTGTGTCCAGATGCGGGGCGAGAAGAACTGGAAGTGGAACGATGAATCGTGCAGAGCGTTCAGTTACTGCGTCTGTGAATTAAGGTATGTATGAAGCTAAGGACAGTTGCATGAGTGAGGTTAGTACTGCGCCGGCCACTAAGCAAGCTGCTCTGCTATCGCGGAGTTGCATGAGTGAGCTTAGTCCTGCGCCAGCCACTAAGCAAGGTGCGCCGCTATAGCGGCGCACCTTGCTTAGTGGCTGGTGCAGAACTAACCTCACTCATGCAACTGACATAGGGGCAAATCTAACTTGAGGGGAGAAAGGTCCAATGGTTCCGGACCGCCCCCCCCCCCCCCCCCCCCCCCGCTTTTTGTTTTCCCCTACCCTACAAATCACAGGACCGCACGCATGCATGCTCTCTCTCTCTCTCTCTCTCTCTCTCTCTCTCTCTCTCTCTCTCTCCTCTCTCTCTCTCTCTCTCTCTCTCCCACACACACACACACACACACACGCACGCACGCACGCAGGCATACACACACACGCACGTACGCACGCATACACACACATATACGCAAACGGGCGCGGGCACGTACACACACACACACACACACACACACCACACACACACACACACACACACATATATACAAGAAGAAAACAAGGAAGGATGGGATGTTGGAGAGGTGGTGGTGGGAGGGATAGGGGGTGGGGGATGAAAACGAAGACGAGTCGACGAAAACAGTAAAATTGCAAATGACGAGAGGTTTGAATGTGCACTCGTCCCCTGCCCCCCCCCCCCCCCCCCTCGCCCCCTCTCGCCCCCCTCGCTTCTCCCCCCCCCCCCCCGGTCCCCCCTCCCCTCACACTCCCCCAGTTGCAGGAAAATGTCTTCGGATCCACTTTCGCGGGCTCGAGGTCTTTTGCTTACTGGGTCACACCCTCGTCTGCCCCCAGACACTCTTCCCTGCTGTTCCATGATCCCCCTAAACCTAACGATTTGGGTTTTTTCTTTACTTTCTTTCTGTAGGAAAGATACCGAACTGGAAGCAGTTTAGCTGTTTGTCTTAAAATATTACGATTCTTTGAAGGTTCTGATTTTTCTTGCAGCTTGGGCGGGAGTGCTGGCCACATCATTGGCTGAAAAACACTCGCGCGTGTCTGTTGGTGTTCACGTCGTTGAATGATATCATCGTCAATAAAACAGAGGCGTTGTTAGTGAGTTTATACAAGCCGAGCATAAGTCAGTTAATATACTTATAGTAACAGGCTTATGAGCAGGGTTCAAAGGCTGAACCCCAGTGCGCACAAGGTCGACGCACTGACGTCGGCCACAGTTGATCCTCGTACAGGTGGGGTTTCCATGCTTGGGAGTTTGTCGTCGTCTGAATGGCCAGAATGGACAGCTGCCTGTATTCACGCACTGTTCTGGCAGCTCCTGCAGCCAAACTGGTGCCAAACGTACTGCTTTGCAATCCTTTGGATACATCAGCGAGGCCGAGAGGGGGATCTTGACGACTGGGCACCCCAGGATCTCCATACACTTCGCCCAGGCTTGCGCCCTGGAGAGGTCACTCCAGTGACTGACCCAGCAAGCGCATATACTCCATTGTCTTCTGAGACAGGATGCCAAACGAATGGCCAGATGACAGTTCAGGGGACACGCAGGTCGACCGTGAAAGTTCAACCAACCAACGGCCCAACCCAAACCAACCCAACCCGAACCACCGAGCCACCAAACCACCCACCCAACCAACCAACTAACCAACCAACCAAAAAACCAACCAACCAACCAACCAACCAACCAAGCATAAATAGTCAGCTATCTAGGACGCCAGCCAGCCAGCAAGCAAGCAACAGCTCTCACGAGTCATAAATCAATCTCTATTTACTCTACACAAACAAGACAACTGCAAAAGATATCTAGCATCTGTCGAAACAGAGGCTTATGTGTAAAAGCAAGAATAACTTAAATGTATTCAGTGATAAATAATCTGACAAATATGCAAAGGCAAGTGTCATCACTTCTCTAATTTACGTACTGTTAGTAACTTAACTCATTCTACCCCAACACCGAAATCCTTACATTTTTGCCATTGTCCTCTGAAGACTGCATCGCAGTGCAGGACAAAGATCGACCATGATAGTTCAAGGGTGATGCCAGAATAGCTTGGCGCCCATAGGCGCCAAGCTATTCTGGCATCACCCTTGAACTATCATGGTCGATCCTTATCTTCCTGTGGTGTGTCTGGGGTAGAATGGGATAAGAGCTTGAGTGATGTGTTTCTTAACAAGAACACGCAGATAACCAATAGCATCCCAGTAAACAAAGGTTCCGGGCCCACGACGGCCGCAGTGGGCCCGAAGACGTTTAGCTGCTGGGAATCAGTCCAGCCTACGCCGCAATAGTCGAGTTCAGTGCAAGGGGGGAAAAGCTCTATTCCGCGTGTCAGGATGGAGGGAAACAATCAAGTTGCTTCCCCTTATTGCTTCCCCTTATAACTCAGACGTGCAGCTCTTTTACAATCCTGCCCGTAGGTATGTAACGAGTTGTATTAGAATCGTGCACGGTCAACTTACCACTGCCAAGATCAGATGCAGCAAAATTCTGACATAACACTTTTCAGAGGTCCGACTAAACTCTATGTAAGCACCGTTTATAACAAAATTAGCATTTAGCCCTTTTACTTCTTGAATAAATTTGACTATGACAGTGCAAGGGTCGTGCCAGAATAGCTTGGCGCCTGAGGCGCTAAGCTATTCTGGCACCACCCTTGAACAAAATGCTTGATCCATCTCCTAATCTGTAATGTAGCCCTCATAGGACTGTTACGTGGTGGGGTCGTAGTCGTAGTATGATAAACACACCAGACGCACGCACGTAAGGTTCTTTTAAATAAACTTCATTCAGCTGCAATCCGTCACACGTGGATTAAGGATGTAGACAATACTGGAGTAACAGTTCCAACACTATTTTAATTCAGCGATGCACACAATGCAGTTTCAGTCAAATGCACCAACACTGATACAAAGTCTTTTCTGCAATGTCCACACTGCCGACACAAAGTCTCTCTACAACGTACACCACACTGTTACGCCGTTTCTCTCACAATGTACACCCTATACGGGCCACGTACCTACGATAACTGTGTGTCTCTACAACTGACAAATGCAAGACAATGTACGAACGTGCTTTCCTAGCGCTCTCTTTATATATACTACCAATTTCCAGAATCATCTACAAAAATCATACAACGCAACCCGAAACACGCAACCGAAACTCATTAAAATAATCTTTCTAGAAAAACTACAATAGGCTACACCAATTTGGCTGCTCACTTCAGCTCCAAATCCTTGGTAAAATGACATCTCATAAAATGATTGATTGATTGTACATTGCTTAACGTCCCGACAGCAACAAGGCTTTCTCAGGACGTGCCTGCACTGCTTGTGAAAAAAAACAACCAACTAAACAGAACATTGAATGTATGTCGCCAGCCGGTCAAACACATTAAATAAACCTAACACATGGGGCCTAAATAAAGCTAAGACCATTTAGCAACACACATCCAATATCAAGAGCTACAGGCAGTGCAGACAGTAGGGAGAGTTTAAAAAAGGCAAATACAGGTGAATGGACCTCGGGTAGACAGAAACACATGCCCCAGAATAGAGAGAAAACCCCACCCTGTGGGGCTGACCAGGGTGACCCTGGGAACTAAAAAATACCTAACCCCACCCAAGTCCCCCAGGGCAGACCCGGGTGGGGTACATCTCATAAAAGTATGGAATGCAGTTCACAAACTAGTCGGAAAATTCGAGAACATTTACGATCCTTCATAACACACACACACACACACACACACACACACGCACACACACACACACACACACACACACACACACACACACACACACACACACACACACACACACAAAAACCGGCTGACGGCTTCACGCGCTCAGTAAACAACTTGTTGCGAAGTGTCGCTAATTTACCGACGTCACACATACGAGGTCACTAGACAGTGCGACCTTTCTACAACGTTCTGGACTAAACTTAGCGAAATCCGCTCTACGTACAAACGAGAGAAAAACTTACTAAAAAAAAATACGTGAATCATAACCATGATAGCTCAAATAAATATCGGATCGTTTCCTACGATTAACACATGCATACTCTCACAGGACAACACAACCACAATCGTAACAAGGACAATCAGCTTTTTATAAAAATCAGCCTCAGGATGTAATGGGTTAACAACAGACATGTGGTCTCCTGGATTTTGTAATATCAGGGGTTTACTGTGTTTAGCCGCTGCCTTTCATTGAAGAGGTTAACCTTGTCTGTCAGTAGAGCGATTTGTCGACGTGATTCCTGCAGAAATCACCTCGACAAAACGCGCCACCGACAACCAAAGAGTTAATCAGCCTGCACTAGATACCCGGAGAAGATGGTGCGGTGCTGGCCCATGAGAATGGTGTCTCCGCCCGCGTGCTGCACCCACACCTTCTCTCCGCTCTGCACGTGCACGGTGACCAGGCTTGACCCCTGGTCGTAGCTATCTCCGGCCCCTTCGGCCCACACCACGTCAAGAGCTGACCCCTCCTGAAAATGCGTCATTGTGTAACTTGAAATCATATGAACTATTTCGCCTTCAGAAGAGCCATTTGAAACGTAATCTGAGCCGAAAAAGAAAAACAATACCGAACAACATCCAGCTGCAAGATGTATAGATCCTCATGAGCCCCCGCAGATGCGGGGGCTTATGAGGATCTATGCCTCTTGCTGGAACCACTTTGTAGCCATATTCCTTTCAGAAACACAATCTGTGTTCATTTGCAATGAAGGAGTGAATGCATTTTAGCAATGTCTGCTTTTTTTTAAATTTTAAAATTTTATTTTATTTTTTATAATTTTTTTTTATACATAGAATGGTATCTTAGTTTTCCAGTTCTAAACTAACTTGAATATAGAAATCAGTTTCTATGGCTAAACTTGAAAATGTCCTTCAAACTAAACTAAAATATATACAATCTAAAAATACAAAATCTAAAATTCGACAATTCCATTTATTATTATTATTATTATTATTATTATTATTATTATTATTATTATTATTATTATGTCTTCTCTTAAAGCGACCTTCTTCAGGCAGTACAAGGTTAATCGATCACAATATCTCCTTTATAAATGTTCTCAGTATATCTGACAATAACGCTTGACAAAAAAAAAAAAAAAATGGTAACAAATTATGAAGTCTGAGTGTCACGAAATGAAACATCTTTCTGCTCTTCTTAAAGTTTGTACGCAGGAGAGTTCCTTTCGTCACGCGCGAAAGGCAGCGGAAACCCTCTGGTACGAGTGCCTACTCATATCGATTGTGAAAGGCAGGGACCAGAAAGGTCTTAGCTGGGGCAAGACACCATTGAAAACCTATTGTAGCGGTGAAATTTAGCCAATCAAAG
Source organism: Semisulcospira habei (assembly GCA_036245525.1). Taxonomy (NCBI): domain Eukaryota; kingdom Metazoa; phylum Mollusca; class Gastropoda; family Semisulcospiridae; genus Semisulcospira; species Semisulcospira habei. The sequence goes on along the minus strand of BTPG01000002.1, from coordinate 131,681,632 downwards.
CCAGCCATGGAGCATACCGCTTTAATTTCTCGGAAGATTTTTCGAAGATTTTGAATTAACACATTCGAATCGTGACGCATCCGGATTCGCGTACCTTCATGATAGCGATGTCCAAGCTTCCACCATGGGTGCCTGACATGATGGTCAAGAAGAAGACATAGAGACCCGACACGGGCGCCGTGAAGATTCCCGTATGAGGGTCGTACCCCCCTCCCACACTCGAAACCACGTGATCAAACCTCAGAGTCCCGTGGACTCCCGTGACGATCTCATCCGTGTCCGCGTTGACGGTGAAACCCACTGACAATAAACGTTTTCGGAAATCAGAAGTAGGTCAAAATTATTGCACGCGTTTCGACGAAAACAGTGTATTAAAAGCCCGGACAAACACGAGATATCGCATGTTTGTCCCGGCTTTTAATACACTGTTTTTGTCGAAACACGTGCAATTTTGACCTATTTCTGAGTTTCAGAATCGCCTATTGAAAAAGAATAATATGAAATAATAAAATGACGATACAGTCGACTTTGCTTATAACAAAGTCCGATATGGATATAACAACGCTTACTCAGAGCGCCTGACCGCACATAATCCGTATACATTACTCCGCTTATAACAAACTTCGGATATAGCACAAAGGCTTTGGGACCCATTGCTTTTTGTTATATCCAAAGATTACATAATCCAGACCAAAAAGGTGACTGCCAAGTGTGTAAAATGCAGAGAAGAACCAAACGGAGAAAGAAACACGCTTTCAAAAGACAGTTACCACATAATTTCTTAATATTTAATGCTATTTTTCAAAACAGACAAAAAAGTATAAAATTCAATCGCTTATTATCTTGCACAAAACATTGTTGCCATCGCTTCTCTGTGTGACATCGGAAACGACCACATTCTCACTACTGTTCAACTCTATCATTGTGCCATCGAAGGTGTATGGTTAATTTGGCGATCACTCTGTCATGGCTTATATAGACGGTCTTCAAAACCGCTAGAAGTAAATGTGTTAACGCCATCACTGTCAGTGCACGCAGATAATGTTCTTAAATCTTTGTTAATTGATTGACCGCAAGTGACGCACGAGAGTTTCAGCCGTCCAAGGCACGTGGATACAAAGTGGTGTCAGCATGAAGCATAGATCCTCATGAGCCCCCGCAACGGCTGGGGCTCATGATGGTCTATGTCTCTTGTAGTTCGCTTGTGATAATTTTCCTGTCAGTGATGGGGTTAACGTTAGCGAGAAATCACTCACTCACCAGATCTGGACACAGACGCAAGTTTGTTCTTCAAGACAGCTATCTCGGACGCCTGTGCGTCGTTTTTGTGTTCTAAGACACTGAGCCTGCTTTCCATGGTCTGAAAAGCCTGGGCTTGTTGCTGGACTAAAGCCTGCAGTGACGCCACGCTGGCGTCATCCGATCGCTTAACGTCATCCGACCTCTTGACATCATTTGACTTCTCAGCTGCGTGGTAGTGTAGGCGAGTGCCACGGCCGTAACACGAACATTCTGACAGAATGTATACGAAAAAAATCAAAGACACACTTGAAATACAGCGTGCAAGCACCGCCATTACTGTTTCTAAGTTCTAACGCTGAAGACAAAAGCTCCTCGGGTCGACCTGGGACGGCTGTGCGCTGACCGGCTGCGGCCGAAGTAGTCCTGCAGATCTTCGCTTTACTGGAATAGTCCTGGGAAACAGCCAGCTGAGAGCGAGTTGCACTTTATAACATAGACTCACCACCCTACTACACTCACGTTTTGAGGATGAACGCATGTACATGTGTACGGAAATAATCTTTGTCAGGACATAGATTTTGTCTGATTCAAGGTGCCCGCATCAATAGCTGCGAAAGTGTCATATAGCGTTGCCGAAGTATACGACACTTCCGCAACTATTGTTGCTGTGCGCCTAAGGCTCGTCGAGGTTTATTAGAATCTATTTCTCTTTCAGATGAACGTGACTGAACTTGCAACTTGTGGTTATTTTCATTCGGCAGCGAGTGGCCATGAGTAAGATTGGGTGTAATTATGTGACGGTAACAGTACGACGGAGCATGAGATATTATGTAGGCCTGTGGACTGGCCATTGCGGAGAAGAAATTAAAATCTAACTAGCTCATTACAGTCGTAGGTAAACAGATCATGTACATGCATTTCAGTTAATGTGTTAATGGTTGAGAGAGAAATGAAATAAAATGAAACTCCATTCTTCAAAGATAAATGATCAAGGGACCTTTTTTTAAATTATGTCTTTGCATACACACACAACCCGTGTGTGTGCACGATTCGCGGGGTTTACACACACACACACACAAACACACACACACATAAACACACACACATACACACAAGGACACACACACACACACACACACACACGGCGAGGAACGGCGAGGAACAATCTTTCCATACCAAGGCCGAGCCTCGATATATTCAAAACTAGTTTGTCTTACTCAGGAGCCAAGCTATGGAATTTGTTGCCGATCGACATTACTGGGGCTCCGTCTCTGACCACATTCAGGGCCCGCTTATTTTGACAGCTGATAGAAACTTGAGCCTATAGCTGTGTAGTTGTGTCGGGGTGATTCGAGCGCCTCGAGTTGTATTGCTGAGTTTGTTGTTGCCGTTACTGTTCAAACTAAGTTTTTAACGTTCATGTTTAAATCAGGTTCTCAGTGAGTGTGTGTGTGTGTGTGTGTGTGTGTGTGTGTGTGTGTGTGTGTGTGTGTGTGTGTGTGTGTGTGTGTGTGTGTGTGTGTGTGCGTGCGTGCGTGCGTGCGTGCGTGCGTGCGTGTGTGTGTGACTGCTAAATTAGTCTTTTTGATGATCAGGTTTTGATTTTCCATTTTTATTTTAGTCACGCGCCTGTGAGTGGTGTGTGAGTGCGTGTGCAAGGACATGATTGAAAAAAGGTCTGTGTTCATAATCATTTATCCTTGAGAAATAAAGTTTCATTTCATCTCTCTCTCTCTCTCTCTCTCTCTCTCTCTCTCTCTCTCTCTCTCTCTCTCTCTCTCTCTCTCTCTCTCTCTCTCCCCCCCCTCCCTCCTCCCTCCCTCAGAGCCCCGCGCACTGCATTACACTGTTCCTGCTCCGGGGGGGGGGGGGGGGGGGGGGGGGGGGTCGAGGGCGGGGCATCAACCACTGCTGTTCACTGCCGACCAGCCTCTATGTCACTCATCGCCGTGACTGACCACTCTAGTGACACAAACGTGTCGTCGTGCGATGGTGTAGAAGATAAAATCCCTGATGTGGACAATCTCTCTCCCTTCCACCCTCCCTCCACCCGTGATACTTCAAGCTCCGCACCCCTCACCGTCTACCCCCCCCCTCTCTCTCTCTCTCTCTCTCTCTCTCTCTCTCTCTCTCTCTCTCTCTCTCTCTCTCTCTCTCTCTCTCTCTCTCTCTCTCTCTCTCTCCTCTCTCTCTCTCTCTCTCTCTCTCTCTCTCTCTCTCTCTCTCTCTCTCTCTCTCTCTCTCTCTCTCTCTCTCTCTCTCTCTCTCTCTCTCTCTCTCTCTCTCTCTCTCTCTCTGAGCCCCGCGCACTGCATTACACTGTTCCTGCCGAGGCTCCGGGGGTCGAGGGCAGGGCATCAACCACTGCTGTTCACTGCCGACCAGCCTCTATGTCACTCATTCCCGTGACTGACCACTCTAGTGACACACACGTGACGTCGTGCGCTGGTGTAGACGATAAAATTCCTGATGTGGACAATCTCTCTCCCTTCACCCGTGATACCTCAAGTTCCGCACCCCTCACCGTCCATCCTCCCTCTTTCTTAGATGCGGCGAAAACCCCACCCTCTCCTATTAACCCTATCTTCATCCCTGAGTTAGATAACTCCACACCCTCTCCCGTCAACCCTCCGGCCACACCCATCACGTGTCATCAGTCGTGTGTGGCCAAGTCTCATCCGGCTCGTTGTCCGCTTGAGGTCACCACCAGCAATGTTGGTTACACAGCATCTGCAAGTGACCTCGCCACAGGATACGTGTCCTCGTCACGAACCACGGTCGCTTGCATTCAAGTGGACACTGCTGGCAGTCAGCTCGTGGTCTCTGGTATCAGCGACTCAAAGCCAACCATCTTCACCCAACTCCAAGCCCAACTTGCTTCTGTTTAATCTCTGTGCCAGGAGCTGTTCCAGATCAAGTTGATATGCGGCAGAGACTGGAGCAGCTAGAGTGCCAGGTGCGTGAGATAGGTGTGATGGTGACAAACGACCTGCAGATGTCTGATTTCTGCGTACGTGGCAAATTGTCCCAGTTCCAGGACCAGCTGACCGATGTGTCAGACTTTCACTGTCATCTAGCCGATACATTGCAGGGCCTCAAGTGTGCACGTGACAATGACAGCCAACTCATCCATGACCTGTACTGTCAAGTGGCGAGGTTAGATGCAGCCGTCAATGGCTACGCGATCACACAGTCAACACGGCCCTAGGCATTACCCTACCATCCCACCTACTCTGAAGGCGTTGCATGAGGAGACTACTCGCAGTGGCGGAGTAAATCCTCCTACCGCTGGCTGTGACGCGATCCCTGTGCGAAGTACTCCACCTAAGCTTACGGGATCAGGCATCTGGCGGTGCACTTAAACGGTCCACGTGCCTCCGTCTGAAGCCAAGAAACAAGGGGAAATCAGCGGTGCAGGTGAACGTGAACAAAGTGAGAGGGACCGTAATCAGCTACCCCATAAATGTCCCTCTCCCAGTGAGGAGATCTTTGATCATCACGTCCACGCAGGCACCACCACCACCATAGTCATTAGAGACTCCGTTCTGCGGAACGTCAAGGGCAAGAAAATGACTATGTACCAAAGTGAGAAAGTGCAGGTCACTTCAGTGTCCGGCCTGGAAACTTCTCACTTCATTAGTAACTGATTGGTGCGTGAAGCAGCCTCAGTCACACGTCCAACTTGTCACCTTCCACGTGGGAGTGAATGATTGCAAGCAGCGGGAGATCACCAGCCAGCAGTGGGAGAAGCTGATCGCGGCGTGCAAAAGGGCGTTTCCCAAAGCGCGCATCCAGGCTTCCTCCATCTTGCCTGCTGCTCAGGGAAGAAACTCTGTACTAAATCAGCGCATCTTCCCCTCTAACGCCAACATGCGCCACGTGGCCAAGAAGCTAGGCGCCACCTTTGTTTTGAGAGCCCCAAGCGGTCTTCCCCGCAAGGCGCTGTGCGTACCGCGTGGATCACAAAGGCCGCCTTGACCCCGTCCACCCGTCCCACGTGGGGACTCGCAGGCTGGTAACAATAAGTACGGCGGGGAAGATGGCCACCGGAAAACCACTCAACGGGGCGACAGATCCAGTGATGAGACTACTGCTAATCACCTCTACTCGGACGTTGCTGCGGGGTGTGCGCCTTTCAATAGCTTCGCATCAAGTAGAGGGAAAGCAGTGTCAATATCAGCAGCAGCGCGAACCGCAGCAAAATCAAACCGGCAGAACCGCAGCAGCAACTACAGCAGCAAGAACCACAACACCAGCAGGAAGAGACAATGTCAGAGCCTCAGAAACTACAGGATACGCCAGTTGCTCTTGTTGACTGCAACATCACCACCAACAACCTGCAACTCGGTGGCAACAGAAACTTAACCCCCCTGATGGTGCTCAGTGGTACTACCCTTCACCGACGGACTTCCGCACCCGGGCAGTGGCATGTGTGCTCCCTAATCAATTTCCGGCCCTCCCCATACCCGCTATTAATGGCGGACACTGGTATAAATCCAACTCATGCTTACTGGGTCGTTTTGGGTGTGATCAACTATATTAGCCACGGCTACGCGGATTGGTTTTCTTCATTCAGCATTTATATCTGACAACGAAAAGCCGTGTTTTCAATATTTCGGTATTCATACCTCATTTTGTGAAGTAAGGTACTACTGAATTTCTTGTGCGTTCACTTCTGAGGATTGACATTTTATTTTTGTATTGTGCTCTTACCGTGTAGATATCGGCCTGCAGTGTAGACAGAAGGGTTTGCCTGGCAGTGTGAGTCTTTTTCCGTCACTTCTCAACCTTGCTACCGCCTAGAGATTGATTACCTAGCGGTAAAACTGTTATCTCTCATATTAAGGCTTTGGTTGTGTACCGCCAAGAACTACCAGCAGCTACTCGTGCTTGCAGTGGTGAACTTATAATTATTACTATTAGTGTGCCTTACTGAAACGCCTAACTATTCACTAAGTGTGCGATATGTCCTTTTTTTAAGTGAACACAGTTGTTTAGTCTGCTGACTGTAACTCTCGCACAAATTTGTGCCAACTGGCCCGTGTGCTGTTGTGTAGGGGCACTTGAATAACGTTTTGCCTCTTTACCAAGTGTGATAGCTGAAGCGGTGTGCACATATAGTACGACTCTACTGTGCACCATTGACACTTTTGAGTGTACTTCTTCTTTTTCCTTTATTATTATTATTATTAGTTCTTTAAATAAAATCATATTAGCTTCTAGTGCGCTGCAGTTTAGGGTTGCTTTCGTTAATGAAAATGAAGCACCCCGCAAAGAAGCACTGCAACCTAAAAATTGGACATCTGAATATCTACCACCTCTTCAATAAGGTGTCCGATTTAAACGTTTACTTAAACGCACCTGAACCGTTCCATCTTTTAGGTTTAAGTGAAACACGTTTTAATCCTGATATGAGGGACGATGCCATCAGTATTCCTAACTTTAGTACTGTTCGGCGAGACCCCTGTATGCCTGGTCGGACTGGTATTGCCGTTTACATACATAACTCTATCCAAACTCTCGTTCGTCGACGTGAAGACTTAGAAACTCCTGAATTAGAATGTATCTGGCTTCAGCTCAAAGGCCCTAAAACCAGACCAGTCTTTAAAGGGTTTTTCTATCGTAATCCGTCTACCTCGTATAAATGGTATGCCGATTTCCTGCACTCCATTGAACATGTTGATTTCTCTAATAACTATGTCTTATTGCTAGGCGACTTCAATATTGATATGCTTAAATCTCATGCAGCGTGGGACTGTGTTACGACACAGCTTGGTCTAAAGCAACTAGTTTTTTCTCCTACTAGAATTCCCCCACTCGGGTCTACCGTGGGGGACTTGGGTGGGGTTAACTACTCTTTAGTTCCCAGGGTCACACTGGTCAGCCCCACAGGGTGGGTTTTCCTTTCTATTCTGAGGCATGTGTTTCTGTCTACCATTGGTCCATTCACCTGTATTTTCTTTTTTTAAACTCTCCCTACTGTCTGCGCTGCCTGTAGTTCTTGATACTGGTTGTGTGTTGCTAAATGGTCTTAACTTTATTTAGGCCCCATGTCGTTGGTTTATTTAACGTGTTGGACCGGCTGGCGACATACATTCAATATTCTGTTTAGGTTTTTTCACAAGCAGTTCAGGCACGTCCTGAGAAAGTCTTGTTGCTGTCGGGACGTTAAGCAATGTACAATCAATCAATCAATCAATCAATCAATCAATCAATCAATCAATCAATCAATCAATCAATCAATCAATCAATCAATATCTCTCTCTCTCTCTCTCTCTCTCTCTCTCTCTCTCTCTCTCTCTCTCTCTCTCTCTCTCTCTCTCGCGAGTGTGTGTGCGTGCGTGCGTGCGTGTGTGTATGTATGTGTGTGTGTGTGTGTGTGTGTGTGTGTGTGTGTGTGTGTGTGTGTGTGTGTGTGTGTGTGTATGCCTGTTTATGTTTGTTGGAGTGAGCCGTGTTGATTTTCAGAGAACAATAGCGGTTTTATGTACAAAATCCTTTATACTTTTTATGTTTGCTGTAGTATAGTTTTAAGTGATAGAATGTATGTATACATGATATACTGATGTGTGTGTATGTGTGTGTCAGTGTGTGTGTGTGTATGTGTGTGGAGGGTTGTGCAGGCTTGGCTTGGCGCCTGTAGGCTACAAGCTAATCTGGCACAAGCCTGTGCACGCGGCAATTGCACACCGGCGTGCGTGTGTGAGTGTGTGTACGTTATTTTGTTTTGTAGTGTGTAGCAAGGACAAGAATGAAAACAGGTCTGCGCACCTATTCTTTTATCCTTGGAAAATAAAGTTTCATTCATTCATTCATTCATTCATTCATTCATTCATTCATTCATTCATTCATTCATTCATTCATTCTCTCTCTCTCTCTGTCTCTCTCTCTCTCTCTCTCTCTCTCTCTCTCTCTCTCTCTCTCTCTCTCTCTCTCTCTCTCTCTCTCTCTCTAAACTTGTATGAAAAAGAGTGCAGGTACTGTTTAGCTCACTAACCCAGAAAAAGCTGTCTATGGCACACAACAATTCGTGTACATGCATGTCTTGCAGGGGAGGCAATCCAAAAATTAGGTTTATTTTCATATAGCCGATATATCTGTATTGCTTCCCTTATTATTACGAATTATGCTGGCACCGACCCTCTTCACCATCTTCTTCAGCATGATGTTGAAGCAGGCCACAGTGGACCTCGACGATGACGACGCAGTGTACATCAGGTATCGTCTCGATGGCAGCCTGTTTAACCTCAGACGACTGCAGGCCCACACGAAAACCCTAGACCAACTGATTTGTGAGCTGCTCTTTGCTGATGACGCTGCCCTCGTTGCACACACAGAGAGAGCCTTGCAGCGCATTACGTCCTGCTTCGCAGATGCCGCCCAGCTCTTTGGACTTGAGGTCAGTCTGAAAAAGACAGAGGTCCTTCATCAGCCGGCACCCAAGGAAGAGCATCGCCCTCCCCACGTCACCATCGGCGAATCCGAACTGAAGTCTGTACACCAGTTTACCTACCTTGGCTGCATCATCACGTCAGACGCCAAGCTGGACAAGGAGCTGGACAACAGGCTGGCAAAAGCGAACAGTGCTTCGGGCGACTATTCAAGCGGGTGTGGCACAATCAACAGCTGAAAAAGGCACCAAGATCAGCGTGTACAGAGCTGTCGTCCTCACCACCCTGCTGTACGGTTCCGAGTCCTGGGCCCTCTACCGCAGCCAACTACGACTCCTCGAACGCTTTCACCAGCGCTGCCTGCGTACCATCCTCAGCATTCACTGGAGTGACTATGTCACCAACGTCGAGGTCCTTGAACAGGCGGAAACTTTGAGCATCGAGGCTTTGCTGCTGCGGACACAGCTTCGCTGGGCGAGGCACGTCTCCAGGATGGAGGATCATCGCCTACCCAAGATCACTCTGTTCGGCGAGCTCGCCACTGGACACCGAGACAGAGGGGCACCAAAGAAGAGATAGAAAGACGGTCTCAAGAAGTCACTTAGTGCCTGCCAAATCGACCACCGCCAGTGGTCTTAGCTTGCTGCGACCGTGACACCTGCTAACCTTAAGGACAAGCGGCTCAGAAGAAAAAACAGAGTTGTCGTAACTCAGAATCCTGACCAGACCTTCCCCTGCAGCCACTGCGGTCGAACCTGCCTGTCCCGGGTTGACCTCCGCAGCCAGGAAAATGCCTGCAGGCGACGTGGGCAAGCCCTATAGAATCTTCGTTCGCGAAGTCAGAGTCAAGCCAAGGCTTCCCTTATACTATACTGGTTACTAGCCCTAATTCATAATGAGCAAAGCGAGTGTCAGTGGAGTGTGTGCGTGTGCGTGGGTCGGGGGGATGAAGAGGTGGTGAGAAAGGAAGCAGGCAGTGGGCACGTCGAAATTTGTGCGGGTTTAGTCCATAAGAACGGAATGAATGAGATTTTATGAAATTAGCGCTTTCCAGCAGCAGGCGGCTTTCAATGCTCCAGCTTCCAGCCTAGCGGTCTCTTGAGCATTTGCAAAATATGGTTAAGTGGACCTGGGAGATGCAACAGGCCTTCATACATACTTGTAGCCATCGGACGTTGGCTATGTTTTATTAGCTAATGAATAATTATTATCTTCTGTAATGATATGCCGCACAAATGTACTTCCTGTGACCCCCCCCCCTCCAACCCCCATTTCCTCCCTGTTACCATCTGTCTCTCTGTTGTCACTTATTTGCCACTCCACTACACCTAGCCCCTTACGTAACGGAAGCATGTCATCGCGCCCCTGAGTCGCTCGTCAGTGCTGTCTCTTCAATTCAGTTATATCTTCAGTTAATACAAGATGCTACTGCTGCACGTATTGTGTGTGTGTGTGTGTGTGCGTGCGTGCGTGCGTGCGTGTGCGCGCGTGTGTTTGTGTTTGTGCCTATGAATGTATGTCTGGATATGTACACCTTTACAACTGTGTGTATGTGTGAGATTTTTTATGTTCCACTTTTTCAATGATTTTTTTTTTTAACTTTATATTTCAATTTTTTGTTCGTTTTATATTTTGTTTTTCCCAATTTAAAGACAGTATCAAGTTTTGTGATTTGTGCATTATATGTAAAGTAGATTAACAACGGCAAGTTCGAAAAATGGTTTCACCAAAACTTTCACCGTTGTAAAATAAAGAATCATTGTCATTGTCATTGTCATTGTCTCTGCTATTAGGAAGGATTAGCTTGGCTGCCCTCCGGTGGAGGGAATTAAGCTTCTTTAAGCACGCATCACTACACCCGTCCCAGACTGTAGATGCGTAGTCAATGTGGGACTGGATGTGAGCGCTGAAAAAGAGTTTTCTAGTTGGTGAATTCGTAAAGTAAATAAGTTTTGAAAGGAGAAATAGATTTCTGGACACAATTTTGCACACACTATTTACATGCGCATACCATGTCAATTGATCGTCTATAATGACGCCTAACAGCCGGCTCACAGTTACGGGAAAGGCTAAGTGGCGGTGAAGTACCCAACGGAGAAAGAAACACGCTTAGAAAAGACATAAAAGTGGCGGTGGGTTTAGCTGGTGCTTTTGACGTGTAGTGATTAACATGCACTCTGTTTTAGATGGGTTAGGTATTATGTAGTTGTCTCGGCACAAGTTTGAGACGTCTAATAGACTATGTTGCAAAGAAGAATTAATTATATATATTTTTGTCGACGACACGTTGAGAGTAGCGTCGTCTGCAAACAAATTGCATCGCACATTTGATTGTGAGATACACAAAGGCAAGTCATTAATAAAGATTAAAAACACGAGAGAGAGAGAGAGAGAGAGAGAGAGAGAGAGAGAGAGAGAGAGAGAGAGAGAGAGAGAGAGAGAGAGAGAGAGAGAGAGAGAGAGAGAGAGAGAGAGAGAGACAGAGAGAGAGAGAGAGAGAGAGACAGACAGACAGACAGACAGACAGACTCAGTTTATTGTTCAGACAAAATGTCCATACAATGGAGTGAGACATTATATAATTTATAATTCAGGTGTATATAAAAGCCATAAGGCGATGTTTATAACAACACACACACACACACACACACACACACACACACACACACACACACACACACACACACACACACACACACACACACATTTCCATTCGATCTACGCCAGCACATAACAGCCACTTTTGACCTACATGTAAAATGCGGTATCCAAATCCAGGCCACAGACGTGTACTACACAGACCAGGTCGGAGTAAGAACCACAGTTTACACGTGGAATCATACAAGCATGCTGCTACGGAGTTTAAATGCATGAAATACAAATCTTGCTAAATCGGCAATAGACTGCGGGTTGGTAGTGTCTAGGATACACAATTTTTTCTTTTTGAGTTCCATAAGGTCAAACTTACATAGGTATTTGACACGCAGTTCATCGTAGAATGGACAGTAAAACATAAAGTGAATTTCATCTTCCACAGCCTTGGCACACAATGGACACAATTTCGTTACAGCATTGAGAGTACTATATCTTTGTTTGTTACTTTGCAATTCGGTTATGCCAAGTCTAAATTTAATGTATAGATTTTTGACATAGGTTGGCTTAACCAAAATAATTTCAAAATAATTTTCTTGGACAAGTGTATGTTTAAAACTACGATACACAGTAAAACGTTCACGAGAGAGAGAGAGAGAGAGAGAGAGAGAGAGAGAGAGAGAGAGAGAGAGAGAGAGAGAGAGAGAGAGAGAGAGAGAGAGAGAGAGAACATGAATTACGTCATATGTCTGCGTGGTGACGGAGATGCTTCTTTTACGTCAGCGGCACTGTCTGACTTTCTCTAGAAGTCAAGGTGTTTTACTGTTTTAAATATTTTCTGAAAAATTTTTTTTTTACTAAAGATGTTGAAAGGATACAAAGATGCAGGCTAACGAACTCATCCAATGTCTTTCTTCAAACGAGCTATATGCAAAAGTTCAAGTAAATATGACAAAAATTACGGACTCTAATCTGGGTCAATCTACTTCCTATAAACGGTTATTTATGTCTTCAATGAGACATTCAATTACAATATGCTCGGAGGCTCTCTTAGCCACCCTCTTAAGAAAGTATTTCACCAAGTTTCAAGCTTGCGTCTACAGAAATATCGGAGTTTCTCTTGTTTACATACATACGCACATACATACGCACATACATACATACGCACGCACGCATGCACGCACATACGCACGCACAAACGCACGCGCATACGCACATACATACGTACATACCCCACCCGGGTCTGCCCTGGGGGACTTGGGTGGGGTTAACTACTGTTCAGTTCCCAGGGTCACCCTGGTCAGCCCCACAGGGTGGGTTTTCCTCTCCATTCTGGGGCATGTGTTTTTGTCTACCTTTGGTCCATTCACCTGTATTTTTTTAAACTCTCCCTACTGTCTGCGCTGCCTGTAGCTCTTGATACTGGATTGTGTTGCTAAATGGTCTTAGCTTTAATTTAGGCCCCATGTTTTAGGTTTATTTAACGTATTGGACCGGCTAGCGACATACATTCAATGTTCTGTTTACTTTTTTCACAAGCAGTGCAGGCACGTCCTGAGAAAGTCTTGTTGCTGTCAGGACGTTAAGCAATGTACAATCAATCAATCAACATATATACATACATACATACATACATACGCACATACATACGCACATACGGCGCTTTGCGCGCAGTGTATGTTCAGCAGCGAGGTTAGCGTAACTAGACATGACGTAATTTTTATCTTGTTACTTACATTTTTAGAGGTTTAGACTGCCCGCCTTTGACATCATGGACATGCTATTAAATCTGCCCCACCGCGACCCGTCCTAAAAAGTCCCTTCTATAAATAGAAGGGACTTTAAAAAATCACCAGGAAAAAGCACTATCAGGGGAGAGAATTGTGGATTATCGACCAATAATCATAGATCTAGTTTAGTCAGAGCCAAGGCTGGTTAGTTCGGGTTTAACGTCCACAGCACCGAGGTGATCATGGACGGCCCTGACGGGCGGGTTATGGGGAACAGGGAAATCTATTACCTATGGAGTACGACCTGAACACTGATCAACTCAGGCGCACTCCAACTGTGCCACTTTGATTTACCAGGACCTTTCAACGGACATGCTATTGAACAAATCCGTTTTTCCCCCCTGGATTGTAAGTCCAGCTACCAGGCCCGGGACGGGATTCGAACCCACGACCCGGCGATTCCCTTCGCTCTCCTGCTCCGACGTTTAACCGCCTGAGCTATTTCGGACTCTGAGCCAACAAAACAAAACAAACAAAAAACAAACAAACAAACAAAAAGTAAAGAGGAGTGCGCTAAGTTTACTTAGTAGTTAGTTAATTAGTTAGTTATTTAGTCTTTTGTTGTTTTGTTTGTTCCGTGTAGTTTATGTTGTTGTTTTTATGTGTTTTTGTCTTCTTTTCTTGTTTCTATCTTTTTTCTTCCTTCTTTTTGTCTACCGTATTAAAAATACGGTAGACTTTGAAATGGGGCTGTTCGGAGCGCATTCCTATGCATGCACATGACATTTTTGGCGTAGGGGGTCAGAAATTCTGGCAAAGAAGTAACAGGATAAAAATGATGTCACGTCTAGCTACGCAAACCTTACACATGAACGTATTTTTGGCGCCAAAGCGCCGCGCGTGCGCGCGTGCGTGCGTGCGTACGTTTGACAGCGGCTAGAGCCCCCGTTGAAGGACGGGCAAGCTTGAAATTGTATGATATTGTCCCTAAAAGAATAATCTTGAGGTCGTTTTTTTTTTTTTTTTTTTTTTATTTTTTTTATGATTTTTTTTTTATGAAGATGCTCATTGGCGAGAAAATGGCCTTTTCACAAAAACAAAAACAAAAAACGGTTGATCCGCACTGGAGTCAGCAATTTTTCTTATTTTTACTAGATATTTTGCATATAGCTAGATAAAAGGGGGATATTGAATGAATTTTTTATCAGCATTGTACCTCTATAAATTTTTAAGTGAATATTAATTTTTTTAAATCACGTTTTGGGATTAATTTCACGAATTATTTGGGATTAATCTTAAAACAATTGAATCTTTTTTATGAAAAAAAAACAACCCCAATCTTCTTATTAATAATTGCATGATTTTTCATAATTATGCGATATTTACATAAGCAATCCAGACAAAAAAAGGTGACTGCCAAGCGTGTAAAATGCAAAGAAGTACCCAACGGAGAAAGAAACACGCTTAGAAAAAACGGGTACAACAAAATTTATTAATATTTCGGGTAAATACCCTTTGTCAAAATAGACAAACAAACAGAGAGATTAGCCGCTACTTATCTTCATTCGCAGAAAGAATGATAAATATTAATAAATTGTGTTGTACCCGTCTTTTCTAAGCGTGTTTCTTTCTCCGTTGGGTACTTCTTTTCTTTCTTGGTATTTACATAAGCCTACAGTTTGTCTCGCCTGTCGGGTACGATTAGGTTACTTGTGATCTGTAGGTGTGAAAATAAGACAATTTTCTGCACCACTTTTTCCGAGTCATTTATAAAACAGATAACAAAACTTTAATTTTTCTTTTACGAAAAAAAAACCACTCATGAGGATCTATGCCTCTTGTACATTAGTCTTGGTCGCTGTGCTCCCTCCGGTAGTAAAAACACTCTCGTAATGTCAATGTGATTTGGGTAGCATCCGGCAACTATATCATATTAAATTCTACTTAATATATAATAATGATGATTTCTATGGCGTCTAACCTCAAGTCGAGCTCTAGGCGCCTTACAAATTTAAAAAATACAATTACAAAAACTGTACACAATATTACACACACACACACACACACACACACACACACACACACACACACACACACACACACACACACACACACACACACACACAGAGAGACACACACACACACACACACACACACACACACAGAGACAGAGAGAGAGAGAGAGAGAGAGAGAGAGAGAGAGAGAGAGAGAGAGAGAGACAGAGAGAGATAGAGAGAGAGAGAGAGAGACACACACACACACACACACACACACACACACACACACACACACACAGAAAGAGAGAGAGACACACACACATGTGCACACACACACAGACACACAGACACACACACAGACACACACACACACACACATTGCAGGCAACACAGCAAAACTTCAACAGAATCCCCAACAGTCAATGTTAATCGGTGCGGGGTAATTGCAGGCCAATTAACCCCATACAGTTGTGCGGGTTATGAGAGACAGCAGAATCTGTTTTGAGAGACCACCCGTATATGAAAAATCACCTTTAATTACCCCATTAACTGCCGGGGCAAGGTGAACGCCACCCTGCCGCAAACGACATAAACTCTCATGAGCCCCCCGCAGTCGTTGGGGGTTCATGAGGATTTATGTCTCTTGTTCGTTGTATCTTTTTTTATGCCTATTTTTGGTCCCTTTTACATCTTCCCCCACCTGGGTCTGCCTTGGGGGACTTGGGTGGGGTTAACTATTTTTTAGTTCCCAGGGTCACCCTGGTCAGCCCCACAGGGTGGGTTTTCCCTTCTATTCTGGGGCATGTGTTTCTGTCTACCCTTGGTCCATTCACCTGTATTTGCCTTTTTAACACACTCCTTACTGTCTGCGCTGCCTGTAGCTCTTGATATTGGATGTGTGCTGCTAAATGGTCTTAGCTTTATTTAGGCCCCATTTCGTAGGTTTATTTAACGTATTGGACCGGCTGGTGACATACATTCAATATTCTGTTTAGTTGTTTTTTTTCACAAGCAGTGCAGGCACGTCCTGAGAAAGTCTTGTTGCTGTCGGGACGTTAAGCAATGTACAATCAATCAATCAACCCCTTTACAACTTTTTTTTATAACGCGAAAGTCGGTCAGCGTGCAGTGGTTTCAGACGCGAAATTCGCTATGACTAGTTGCCAGTGACGCGGTTAACTCATTCTACCCCAAACACACCACAGCAAGATACGGATCGACTATTATAGCTCAAGGGTGATGCCAGAATAGCTTGGCGCCTATGGGCGCCAAGTTATTTTGGCATCACCCTTGAACTTTCATGGTCGATCTCTGTCCTGCACTGCAATGCAGTCTTCAGAGGACAACGGCAAAATTTTGGGATTTCGGTCTTGGGGTACAATGGGTTAAGGATCATCATTTAGGCGCCTGTAATAATAATAATAATAATAATAATAATAATAATAATAATAATAATAATAATACCGGTTATTATATAGGCGCTTTACCCAATTCTGCAAAGCGCCGTGAACTGAACCCAACACGCACGCTCACGTGACACACACGCGTTCACTCTGAAGACAAACACAGTACAAGACAAACGCAGGACATTCACGTGGTGCGAAGGGTCAGCTCAACTATTGAGGCCGTTTCGGAAATTTTGATCGCTTGTATTTGAAATTATGAAGTGTCCTAAAACCGGTACCAAAGTGGAGGGGGAGGAAGAGCCGGAGTACCCGGAGAAAGAACCCCCGACGGTCCGCCCGAATTGGCGCGGGTGACACTTACTAGAGGAGAAAAGTCCGATGCCGGAACCCGGTATCGAACCTCGCACCTTTAGCATTGGCGGCAGGCGCCTTTACCACTGCGCCACGGACCGCCCCGTGTAGCCATCCACGTGATGACAGGTGACACCTTTTTTGCCCTTCAAGGTTTCTTTGGAAAGAATGACTACCTGTCTATTAACTCCTTCTGCCCGCGACACACCACATGGCTCGACCACTGATGATAGTTCAAGGGTGGTAGCAGCACAGCTTGGCGCCTATAGGCGCCAAGCTATGCTGCCACCACCTTTGAACTATCATGGTCGATCTGTCTCGTGAATTGTAATGCAGTCGTCAGAGGATAACTCCAAAATGTGACTACTCACAAACCAGATAGGTGAGGCTAGCGCTGGCAGAATTATATGATTGATTGATTTACATTGCTTAACGTCCCGACAGCAACAAGGCTTTCTCAGGACGTGCCTGCACTGCTTGTGAAAAAAAAAACGAAAAAAAAAAAAACAACAACAACAGAATATTGAATGTATGTCGCAGCCGGTCCAATACGCTAAATAAACCTACGACATGGGGCCTAAATAAAGCTAATACCATTAATTAATTATTATTATTACTGGGCAGGGGATCTAACTGTTTGTCTGTCCGGCGCTGAGTGATTCCTCTTGGTTTGTGTCCAAAATGTGAGTATTTCGTACCTCGGGCACAATGAGTTAAGATCACTTCTTTTATTGCAGAAAAGGCTCTGTTGTACTGCACTATGTGGACATGTTGTTCATGGGCGGATCTGCTACATCTCGAGGTGGGGGTGGGGGGGGGGAATTGATTGTATATTGATTTACATTGCTTAACAACCCGACAGCAACAAGGCTTTCTCAGGACGTGCCTGCACTGCTTGCGAAAAAAAAAAAAAAAAGAATATTGAATGTATGTCGCAGCCGGTCCAACACGTTAAATAAACCTACGAAATGGGGCCTAAATAAAGCTAAAACCATTTAGCAACACATCCAATATCAAGAGCTACAGGCAGCGCAGACAGTAGGGAGAGTTTTAAAAAGGAAAATACAGGTGAATGGACCAAGGGTAGACAGAAACACATGCCCCAGAATACAGAAGAAAACCCACCCTGTGGGGCTGACCAGGGTGACCCTGGGAACTAAAAAGTAGTACCCTACCAAAGTACCCCAGGGCAGACCCGGGTGGGGGAGGTGGGGGGGGGGGGGAGCCTGAGGAGGGGCCAACTGTCTTATTTTTGTCAATGTCTCGGAGACATAAAGCGCCAGAGAGCGTTTATAGTTGCAAACGCATTTACATACTCGCGCCTAAGCGAGTAAGACACACACACAAACACACACACACACACACACACACACACACACACACACACACACACACACACACACACACACACATACAAACACGCACGCGCACACACATGCTCATGCTCGGAGATAAACAGCCCATAGTCCCAGTGGGCATCGCCCATAAGATAAGAAAAGAACGGATAAAATAAGATCAGGTAAGATCAGAAAAGACAAGACAAGACAAGGCAAGACAAGATAAGATAAGACAAGATAAGATATGAATGCTATTTTGATCTCGCGAGCTGAAACTTCAGTTCTGCCACTGATACAATACAAACCGAATGCAATACATACTTATCACATTATATATGAAACTCGGAAACCTTCGCTGGACAGTCTCCTCTGCCTAGGGCATACCGACATGAACAAGACTCTCAAGAGGTATAGATCCTCATGAGTCCCCGCGAATGCTGGGGCTCACGCGGATTTGTACCTCTTGCACATTAGTCTTGTTCGCTGAGCTCCGGCGGTCAAAGTGTTAACATAAAAAATCCCACTATATTATGGCTATGGCTGTGGCTGGCTTCACTTGCAATCCACCTATGAATATCATTCATACGGGCCATTCCCAATGCGCAAAAAGCTATCGGGCCGACGCCGACCGCCGTTGGCCCGCGTCACCCCAAACGGGTCATCGCCTCAACGGGACATCGCCCAATCGAGCGTCGCCAAAATGGGATCTGTCCAACAGTGCCCGCCCAAACGGATATCGCCTCAACTCTCTCAAAATATTAAACAGCTGAGGGTGAAGGAGGAAGTGGGGGAAGAAAAGAAGGGGGATGGGGGTGGAAAGGGGACACTGACTGCTTGTGTTTCCAAAATATCAGAGTCGTGGTTTCCAGACTCAAAAGGGTTCGGCCCAATGCACAAAAGGTCATCGGGCCGACATCGGCCGCCGTTGGCCAGCGCACGGCCGTGCGCGGGCCAACTTCGGCCGACGTCGGCCCGATGAATTTTGCGCATTGGGTTGGGGGGGAGAGGGTGCAGACTCTCAATAGGGAGAAGTTACCTTGTCCTTATTTGGGCCATTGGAGATTTGCCCCTCACCAAAAGTCCGCCACTGTAGCTGACTGAGATGAGCTGCAGCTGTTCCAAAGTCCGCGCATGTTGTTTAAAGCTGAGAAACAGTCAAAAAACTCCGCCCCGCACGTGTTTTAAAAAAACTTTGCAGGACCCAGCGAGGGCCCTGTCTTCGTGAACGTTCGGCTAACTTCGTCAAACCGGTTTGGAACTCAGTTGACTCAGTTTTCAACTGCGTTTGTCGTGCTGGCAAAACTCCCGTGAAAAAGATAGGCCACTTCCTGTATGCAGCGCGGAGTGGGCACCGCGATCACTGATCTAAACCAGCGATATTTCTACTGACAGCAACAGTAGCAGACGACACTCGACCACCCGACGGACAGAGCAGGCCATTTGTGTCTTGCCTGGACGCACACTGGATATGGACCAGGCCGAGCTATCCGTAAGTTACACAGCACAGCCTGAAGCTTTATTCGATATCGGAAGGGTGAGGAAGGAGGGGTTATTTGTCGTTTTGTGTTTGTTGTTATATCTTTTCATCTGGAGTGGCCTACAGCAAAAAAATTTCTCCATACGAAGGGCAGCTACTAAAAATCAGCTTGACCCATGGCGACCTTGTATCTTTTGGCATCTATGTAAACAGTCGATTCTCTCTCTCTCTCTCTCTCTCTCTCTCTCTCTCTCTCTCTCTCTCTCTCTCTCTCTCTCTCTCTCTCTCTCTCTCTCTCTCTCATCCAATTTACTGTGTTGGTTGTACATCACAATGCTTCTTTATTTATTTATATTAGCCTATATTGGACTGGAGGTACGTGTTGAAAAAATTCGTTCACAACTACAAAGTGTCAGGAGTCATACTTACAGCATGTACAGCCGTACATTCTGCCATCATAGTCCCCAACGCGTAAAATCCGTGGCTGTTGGTCAGTTTCAAAGTGTCACAGAATCGTCTGCTGTTGTCCGATCTGCTAATCGCGATGATTTCCGTGCAACAGGAAGTGGTCTGTCGTTTTCCGAGAGTTTTGCAAGCTCGGGATACGCAGTTGCCAACTCCGTCAACTGTGTTACGAACCGATTTGACCCACTTAGGGGCAGGGCCCAAGCTGGGTCCTGTATTGTCTTTTTAAAACACGCGCTGGGCGGGTTTTTCTCATTGCACCTCAGCTTTAAAGGTCCTGGTTCAGCAATTAGTGTGTAGAGGACAGCGAAAAAAAAAAGTCAAAGTCCCTACCTGACACAGAAAGTCAGTGCAACCCTGACAGGGCCCCGTTAGATGGGGTCCCCGAACACGCACGTTACTATAGCTGCTGTAGAGTGTCAGACGTCCCTGACGGCTGTCACAGTTCACGCAAACAGGTATACACCACCCAGCTGCCTAAGGTCACTTCCAGTTGCATCTGTCCGTGCATGGTAACATCCAATTCCCGTGCAACTACGAAGAATATCCAACTTTCACTTTTGCCAACTGCCAGGGGGAGGTACGGCCGAGCCGACGTCCAAAAACTGGTCCAGCGAATGGTGGCGGTAAGTCCAACATGATATGGCGTCGTCTTTTCACGTTTCTTGTACAAATATTACTTGTGTTGGCAAGTATATTTCCAACAACAACAAACACCCATGCCGAATGTAGTTGACGTCGTGTTTACAAAGGGAAGCTACTCGTAAATATGTATATTACAGGGGACACCACTCTAATGCCCACTTCCTTGTCAACAACAGGTAGACCTATAGCGATCGTAATGTTATGTGTGTCCTGGCGTACAGGACAATAATTTCGGAGGAAGTGATGACTGAGGAAATAACTGCAGACCACAGTGCTGAGAAGTTGGCAGAATACATCGATGAACAAGACGAAGAATAGATTGGTAATCTAAGCCTCACTGTTCGTCTCTTCCGTAGTTACTCGGTCACTACAGCATAACAGCTTGTAACTGTTCTTTAAATTTTCTCTCTTTTATAAATAATTGTAATATTTTCTGGGCACTTTGCTATTACACATATTTGTGTTATATACATAAATGAAATATGCGATATATTCTGAGCTCAGGTTTGATGTAAATTCAGAAGTTTCCACTCTTAGTTGCGATTTGTTTTGGGGGTTGATAGCGGTTGTTTTTGTGTAAATATCTTCAGAACGCCACAGCGTTTTCTAGTACAAAACCCTTGTGTGTATTACATAACTATACAAATACCAGTCATTTGATTATTTTTCAGTGCCACACCAAATGAGCTCACAGAGCAGCAAGCAGTGTGTTATTTCTGTGGATACATTTGTGAAGCTAGTAGTAGTACAAAGTGAAGGTGCATCAGTAATGGAACACCACCCAATCCCATCACAAGACATAACATATAATCGCATTGGCAATGGCAAGGTAAATTGTGAACTTTGTGTGTGTGTGTGTGTGTGTGTGTGTGTGTGTGTGTGTACATGTGTGTGTGTGTGGCTTGGGACACAGTGTACAACTGGCTTATATTTAGAACAAAATGTACAGCTGTCTGAATAGAATTAAATATACAGCTGTCTGAATAAAAAAAACAAAATATGCCTGCAGTTGTCTGAACACAAACAAAGTGTTCAGATGCATGTCTGAATGAAAACAAATGTACAGCTGCTCTCTGTATAAAAAACAACATCAGCAATTGTCTGGATGAGAATATAATAAACAGGTATAGATAAGGATACAATATACAACTAGGATCAACCTAAAACATATTTGTTCACAAAAACAGCACATTTCAGTGTGATGAAATAGAGCAATACATGTATGTACATAATTCATTATGAAACTCGCAATCAGCGTGGGCTATTGTAAGTTGGCTTAGTTGCCACTGACACATGATGTATTTCTCATATTCAGCATGCACTCCTTTTCCTGAAACCACAGGCTTAGGAACAGGAGAAATATGAGTGACAAAAACTTATAATATTATGTTTGTATATAAAAATATTCTATTGCGAGTCTTACTGTAAATCATATATGTATTGTTATATTGTTCCATATCATGACACTCAAATGTGCTTCTATTTTGTGACTAAGCCATTTTTAGAAAGCCACATGCACACATGTGTATTTATTTCTTTTTCATTTTGCCCATTACTGTGTTTATGCTTTTTTTCTGGACAGCAGGGCTGCCACAAGGTCAGGTGACATGGAACTGGTGAATGCACAGACTGGCATCGAGTTTCTGAAGACAGCAAGACCTGTCCGATAAGTTGTCACCGACAGAGTTCTACTGTAATCTCCTGCTACTTTCAGGTAATGATGATCAGTTTTGTGGCATTTGATTTTGAAGTATGGTACACCTTCTTGATTTCACAAAATCATTTTTGCTTGTAAAAGTCCAATCACAGCACACATAAAGTAGCATATAGTGTCATGGAAATATTGCTGTCACAATACTGTAAGTTATGATTTACATATGTGACTGCTTCCTCCACACTGTAAGTATATTTACAAGTTGACAGTAAACATAATTATCATGGTGCCATGGTGTTTTATTCTCCCAAGTCTTCATAACAGCTAGTGCTAGCTACCTGTCAGTTTGTCACTCTGTAATGCATGTATCTTTTATTCCAGTATCAAATAGATTTGTATATTATTGGATCATTACCTTAATGTGTTGCACAAAGGCAAGCAAATTGCATGAAGTTGAGTTGAGCTGTGTGTTTACATGGAGGATATATCCTTGAGTGTATGCAGAACAAAAACACATGACGCTGTTCTGTCATCGAAACAACCTACTCAGTATAAACTGCTGCTCGTGTATTTTCACTTTTGTGCTTTTGTCAGTTTGAGGTTTTGCTTTATCTATTCATTGGCCATCTGTTTTCAGTTTCTTTGCTGCTGCCAAAGGCTAAACACCACTTGAAACAATGAATAAAGCCTGTTATCAAGCATCACCACACATTACGAGCTTCCTTGCCAGGCACAATCAAGGTATCATGTCTTATTTACGCACTTATTTTGACTTAGAGTTTAGATATGTTTCAGTCTCATCATTGAGTGTTAGTCAAGGGAATGTATCTATGTGGTTGAAATGGCCCAAAAAAACTTCAATTGGCTACGAAGGCTACACAATGCACAACATACTTACCATCCTTGACTTAGTTCAACCACCAAGAATGCAAGCAGTATACCAAGACTAGCAACAGGCACTCTGTGGCATACCAGGTAGCAGAACAGAAATATGCATGCATATAGTATGTTACACACGTGTGCAATTTCTGTTACAAGTGCAGTATTGTACATGTCATTTTCAGTATCATTACAGTACATGTATTTGTATAAATATACTATTTAGGATTGTGACACTGACCATGCAAACTAAGTTTTTGTTATGGCAAGTCGGGTGCCGAATTCCTGTTTGTGTGCACTGTTCACAGTATGTAGTTATGACAAGGATGGAAAATGAAAGCAGAAAGCAGACATGTATGCGATTTATGAAGAAGAATGTCCAAATGTATTGAAAACAAAGAATGTCCAACACTTTTCTTTTACATTCAACTTTAATACTTTCTTGTGTAGAGAGTACAAAGTGCACAATATGGAGTATCATATTACATGCATGTGTCCATTTATTCATGTCCCAACTACTTGTACAAACAGATGTAAACAATCTCCACACCCATGACAGAAAGTAAATTTTAAATGTAAATGAAAATGTTCTTTTCATTCTGTTTTTTTCTTATAAAGGAATGCTCTGTGGCCGTGTATCCCCAATGCCTCACTGATGGAAAGCTCTGCAGTTTGTTACAGTATCTACGCAGTACAGATGATAGAGTGAGTGACGAGTGGATGTGGTTTTTCAGCAGAAGCAAAGACTTGGAGGTTGGTTGCACACACATACACAACCAGATAGTGCCCTCAGGTAGTTTAGATTGGGGCTTGGAAACCGCCATCTGATTATGGCCACCTGACAAGAGCGACAGTGTTTTCTGTTGCCAGGCCCCATATGGCTCTCATGCCACAACTGAAAAAAATCTGTATGCAGTGTTGGTAATTTTTGAATGCCATTATAATGTGGGATTTTTATTTGCAAATGTGCTGCTATAAATTTTGATGCTGCAAAATTTGACTTTGTTCTGCTTCTTACAAATATTTAGAAAAGTTGGTTCTTCTGTTAACTCGATCAGCTTGATCAAATTCAGTAGTTCTTGTTGTCCATTATTATTAGACAATTCCCACACAAACAGTAGGCCGGATTGTCTTCACTGGTGATGCGCTGATAAGGTGTCACCTCTACTCCCACATACGATATGGTCACCAGGGGCTGCTCATCGGTTGAGTGCGTCTTTTAGTCTCCCCCAGGGAAAATTTGGCTATGTTGGCCTGAAAACATATTCATATAATATCATGTTACCAAGCAGCATTGCAAACTATTTACGGTTGTTTTCATGATGAGTAGATTATACTGGCGTATACCTGGTAGCCAAGTAAACTCCTCTAGAACAGTGTTTACAGTATATCTTTACATGTATTAACTGACCTTTGCTTCTTGTCTTGCAGCTGCCTTCTGAGAGCAAACTGGGGCACTCTGCACTTGCATCAGGCATTTTGCTGTTCCAAAGTTTCTCTGTAACGTTGCTGCTAACGCCCCTGCAGTTTGGTGACATGTTTGACACTGGCCAGTCTTTTGTCTCTTCACTGGTTGGACCTGTCCATGAAGGCTGTCTGTCTGCTGTGGAGTCATGGCAATATTAGCATTTTGGTGGATAGCAAAATTTAGCATATATATATATATATGCCTGCATGTGTACCCATGCGAGTGAAATGTGACACTGTCAGTGTCCATACAGTGAAAATCTTGCTTTTCACACACCACGGACGCACTGGTGTTTGTCAGCTGGAACTGGCAGCAGCGCCAACATGTAAACTGAGCAGTCACCATGATACAAACTGTTTCTCAACTTCCTAACTGCCCCCCCCCCCCCACCTCATCCCACCCCTCCATACTCCCCCCCCCCCCCCCCCCCCCCTCATTTCACCCCCACTTACCAAAACACAGAGACCAAGTTTGAAAGACAGCATCATAAGGAAAATATACCATGCATATGATTCAATGACATCACTGAAATTGTTTCTTTATAATTAAAATGGTTGTCTCTGTTCTGTTTGTGTTTTTGCCTCATGTATCATTACAGTTATATATAGTGCTGGAAGTAAAAGTGTACATGTATGTTGTTCTGTAGAGAAGAACCCTATGAAGAAAGAAAGTCGCTTAGAAATGACAGTTACAACATAATTCTTTACTAGATAATATGAATAAAATTGTGTTGTAGCTGTCTTTTCGAAGCGTCTTTCTTTCTTCGTTAAGTTCTTCTCTGCATTACACACGCTTCGCAGTCACCATTTTGGTCTGGACTATGTGGTTCTGCAGGATACATAAACTACTTGGTCTTGTTGAGAATGGACGTACTCATTTCATTAAAAAATCAACTGTATTTTACTATATCATCATGGTCATTGTGCTTTTATTTATGTATACACTTATTGATGTACTTGACAATTTTGGTGAACTCATAAGAGAAGCCACACAATGAAAGGCATTTTTGACAGTTTTACTCAGTACAGACATAAACAAATAAGCCATATGTTGAAGTGTATTTGAAAACAATGTTTTTGTCACAAAATAATGATCAAGTAAGATATATCTCTTGCTGTTGTGAACTGATATATTTCCTTGATATTTATTTTTGCGGGTTGAGTCATTTCAGTTTTCTGATAGAGAACATTGTTATATGAAGTGATCAAAAACAAATCCCACATGGTTTTCTGTCAGTGCAACATAGATAAACTATGAATCAAATATATTGTGGTTAGAATACCAATTACATATATCTGTTTCCTAACATTTATTTTGTATCTCATAACCATAGCATGAGATGAAAGAAGCCTAATGCTCCAGCCAAAAGGGTGCATGATGCCAGCTTGCTTTCATCTGCCTCCTATAATCAATCATGGGGGGGGGGGGGGGAGAGAGTTCGCCCAACCCCCCAAAATGGGAAAATTAGATAACATTTAAGTATTTTGGATCGGGGGCATAAAAAATAATTATATGGTCTTTTAAAAAAAAAAGGTATCGATTATTGGTATGGCGAAGGCTGGACCCATTTGTTGCAACCCTGTATCTAATTATTTTGAAACTTGCCTCTCGTTTGTTTGTGCACCCTTTAGCTTGCAGTTGGTGTATGGTTGGTTGCTGTCAGGCACTTGCATGAGGTACGCATTGGGCAGGGTGCATTGCATGTGCATAAACAGCAGTTGGTCTGGGGAGAAGATATTATCACTGAACTCAGCAAGTTTGCAGACAGTAATTATCTTTTGTGATACAAAAAAAAAACAACAAACCAACAACAACACAAAAAAAAAACCAAGATGAGAAGTAATCGACAAAGCAAATATTACCTAGTGCTTAGATTCTTATTATGTAATCAAATTTTATGTCCGTGTAACACACGCGAACAGGCACAATCACATAAATGGGTGACAGTCTTCAGTCCTAGAAACTGATTCAGCTTTTCAAAATCCCGGAGAGCTGAATTTCAGCTGTTTGGTTCAGACAGAACAGGCCTTCAGCCAGCCTGTTCCAAATGCAACAGGCATAAATTCTCATGAGCCCCTGCATCCGCAGGGGCTCATGAGAATGTATGTCTCTTGCTGGCCATGGATTTATGGGGCATATTTATGGACCGTTTTCATTCATTTCATATTGTCGCAGAGTCACCCATGCACATCACATCGTTGCATGATCGCCTGTAAATGATCTCCCAGGCTTTTGTGAAAAATAAAATCGTTTTGAGGTGGGCATTTCCGCGTTGCTTAGCACGGGAGTGCTGTCCCCTACAACAACATTATGTAGTAGCTTCCCTTGGTAAAAATGGCGACTACCATGAGGGACTTGTTGTTCGCAAACGCTTTCGAGGAAACATTGTTTTGGATAAATGCGAGGACATACGAAATGAGAAGACCACGCTATAGCATGTTTGACGTACCGTCATCATTCCCTGCGCCGTGTTTGGACGCTGTGGACGTCACTCAGTCGCTCGGTGTTTCCCGGTACAGAAGTGAAAGTTGGATACTTTCGTCGTTGTTGCACGAGAATTGTGGATGTTACCGTGTACGGACAGATGCAACTGGAAGTGACCTTTGGCAGCTGAGTGGCGTATACCTGTTTGCGTGAACTGTGACAGCCGTCAAGGACGTCTGACACTCTACATCAGCTATAGTAACGTGAGTGTTCGGGGATCCCATCTGACGAGGCTCTGTTAGGGTTGCACTTTGTGTATCAGGTAGGGACTTCGAATTTTTTTTTCGCTGTCCTCTACTGACTAATTGCTGAACCAGGACCTTTAAGGTCGCCAAACACCGTGAATCGTGAAAACCCAGCATTACATTTCACTGCTGAAAATCCCAGTCTGTCTACGCCAGAGGCACACTAATATTAAAATGGACAGCAAGAGGCATAGATTCTCGTGAGCCTCCGCGTCTGCGGAGGTTCATGAGGATCTATGCCTATTGCATTTGGTTCTTGTCAAATTTACTCTAGCAATCACAGTGTCACGCGCAAGACAGCAAATCAGACCAAGGGAAAAGATTCTTGTTTGTTGTAACCCGATCGATTTAACTGTTTGAAGGCTCCGGTCGTAATTTGTAACCCAACCCTAAACATAAAGTATCAAATCAAATGATGTCTTACATTCAGATCACTACAAATATAAAATTAATCGAACCTACTCACTATATCGCTTTCGAAGGTACGAATCAAAAAAGTTTACAAAGTTTTGGAGACGATATCTTTCTATTGCCTAAAGATTTTAAAATTATGTCTGCAACACGAACACGCTTACACACTTATGGATACTTTGCAACAAACTGCATCTTTTTTCAGTTGCGTTACTTTACAAAGTTGCAACACTTTGAAAACGACACCCCCAAAATCGAAAGTAAGGTAATTTTTCATGTGAGATGTGAGACGCGTTGTTTATAAAGCACTGCTCACGTTTCATCCGGAGTTTTGTAAATCTGATTGAACCATTTAAAAGGTCATTCATTTATCTCCTAATGCTGCAAACAATTTTTATTTTGAAAGAAAATTGTGGTCTGATAAAGACATGCACCCTTAAAAAAATAACTTGTATTGGTTTTAGACGCATATCTCGCATTTGCCGGCTAGTGATTTAAATTCCGAGTCATATCGTGAGAAGGAGAATTATTTTTCTTTGAAATGCAACCAAGAACATTCATTTTAAGCGAGAATTATGAATTTTATCGCAACAAAAGCCAACCTACCCCCGAATAAAAAAATTTCTTAGAAGAGACAAATGAAAATTGCTCCGTTGAAATGTTTGGAATCGGGGGTAGGTGAGCTTTTCTTGCAATAAAATCCACAATTCTCGCTCAAAATGAATGTGTTCATTGTATTAGAAAGAGAAATGATCCTCCTTTTCACGATATTACTCGGAATTTAAGTCACTGGCTGGCGAATGGACGACATGCCTCTGAAACTGGTACAAGTGATTTGTTTAGGAGATGCATGTCTTATTCAGACCACAACAGCAAAAGTGTGTTGTTTTTTTCAAAATAAAAATCATTTGCAGCATTTTGAGAGATAATAATAATAAGCGCATTAAATAGGCGCTTTATCCCAATTGAAAATCGGCTCAAAGCGCCGCCGCGAACTGAACTCAACAAGCACGATCACGTGAATCACGCGCATTCACTCACACACTGAACGTAAACACAGAACTTTCACGTGGTGCTAAGGGCAAGCTCAAGCGAGCTACTGTAGTTTTTGGAAATTCAAAATCGTTTGTATTTGAAATTTGATTAAGTGGACTGAAACTGATACCAAGTGGATATGCATGCCCTTTCTATGGTGCAATCAGATTTACGAAGATTTGGATGAAACGCGAGCAGTGCGTGAAGTAAAACAACGCGAATTACATGAAAATGTTACCGTGCAACTTTCTGTTTTGGGGGTGTCGCGTTCAAAGGATTGTAATTTAACGGCAACGCAATAGAGAAAGATGCAGTTTGTTGCATTGTATTCACAAGTGTGTGAGCTTGTTCGTGTTATAGACAGAATTTAAAATCTTTAGGCTTTTGAAAGATATTTTTTCCAAAACTTTGTAAAGCTTGTTTCGATGATTATATATATCAGCTTCTTCACTCGTGTTATGTGTTCAGTCGTAAATTGCATACCAATTGATTAACTCCGTATGAGGATGTGTCAGGGGTTGATTTCTGCAATCCCGTTTTGAGTTGACTCGATCGAGAAGTGCCACGTATACATTAAGACATTCGCGACGTGCTGGTAAGCACTCGCCAGGAACTCTCCCAGCTCCCTCCCTCTCTCCATCTTCAACTCGACAACACCCCCATCTCCCTCTCTGGCTCGGCCAAGAACCTCGGCGTTATCCTCGGTTCCTCTCTTTCCATGACCAGCTTTGTCTCCGCCACGGCCCAGGCATGCTATTTCCACCTCCGTCGCATCAGTCAGATCAGAAAATACCTCGCCACCGAAGCTGCCACCAAACTTGCTCTCTCTCATCCTATCTCGCATCGACTATTGCAACTCTCTCCTTTTCGGCCTCCCTCACTCCACCACTTTCACTCTCCAGCGCGTCCAGAACAATGCTGCCCGCCTCGTCCTCAGAAAGAAGAAATTTGACCACATCACTCCCCTGCTCAAACTCCTTACTGGCTCCCCATCCCCCAACGCATCCAATACAAGATTCTGTCTCTCTGCTACAAATCCCTCAACAACTACGCTCCTGCCTACCTCTCCAACCTACTTCACCCCTACACTCCTTCCCGCTCCCTCCGCTTCTCCTCCGACACGACCCTCCTCCGCACCAAACTCAGCACTTTCGGCCCCCGCTCCTTCTCCGTCTACGGTCCAACCACATGGAACACTCTTCCACTCTCTCTCCGTCAGAAACACTCTCTCTCCTCCTTCCAGTCCGCCCTTAAAACTCACCTCTTTCAACAGTTCTAGCACTATAACATCACTATTTGTGGTACGTGAGTCATTGTCAAAAGCGTGCGCATGTGTGCGCAAGTTGTGAGTGCGCGCGTAGAGTTATAATTATTATAAGATAAGCGCATTATAAATACCGTAATTATTATTATACGGACACGCGACAAATTTCCGCGTGTCTGTAAAGGCCGTTCTTAAGGTTGTATAATATACCTACATTTTTTAATTGAAAACTGCCGCTTATAGGGTTTTTTGAGAGCCTTATTGAGTCTGGAGGCTATTGCCACCCTGAAAGACCCATGGTCCCGGGCATATTTGTAAGTTTGAGCCTTTTGCGTGACCTACCCCTTGAGCGAAAACACGCAAAATAGCTGATTTCAGAACACAATAAAAATTTATCGAATAGTGTGTTAAAATGATAAAGAAACATTTCGGTCACTTCATAAAGTATGTTAGTATTTTCTCGTAAAAAAAAGTGTGTTCTGATAATTGGAATTCTAAGTGCAATCGAGAAAAGTTTATGTTGTAAATTCGCAAATTGCCCGGATGTTATCAATAACATTACAAGTGTTTGCAATGTTGGCAATTGCTCAGGCCCTTTTTATTCGATAAAGTCGTACTTTATGTTATAACTATCACATTGATTATGAAGAAAATATGGGGTCCCGCACAAAATTTGGCACTTTGGGTCGTTTTCGAGTGCGTATTCAATAAGGGATACAAGCGATGTCTGACTTCCGGCAGATCATATCTCCGCCGTAGCCGGTCACAAGCCATGAGAAAGAAGGGAAAATGACTATTTTAAACCTACAAGGGAAAACCTACGCCCAAACTGTTGCAAACTACGCCCAAACTGCTAGTCCTCGATCACTATTTGTGACAGTAAACTGGAACAAACAACAACGGCAGATACGGGATCAAAACGTTTATCTATAAGAAATTAAATGCACGTGCTGGTTTTTAGTAATTTAGTTAGTGCAGTAGTAAGGTATTGTTTTTGCCACGCAGGTGACCAGGGTTCGAGTCCCGTACATGGCGACTTTTTTTTCCTGCTCACGTTTGAAACCCATACATTTTCTACTTCGCTAAATGAAACAAACACACTTTAAACCCAAAGCAAAAAAAATTTAACGTGTGGTATTTTTTTATTTTTATTTTTTAAATATGCGATTATCATCACTGTGGGAATGTGAATGTTAAACCATAAACCAACCAACCGGATTCAGTCTTGGATAAAAATGCACACTGGTTACCTCGGTACATTTGTTCATTCATTTTTTTCAGCCAGGCATTGTGTGAGAATGTTTACATTACATGTTTACATTCATTCAATCATTCACAGCTTCACTGATGAAAAAGCACACCAAAGAGTGTTGTCACAGACAGTTTTTATTTTTTTATTTTTACTGGCATCATCTACAAACATTAATTGATGTGAATTTGTTTTAATATACCTGCTGCAAGAAATGCTACATGTTCCTTTGGTGTCTCCGTGAAAGCAGGTCGATGAACATCTCTGGTTGAAAGATGTTTGTAAACAGATTGGTAGTGGATGTACCTATCTCTCTAGCTGAATCTCAGTTTCCCAGCAGTTTTTGGTTACAAATTATAAGGAAACAAAAACACACTACCACCGAGCCACCCAGCTCCCCCTCAGAATACAGCTTTACTGCAGAACATATTTCAACTACATGTAACATTATTCACATTTACATTGACAAAGTGCTGACTTTATACAAGCTATTTGGGAGAAAAGTGGAGCTGATGTCATTTTTAGTTGTGTGCATGCCTACGGAGACTTGTATGGACACGGATCATAGTCAGGTCATTCTGTTTGCTGGCGTGTGTCATGTACAGTACATCTGTAAAACTTGTGAAATGAACCATGTGGTTAGCAATTCTGATACGATAAGTAAAGCCACACAGCTGAAAGTCAAAGATTGACAGTGGAAGAAAAAAACAAAACAAACACAAAGTACAGTACATATCATATGCCTATGATCAGTTATCACCCAACCACTTAAATCTGCTGTGACAGCTGGAGGGTAATGCAAGAACTGCATGGTCAACTCACTCTTGAGCAGTATTGCGTTTTTCATTGAGCAAGTCCACATTTGCACAACATTTTAAGCTGAGGGTTTAATGACATAAATATACATCCCTACGTTTCTATATTTCCGCACATCCCCTCTTCAGAAAGGACCCATGGGTTTTATACTCTGAGGCCAATGACCATTTTCAGAATGAACCCTGTATATCATTTTGAATCATGCAAAGCAGAGCAGTGATAAGTTTTCTCCTTGTCTCACACCGATGCTGCACAAAATCTATCTGTACCACTGTTTCCTACCCCATAAGTGTCAGCTGTGGAGTACATATTTTGAATGACTGATGTATGCCAGTATTTAGGAACTTGTCACAAAAAAGACCTGTTCATATGATGAAATGTCTTCGAAAAACGAACACATTGTCAGTAAAGGGGTTTTCCTTGGATAATCAAAAACTAATACATATTAAGCTGCGTTTCCAAATCGCGACATGACAGGAGAGTGACAAAAAGTAACTTTTCTGATGGGGTCATCCAAATAAATATGCATAGGAAGGTCTTACCATCAGGTATCTCTTTACCAAGTTTAGGGTTACAGTTAGGAATACTTGAGAAAAAAACATCTTTGGGCAATATATGGCTATCTTGTACCTATTTCCCGATTTCTTGACCTTTCTGACCTTTCATGCATACGAAATTAGTATGCATGAAAAGTTCTTACCACCTTGTACCAAGTCTGGGTTTGAAGTTGTGTATACTTGAGAAAACATCTGTTTGGTCAAAATACAGATATTTTTCACCTTTTTACTGCACTACAAATTACAACATGGGTGTCAAATCGCTTTGTCACGTTGTTATATGAAAACACACAAAGCACACCCCCATCACTGTACAATAGCCCCTGAACTGCTCGACTGCACGTTACAATTTTGTCGCCCCGCTGCTTCTGTCAGGCTTATGGAAACACTCCCTCTTTATTTCTATGTTGTCGAGTTTTGTCATTGTCACTTTGTTGTCACTGCCCCACTGCTGTTGTGTCTGCAGTTGAATAGCCAGGCCTAAAGCCTGCTTGCCCTTCTCCTAATATATGGCTATGCATCAGCTCAGGCAGTAAGGCACAGGCTTTTGCTGCATTGCGAATGATGTGACTGTCCAAAACCTTGACATTGTGGCCAGCCTGGTGGATGGACATCAAAATAACAGGACGTCTGCCCTCCTACACAGGACAATCAGTTCACTTCCTTTCACTTCTCGTCCGTTGGCCATCGCGGAGAGATGTACCCGCTGAACTCTTCTTCCCTTATCTTTCACAACCTGCAAAAGATAATTTTGTATCAAAAAAGGTTTTGACATGCACATATTGCTTGCATATATGTTTGCAAGTATTTATACAAAGTACATACATGCATAATATGACAGTAGTCAGAACATGAACAAGAAAGGCAATGTCCTTATGGTTCACGTGTATGACCAATCCACATAATACGTATGACCTTTTTGACCTTGGCTTGACTTCTCCAACAGGTCTCTGAAAATGTCTAAACATAAGTATAGGGCTGGATTTTGTACCAGTGAAACCTGAGGTTTTTTTCCAAATCCCTTCATTTTTCACACATTTGTCAACCCTCTGTGACCCTTGACCTCTGTGAGGGGCTGATTACATTAGTATGCACAGAAAAGTGTTATCATCATGCCAAATGTTATTGAAAAGTTTGCAAAAACATTGATAAAAACTACAACTCTACCGAAACTAACTTTTGTCACCCTTATCATGTGGTATCTCCATAGCAAGTTTGAGTTTGAAGTTGAAAATAGTACTTGAGATGACCTTTGAAAGGTCACAGAAATTGGTATGTTTAGAATTATTTTACCACAAAGTACCCTTGTGCCAAGTTTGAAGTCTGAGGCTTGCATAGTCTTCGAGGAAATGCCAATGTTAAAGTTGCCCACAGATAACAGACAGTTGACGGACAACCCATTACAAACACTTACTTTTGCTATCACACGTGCGCCAAAAATTAGACACCATTGAGCTTGAAATGACCACAAAGGGTGTATACATATATCTAGAATCAGCATCAATATTCAAAGTGTAACTTGCAGAAATTGTTTCAAACAGGACACAACGCATTGCTGTTTAGCAACAGCACACACTGGACCAAATGGGTAGTATTCAGAGTTTTCTAGTCCTTTTGTATGCACTAAGTGCTTATTAAAGAAAACGACAGTATTTGCAGACTTGCCCAACCCTCTAGTTTTCAAATCAAATGCAATATGGTGCCACTTGTTGACAGCAAGTGATTTTAGCATTCGGTGTTGTTGAGAATGCTGGTACTAGTACTACACCATCTTCAAAATGAAAGAAAGCATTACAGTGTGATGTGTTTATTCCAACCAGTTGTGTTTTGTTATGAACCTGATTCTATTCACAAATCAATCGGTATGCTTTACCTCGAGTCCAGGACAATAAGTTTCGCCTTCTCTCACTTTAGTTGATCCGCTGGAACTGGAATTGCCTGCTTTTAGCTGTGGCCTTCTCCTTTGAGCAACATGACCTGACTAGCTCTTGCCTCTTCTTGGTGTAGGCGTCATACTTCTGTGCTTGTTTGCAAGTATACCCTCTGGGCGTGACTCTGCAGTGAGACGTCAACAGCAGCACTGACCTGAAATGAAATACATGTTTATTATCGTGTTATTCGGCAGCATGGCAATTTCACTTCTGATCTTATTTCAGGGTGGGTCGGTTCAAAACTCCACAAACAGGGACTTTGTTATAGCATTATAAACAATTTGGGGCCGGTGGGGGGAGTCCCCCCCCCCCCCACCCACCCACCCAATTCGTCCCTACATTTAGTTTACACATTACTACCTTCAAACTAATGTGAAATAAACTGTGAACACCACAAACAACAATGGTGAAGCCTGGATCACTCGTGTGCATTTAAAACTGATCATTTTCTTAATCTGAACTGTGTGACCTTTCCAACAGGTGACTGAAATTTAAGTGCCATGAGTCTAAGCATAAGTAAAGGGCTGGCTTATGTACAGTTGTGAATAGTATTTGAGAAAAAAATATCTTTTGTCAAAATATGGCTATTTTTTTTTTTTTTACCTATTTCTTGATTTCTCATGACCCTTGGCCTGAACTCAAACTGGTAGGCTAAGAGTAAGAAAGGTCTTGCCACAAAGTATCCTTCGGCTACGTTTGAAGACTGTGGTTTGAATAGTCTCCGAGAAAATGCCAACATTAAAGTTTACCATGGATGACCAATGGCCCAGAACATAGCCTTACACTTGCTTCGCACATGAGCCAATGAAAGAAGGCATTACAGTATGATGTGTTCATTCACACCATAGTTGTGTTGTGTTCTGCACCTGATTCTCATCACAGATCTACTGGTATGATTTACCTTGAGTCCAGGAGAATACGTGTCACCTTCCCTCACTTCACTTGAGCTGTGAGTGTGACCTTGGTCAGTTGGTGTAGGCGTCATACTTCTGCGCTTGTTTGCAAGTATGTACTCTGGGTGAAAGTACTGAGACTCCACAGCGAGAGGTCAACAGCAGTATTAGCCTGAAATGAAATACATGATTATTACTGTGTTGTTCGGCAGCATGACAATTTCACTTTGCGTGAACTAAATGCAGGGGCAGATTATTACTTTCAAAATAAATGCGACAAAAACTGTGTAAACCACAAAGAACAAACAACAATGGCAAAGTCACGTCTGTACGCCTCATGCACATAACTGATTCACAACCTGTGTGACCTTTCCAAAAGGTAGCTGAAATAAGTGTCAGGAGTCTCAACATAAAGGCTTGCTTTTGTACTAGTCAGATTTGTATTGTTCACACATTCTACGGTCATCCAAAATGGTAGTCAACAAATATTAGGGTTTCAGTCATAGTAGCGTTTTACTAGGTAACCCTTTTAATCCTGATACACCCACTGCTTGAAATAAATGTGACTATGATAGTTCAAGGGTGGTGCCAGAATAGATTGGCGTATTATCCGCCAAGCTATTCTGGCACCATCCTTGAACTAAAAAAATGCTGGACCTATCTCCTAATCTTTAATATAGCCTTCATATGACAGAGAATGGATGAGAAAACTAAGTTACTAAGTACTGAAAGCAGTTACCGAGTTAGTAATGCAAACTTCTCCCTTAGCAGGACTTTTTACTACACACAGTACGTTTTCCTAAATAATAAGCACTGGCACTGGTTTAATATCACTACAATGTGGACTACATTCCTTCCACCGTATTAGTAAAGGCTCTCTGAGAATGTATGGAAATGTTCTACTTCTAGGTGGTGACTGACATACATGGAATGCATGCCCCTGTCAACCCACAATAAAATGTAGTCTTCTTCATTGCAGGTAGGCTGTAAATTCCCATGCATAAAAGGACAGTTAGCTATTGGGGTTTTACGCCGTGCAGGTGACATCTCACGGCGGTGCATAAAACTTTTTTTTCTTAAAGAGTTGGAAAACCATTCAGATACACCACCAACCACTTTTTCTACTTTAGTTTACCTTTTTCTTGCTGATGTCTGAAGAGATTTTGTTGTTTTCCTGGCTCCCGTTCGGTTGGCCCGTTCATTTTTTTTTTTTTCTTCTTCTGAGAAATGGTTATGCGTTACCACTGACGCTCGATGACTTGTCGAAACTTATGCAAAAGTATCTTATTTCTGAGGAAACACAACATTTTATGTATAGAAACAGTCAGCTTACACACCTATTTCAGACAGTATATATCTTTTGTCAATTATCGATAAATTGAGCTTGTTTGCAATACGACTTGCCGTACGGCGGTTTTTTTCGGTGACCTCTAGTCTCAGGTCACGGCAGACGCAAGATAGCGGTATCTAAATGCGCAGAAAAGATGCGCGAAAGAGGTGTGTCCTACAACCTTAAATAAACGAACACTGATTAGTTCGCGAACTCTGACGATCAAGAGTTCACATCTCGGGCGAACCAGGTTGGTTCTTAATTGGACGATCTAAAGATACGGCGAACCTAGTTCGAAGTAGTTCACGAACCTAGGCAAACCATAGTTCGCTGCCGGAAAAGGATCGCTCGACATGTCGAGCGATCCAAGGCAAATATTTTCTCTGATTGCTCAAAACTTTTACCCTCTTCTGCTTTGGAGATAAAAAGATTGTCACCGATACAAACAACCATGGCGGACGGCGATATTTTGCTCGTGCGAAGAACAAGACCTATTTTTATTGATTTGTGGGATCACTACTGCAAGGAGTACAAAAACAGAAATCGTTCAAATCGCGAAGCGGCATAGCGGCAGTCATTTTGAACACCTTCGCAGACAGTAAGTACGCCGAATCAAGCACTTCAGTTAAGAAAGAGAACCATGGCAAACCTGGTTTGCTGAAGTTCGCCTAGGTTCGTTCAACCTCAATTAAGAAACAAACCAAAAGATCGCCGATCTTCTCCGATCTAGGTTTGCCAATCAAAGGTTCGTCCAATTAAGAACAGCTTTAAGCGGCACGTCGCAAATGAGTTAATCCGTTCAGTGCCAGCTGACGCAGGCTGTATTTCTGCAATCTTAGTTAATTCAACCCCAAAAGACACTAGCTGTACCAGGAATATGGATTCAAAGTGGTATCAGCAAAAGGCATGTAACCTCATGAGCAACTGCTGGGGCTTATAAGGATCCAAACCTCTTGCATTTGGGTGGTGTTCAAATTTTCTCGGCATTGAACAGGTTAATCCCGGTTTTTCTGGGGTCCAGGACTGAGACCCTGATTCTGTCTGCTGAGCAGAAGCGAAAGGTGACACAAAATTAGTTGATGATGCTTTTGGGTCGAATCGTTTTCGTTTAAACACCTGATGTATTTATGTACGCAGAGTGCCTCGGGTAAAAGATTTAGCTGGTGGTACAGAAGTTCTTATCATTTTTCTTTTCTTCCTGTAAAGAGCCTTCTCAAGGAGAACAGTGTTTTCAAACGTTTATATGTAATACAAGAATGTGACGTCGAAGAAATTAAGCGCTACAAGAATATGACATCCTTCTGCTGTCAAGAGACGTAAATGTTTTTACGTTACCTCCATACTATAATGATGATGTTTCTTACACACCTCCTTCTTTGCTGCCTTTGAGCGGAAAAGCTTATCACACACGTATGATACAGCTTGGCTGTATCACACGTGTGTGATACACCCCTGGTTCGTGAACGGATACGTGTGCACGATATTATCTTGTAGAAAGTCTGATCAACAAAAAGGTACGGGCACACACGATATTGAAACTTGACCTACTTTCAGCTCACGTGCAATGACCCCATTTCATAGTGAGGACTGGAACTCTGACGTCATGTATTGCGCTATTTTGTCATCATTTACGAACATTTGTCTGACATCCAAAATATCCACGTCACATTACAAAGTAAATGACGTCATGTTCTTTGCCAAAGACACAATGGCGGATGTGTTGTGGTTAGACGTGTGCCGAAAACCAACTCACATCTGATTTATGCCAAGAGGAAGGTGAGTAAGAAATAGATTCTTACATCGGTGTTTAGGTGATACTGAAAATCTCACTCTCGTGGTCTTAAAAATTATCCTACTCGCTTTTGCTCATAGGATAAGGTTTTAAAACCGATTCTCACTATCACCTAAACACCAATGTAAGACTCTATGTGAATGTATTTATCCCACAATCTTGAGGGCAAAATGGCGGGAGCTCTGAAATCTTGGATTTGGTTTGGAAGTTTTAAAATTTATTGCGCATGCGTACGTTTCCAGTCCAGTGAAATTGGGATGTTACCCACCGATTCCTAAATCAGTCGCACGAAATATGGTTTCTGAAAAAAAAAATTTTTTTTTTTTTTGTTGGGGGGGTGGGGGGGGGGGGGTCCGATTTTTTTCTGATAATTATATTCCCTATTTAAGTAAAGACGAATTGCTTATGCAAAACGTCCTCATTTTCCTAGCCGAACATAGGTTTTTTGCATCCCGGATTAGAGACTGTCATTTTCTGTTAGCAAGTCGATGATTCGATTTTTAAAAAATTCTCACGAGCCCTATAAAAGCGCTCCTATAAATAATGCAATACCCTACATCATCATCTGTGACTGTGTACATTTTTCATCCTCGCTAAATTTTTAGAGTCCACCATTCCCCCCCCCCCCCCCCCCCCCCCGAAAACTGATAGCAAATATGGACGTTTTATTACAGGTCTGCCACACAGAGTGCGCATGTGTTCCATGGAAATAAGTCATCTATTTTGATGGACGATTTGTGTCCCTTGCTAGAGTAGTACGAGTCATGTATATTTTATTAAATTTTATTTTGTTTATTTTATTTTATTTTATATATTTATTTTATTTATGTACATTTTAACCCCTCCACGCCAGTGTGCTCATAATGCTTCTAAAATCTTGATTATGTTTACGCCAAAGAGATCCAGTCGTCCAAGGAAAGTGGATACACAAGTGGTGATAGTAAGAGGCATAAATCATTACGTCTACCATTGTGCGTAAAATTGAAGACACATTTCAGCGCTATTTGTATTTGTTATGCCTTGTCGACACACCTAATGAGCTTCTATGGCGGTCTGGACACGCAGCAAAAGTACACGCGTAATCACACTTACTTATTCTGTGCAGCCGTTAGCGTGTCAATCTATTTTTAGCTGTTTCCCATACTGATAGCGTTGGGTTTATTAAACGGAGTGGAGTCATTGTCAGGTTACTTGATAGAAAATCACGTGTGCTGAACTGGATTGTCCTGTGTCTAAATGAGCCGTATATAGACCTGTGTGTAGCGTAACCACCTTTTACAGAAGTGTATCTTTGAACAGTTACGGCAAAAGTGGGCCGTTAGCTTTGGGTGATGTTTGCTTTGTCCAGGCAGTGGGGTTTAAATAAATTCTGTGCCCGGAGTCCCATCTCATTTCACACCATTGACGTCAAATGCCACAGCCAGAACTATCCACCGCGACAGATTGAGAGTGTAAAGTTAAATTAGATTTACCCATTGACCACATGCGATGTTCTTGCTTTCGCCCATCATGAACCCCTTTCGTTGCCGAGAAGACGTCCACACGATCCAACGGCAAGAGACATAGATCCTCATGAGTCCCCGCAGTTGCGGGGGCTCATGGAGATCTATGACTCTTGCTGACATCATTTTACTAGTGTCCCTATTCATTGGACGGTTGGGGCTCTCTGGCAGTATATTTTAAGAAAGATTGGCCTCAGAAGGATTAAATGGATATGCAACAGTGTTTCGTTTGTCGTTGTATTATTCTTTTGAGAGCATGTGTGTGTCAATCATAAGAAAGATCCGATATTCATTTGAGTTATTTTGGATAATAATTACGTACCTTTTTAGTAGGTTTCATTTTCTTTTTCCTGGAGAATTGCGATCGATTTCTGTGTAGCTAGAATGTTGCATAATATTGTCGCTACTTTGTTGAAGTCCGACCTCGTTTGACCTAGAACGTTCTGGAAACGGCGCGATTATTCTAGTGACACGTCAAAGTTGTTGGTTACATTTCGCAACAATTTATCGAATGCGCCTAGATGGTAGTGGAAATTTGTAGTCGGATCTAGAGTGTTCTTTTTGATGAGTATGAATACGTTTTGGTTACGTTTTCTTTTCTGATTGGGCGAGTTGTGTGAATTTGCTGGATTGTTCTGGAAATCTGTAATAGTATAAAAGGCGGTGTTAGGAAATATATGTGTACATTGTATGAGAGAGGCAGTGTGTCAAAAGTGTTGATGCGTTGTAGAGGAGACAGTGTATCAGTGTGTATGCATTTGTGAACGTAGTGTACTGAGAGCGCATCGTGAGAATAAAGTATTGTTGGAACTGTTACTCCAGTGTGGTCTACAACCGTGTGCCACGTGTGACGAGTTGCAGCTGAATGAAGTTTCTTTACAAGAACCCTACGTGCGTGCGTCTGGTGTGATTGTGTCATACCACGACTAGACAACCACATAACAAACAGACCGTAGCTGGCAATCTGTCTCATGTGTGTGGTTGTATGCCGTGTCTTGGTCAATGAAACTGCACGTTCTTTGGTTCTGCAGCCAGACTAATTAACCCCCCCCCCCCCAACCTCCAACCCCTCCCGCTCTGGAATCATATTTAATTTCTGAAATCTCTGTTCACTCAACGACCAAAACAGGTACAACCGTCCAAGGAACATGGATACAAAGTGGTCTCAGGAAGAGGTTTAGATCCACATGAGCCCCTTGCAGTTGGGTGGTGTTCAGTTTTTCTCGGCACTGCAGGGGTTAAGC
Organism: Semisulcospira habei; assembly: GCA_036245525.1. Lineage (NCBI taxonomy): Eukaryota > Metazoa > Mollusca > Gastropoda > Semisulcospiridae > Semisulcospira > Semisulcospira habei. The sequence continues at coordinate 131,640,244 of BTPG01000002.1, read as the reverse complement.
TGGTAGACGGACAATAAGACACCAAAATGTCTACTGTTGAAATCGTGCACACACAAAAACAAAAATGTCTACTGTTGAAATCGTGCACACACAAAAACAAAAACGCAACTCCAAAGAGTGATTTATTCCACTTCCGTTGAGTTTGTTTACCACTTTAACTCATTCTACCCCAGACACACCACAGCAAGATAAGGATCGACCATGATAGTTCAAGGGTGATGCCAGAATAGCTTGGCGCCTATGGGCGCCAAGCTATTATGGCATCACCCTTGAACTATCATGGTCGATCAGTGTCTTGCACTGCTAATGCAGTCTTCACTGACTGAGAGGACAACGGCAAAATTTGGGGATTTCGGTGTTGGGGTAGAATGAGTTAAAGTTTATCATTTTATAACTCCTGCTCTTTTATCTACAGTCGGCTGGGAGGAACACACAGGGCAGCGGCACACCTCTGTTACGTGTGTGTCTACTCGTAAACATGGATTGTGGAATGAATGGTTTCTTTTCTTAGCAAAGGTAGAGAGACAGTTAAAACCCGTTTTATTTGTCAAATGTTAGCAGTCGACGTATTGCATGAAAAAGGCAGTTGTAAAGTGTAAGAGTAACACAGTATAATATACTAACGAGCAAATGAAATGCGACATTTTTGGAATCACCGAAAACTCTTTAGAGCAAAAAACAAACAAACCCAAAACCTGCAACTGTTTTTGAATTATCCGAAACACTTTTAAGCAAAAGAAATGCAATATTTTTGGACTCGTTGGAAACACTTCAGAGCAAAAGATGTGCAACATTTTTGGAAACATCGGAAACACTAACGTGTTTTCGATGATTCAAAAAAGTCGCATTTCTTTTGCTCGTCAGTATACTAAGTTTCCCTGGATCAGAAGCGAATCACACTGGTTGTCGCCGTCAATTCGCTGCCTCTGATCAGCGACAGCGAATCGAGGGCGACAACCAGTGTGGAAGCGAATAATGGTGACTAGAATTCTTACCTGCTGAAGGCATAGACTTTCATGGGTTTCTGCAGACTGAAGCAGCTTATAATAATACGTGTCTCTCGCTGTCAGAAATCATCCACCAATAACCCCTTCCCTGCACTGTAGGTACATTTTTGTCTTTGTTTATTCAACGACCAAAAGCCAATTCCGTCCAGGAAACATAGATGCAAATTGGTCTCAGCAAGAGGCAGTCGCGGGGGCTCATGAGGATCTATGTTTCTTCCATTTGGATCGTGTTCACCTTTATCTCGACAGTCTAGGGGTTAACATCCTCGAACTGAGAAAATGGTTTTGGTTAAGTTTACGATTAAGTATTTTGTAGCAATTATGTAAGACTTGACGCCGGCATGCTATACAAGATTATTCTTATAAATATTATTTGTGTGACGCCGACACCCTATACGTGATTATTGGCGTTAATAATATTATTAATAATACAACTCGTCACAAGCTGGAGTCACGTTCCGAACACGCTTATCAGCTTTGGTGTCTCATCTTCTGATAAAGTCATGCTCACATGGTCAGCAACCTTTTCATATTATTCAGTCTCTCCACATCTGTGAAATCCGATTGTAAGGCATCGTTGTGCAGCAGTTTGCAATGCCTTCTTTATTATTTAAATGTTTTAGTATGTCTTACTATATATGCTGGATAAAAACAAAACTAATTGAATTTAGGACGTTTGAATGTCGTAAAACGAAACTTATGTGATATTTATGTCATATGTAATCTGATGTTGTTTTCTCAAAACACATTACCGATGGTATTACTATAAGGGAAAGGGATTATTTCTTTGCTAGTCTAATTTTAGCCCAAAAAATTCGTTGTGTACGATTATGGTCATTATGGCAGGAGAGGGGCGCCATAGACTGGGCGGAAGTCCGGCCAGCCTCCCTTCCTGTTACACCACGCATGCGCTCCGCGCTTCCCGCCCTCAGTCAATTTCTTTGCTGGTTCAGAACGGTTGTGTACGTCGTGAGCTCTGCGTTTCTTGTGACTTTTCCGGTCGTTGGACTTTTTGTTCCGTGGACCTTAGGCTTCGACCCTTCGTGTGAAACTGCTTTGCAGTTGTGTGGTGCCTTAGGCTAGCCTTCAACGGTACCGGTGAACTTTTCATGTGGTGGCCGCTTGGACTGGTCTCTGCGCCATTTTGGGACCGGTTCTGCTTCGCCGGTTCCGAGGGGCTTGTATGCTTGAGAACTGTGACTGGTGTGTTCGCTCGTCGTTCATCCTTGGATACGTTTCAAGTGAGGACGGACTATCTTCTTGCCGCTTCTCATAGTCGTACGGTGGCGGCGGACTCTTGTGCCTTCGACCGGTGACAGTTCGAGCTACCTCTTCGCCTGGTCATCTGCCCGCCACGTGGTTCGTTGGTCTTGGCCTGTTGGTCCCTCCTCTTCGAATGGCGAGGTAAAGATTCGGTTTGAGCCTACGCCAGGCGCTCGGGGTGTGGGTAGAGCGCCGGGCCTCGGCACAAGCTTATTTTTAATCGAAAATTTCGTTCAAGCGCGGTTCGTGGTCGCGTGCCCGCGGGGGCACGCTCGTTCGAATCTCATTATTCTTTGTGTTACAGTGGGCAAGTACGCACCTGCTTGAGATGTGGGCAGTTTCAGTGGCCGTGTGACGATCATTCCCTTTGCCTGAACTGTTCCGGTTGTGCCTCAACTAAACCGTGCCCGGTCTGCGCCCCTTGGCCGGAAAAGCAGTGGACAGACCTTCTGCGTTTCTACGGCAGAGAACAACCCACCCCAGCTCGGGGTTCCGATCCATCCCCGGTATGCGCCACAGACCCGCCGAGTGGCCCCTACCGTGTGGTAGCGCCCCCGACTCAGCAGTCTCGGCTGCGAGCTAGAGCGCTAAAACCGGCATCCACCACAGTCCCGTCGAGTGGTCGCTGTGCGGTTCAGGATCGGCGAGGCCCGCCAGCTAAGCCTCTTGTAAAGAAACCGGCATCCACCACAGTCCCGTCGAGTGGTCGCTGTGCGGTTCAGGATCGGCGAGGCCCGCCAGCTAAGCCTCTTGTAAAGAAACCGGCATCCACCACAGTCCCGTCGAGTGGTCGCTGTGCGGTTCAGGATCGGCGAGGCCCACCAGCTAAGCCTCTTGTAAAGAAACCGGCATCCACCACACTCCCGTCGAGTGGTCGCTGTGCGGTTCAGGATCGGCGAGGCCTGCCAGCTAAGCCTCTTGTTAAGAAACCGGCATCCACCACAGTCCCGTCGAGTGGTCGCTGTGCGGTTCAGGATCGGCGAGGCCCACCAGCTAAGCCTCTTGTAAAGAAACCGGTATCCACCACAGTCCCGTCGAGTGGTCGCTGTGCGGTTCAGGATCGGCGAGGCCCGCCAGCTAAGCCTCTTGTAAAGAAACCGGTGTCCACCACAGTCCCGTCGAGTGGTCGCTACCCGGTTGTGACTTCCAAGCAGTCACAGATTGATGCACAGGCACATGCGGCGACTTCGGTAGACGTCCTGACTGAGACACCGAACGCCACAGCCAACCAGGTCAGTGATCAGCCCTCTCCTTCACTTGGACCTGTTATGCCCATCAACTCGTCCGACACGAACAATGTTTTGGTCTCCTCAAATCTTCACTCCAGGACCAACTATATGGCACATAGATCAGACAGGATTGCTCGGCATTCGCGTCCCCGTTCCCGGTCACGCAGCCTGAGACGCGGCCCAGCTTCGCCCCGTTTACACCACCAACGCTCTTCCTCCTCTAGTCGTTGGTCGCGCTCCAGGGAATCGTCGAAGCGACGGAAAGTTTCTTCCCGCCACTCAGCTTCTACCCGACCCCCTCGAGCTCGCGCTAGGCGCGACTCGTCCCACAGTTCCCCGTCACGCCGGCATCGACGTTCGGTGTCTTCCCATCGCCGCTACCGCTCCAGGCAGCGCAGCGTCTCCCCCCACGATCACCACAGATTGCGTCGGACGTCTTTCACGTCACGGAGTTCATCGCGAGAGCGTTCGGCTCTACGGCGCTCTGGGCTTTCCCCGCCGGTGAGATGCTCGCCGCTTAGGGTTACGCCGGCCTCCCGGACTGACAATGTGGCTATCATTGCTTCTCGACCAGTGGTGGGCGTAGCCCCCAGCACTGTTCCTATTGAAGACGACGCTCTCAGCTTGTACCCTACGGAGTCGGTTTCTGCCCTCCTTCGAGAGCCCAGCCCAGATCTGTCTCTTCTCTCGCCTGATGAGGAGCTACAGCCGTCATCCATGGGACACAGGTTGGAGACTCTTCGGGCACTAGATGAAGCGGCGCACATCATTGCGGATTGCCTCCCAGCGGATATCTGCCCTCCGTCCCCCCCCCCCCCCCTCAAGAGGAAGGCGTCCGCCTCCGTTGATGTCGATCGTCAGGGCAAGCGGTTTAAGTCTCTTCCTCAGCCACCAGGCTTTAAGGACATTTGCGAAGCCTTTTCTGCTCATCTCTCGCAAGGTCGCTGCGGCGTTTCTGGTTTCTTTTCGGACTCAAGGTGGCCGGAGGGTTTGGATATTTCTTTTCCACAGTCTTGGTATGCGGGACATTCGCAGAGTTTTTCTTGCCCCCTGCCTAAGCTGGACCCTGCGGCGTCTTCCTTTACTGGTGCTTCCCTACGGCAGTGTCTTCTTCCGGGCGTGGATCAGACAGCGACGCTCGTTCGGAACGCCCTCGCGGCAGCGGGTTTCCTGGATCTAGCGACACAAGCTATCGTTCGTCGAGTTGAAGATGCCTGGCATCCTTCCTTGTCTTCTCTGTTTGGGGACCTGCTAGCGTTGGCCATTTCTGGGAACCGTGCGGCCTACCACGCCTCCGTCAATGCGATGGCGGCGGCCCTTAACTGCGATTTGTTGAGACGGGATGCGGTTCTACGCCTTTGCTCCATTCCGCCCGATGTCAAGACTCAGCTTCGTCAAGCTTCCCTTGGAGGAGAGCTCCTGTTCGGCCCCGACTGGCTTGCTGTCAAGGAGGCGAATAAGGACTCCTGGCCCAGCCGCCCTTCTACAGCTCCCTTTCGAGTCCCCCGCACGGCTTCGGGTCGCTCCCTGCGGGCTGCCAGACCCAGCGTTCGTCCCCCTACCAGAGATGGACGTCTCCCCCCAAGACCTCCTGCCTTTCCCCGCGCCCGCCCCGCTACAGGCTCCGCCCCTGCGCCCCCTGCGCGCTCCTGGCCCAGACCTGCCCGTCGGCCCGGGCGAGGTAGGGCCCAGTGACTGCTTCTCTCGTCCCCCGCCGGCCGTTTCCGGGTCCCCTGTCGGCGGGAGACTAGCACTCCACAGCGACGTGTGGCAAGCGCTTTTTCCAGACGACCCGTGGATCCTGTCTACCATCACCAAGGGACTCCTGGTCTCCTTTCAGTCGCCCCCTCCCCTGCGCCGCTCGCCGTTGTGGACAGCGCTGCCGTCAGACCAACCCAGAGCCGAGGCTCTCAGCGCCGAGGTTGCTGCCTTGCTGCAGAAGTCGGCCACGGAGGTGGTGATGCGACACGACTCCCCAGCTTTCTACAGCCGGCTCTTTGTAGTACCCAAACCCGGTGGCGAGTGGCGTCCAGTCATAGACCTCTCGGCACTCAACAAATTCATCGTGGCTCCTTCCTTTCGCATGGAGACTGCCCGGGCCTTGCGAGCCGCTGTGCAACCGATGGACTTCGCGGTCAGTCTAGACCTTTCGGATGCGTACCTTCACGTACCCATACACCCAGCCTCCAGACGTTATCTGCGCTTCGCTTTCCAGGGAGTGGTCTACCAGTTTCGCGCTCTTCCTTTCGGCCTAAATCTCAGCCCTTGGGTGTTTACTCGGATCATGGATGCTGTGGTAGCCAGAGCCCCTTCGGACTTCCACGAGTCCCACCTCGAACTATTTAGACGACCTGCTCTTGAGGAACCAATCCGAGACTACCCTGATGCAGGACCGGGATGCCCTTCTTCACCTGCTCGAAGATCTCGGCTTCTTGGTCAACTTCGGCAAGTCCGACCTCGTGCCAGCGCAACACTTTGTGCACCTGGGTATGGAATTCCTCACCGACCTCAACATCGTTCGGCTCCCGGAGAAACGCATCCAGAAGTTGGCAGATTTAGCGAGGCAGGTTTCTCAGTTGACGACGTTACCAGCCAGGCAGTGGCTACAGCTTCTGGGATTGATGAACGCGGCAGCGGATCTCCTTCCCTTGGGACGTCTTTACTCCCGACCTCTGCAACTGCACCTCCTCCTGCACTGGCGTCCTTCGTCGGCCGACCTCGACGCACCGGTCCCGGTCACCGCCCTGACCCGTCCTCACCTTTTACGTTGGGCGGATCCTTCATGGCTTGCGACAGGAGTGCCTCTCTTCTCGCCACCTCCCACCCTATCCCTGTGCGTCGACGCGAGCCTCTCCGGTTGGAGAGCTCACCTCCTGCCGTCATTCGAGACTGCCTCCGGGCTGTGGCCCCGGGAATCACCGCCCCGGCACATCAACTGGTTGGAACTGAAGGCCGTCTGGCAAGCCCTCCTTGTTTGGGAACTGCGCCTTCGACATCAGGAGCTGCTAGTCCTCTCAGACAACTCCACGGTAGTCGCCTACATCCAGAGGCAGGGCGGGACCCGTTCTCCTTCACTATGCATCCTCCTCTACCAGATTCTTCGGTGGTGCGAGGACCGGCACATCACTCTTCGGGCGCGTCATATTCCGGGTCACCTGAATGTCCTAGCCGACTCCCTCTCTCGACGCGGTCAGCTGCTGCATACCGAGTGGTCGCTGCGTCCAGACATCTTCCGGATGATCGGCACAGTCTGGGAGACACCCATGGTCGACCTCTTCGCCACGAGATGGAATCGGAAGCTTCCTCTGTTCGTCTCTCCAATTCCAGATCCCCTGGCCTGGGCAGTGGACGCTCTTTCCATCCCCTGGGACGGTCTTGTCGCCTATGCCTACCCTCCGACGGTGTTAGTCCCCAAGGTCCTACTCAAGCTCAGAGGGTGCAACACGATTCTGTTCCTGGTGGCCCCGCTCTGCTGGTCCACGATGTGGACCACAGACCTGCTGAACCTCGCAACGGCCCCCCCGCTGGCGCTTCCCACCCCAAGCACGATGCTCAAGCAACCACGCAGCGCGGTCTACCACCCGTGTCCGGAGCGTCTCCTCCTTCACGCCTGGAGGTTGTCCGGCAAGCCCTCTCCGCTAGAGGCTTCTCGAGTGCGGCAGTGTATGCGATCGCTTCAGCCCGCAGGTCCTCGACCAGACGTGTTTACGAAGGCAAGTGGAGAGTCCTCTGTTCCTGGTGTGACGACAGACGTCTTTCCTCCACCGAATTGACAGTTCCTCAGCTGGCGGAGTTCTTCCTCTGGCTCTTCTCCGACCAACTCCTTGCGCCCATTACCATCAGAGGCTACCTGGCTATGATTGCGGACACGTACAGACATTTGGGACGGTCCGATCCTGGCGCCTGCAAAGATCTTGCCGACCTGATGGACCACTTCGGTCTGCAGCGTCCCTCTCAACGTTCCTTAGTACCTAGATGGGACCTGCCCTGGGTGCTTAACTGGCTCAACTCGCCTCGCTTCGAGCCCATCCAGTCGGCATCACTTCCAGATGTGACACGAAATACTTGCTTCCTATTGGCCCTCGCCTCTGCCTCCAGGGTTAGCGAGCTACACGCCCTTTCGGCACGCCCCGACTGTCTCCAGTTCAGAGCGGACGGCTCAGTTCAGCTGCTGCCCGACCCAGCCTTCCTCGCTAAGACCAGATCTCCCTTGGCTGCCCCGCAACTGGTGACGATTCAGCCATTAAGAGACCCAGGTTCCACCCGTGAGTCCAAACAACATGACCCGGTGCGAGCCTTACGTGTGTACCTGCGCCGGACCAAGCCGATACGCAGGGGACGCACCCGCCTTTTCCTTCCTCTGTCCCCAGGTAGAAATGACATCTCAGCCCAGACGATATCCTCCTGGCTTCGGTGGGTGATACGATCAGCCTACCAAGACCTGGCGCCCCTCACAGCCAAACGCTTGCACATCCTGGCGCACGAGATCAGAGCCATGGCTGCAAGCCTAGCGTTCGACCGCAACTGTGCTGTCAAGGACATTGTGGCGGCTGTGGGCTGGCGGGCGGAGACCACCTTCGCACGCTTCTACCTGAGGGACCTCTCCAGCCAGCGCCAAAACCTCTCGCTGGTGGGAGACATCGTGGCGGCGCAACACTCCCTCCAGGCGCCTTAGGCGCCGTAAGTATCTTTGCTAAAATTAGAGGGAGGTTGCTTGGGGAGAGCCACTACAAGTAGTATAATTCTAATGGCAAGGATAGGGGCGTTATAGCGGCACCCGCCTCCTCTTCGGGATTCTCCCTTATAGTAATACCATCGGTAATGTGTTTTGAGAAAACAAATGTATTTTTCCTTAAAATGAATTTTTTTGAAAAATACTTACCGATGGTATTACTCGAAGATCCCTCCCACCTGCCCCGCTTGCCGCTGGTTGGCTAAGAAATTGACTGAGGGCGGGAAGCGCGGAGCGCATGCGTGGTGTAACAGGAAGGGAGGCTGGCCGGGCTTCCGCCCAGTCTATGGTGCCCCTCTCCTGCCATAATGACCATAATCGTACACAACGAATTTTTTGGGCTAAAATTAGACTAGCAAAGAAATAATCCCTTTCCCTTATAGTAATACCATCGGTAAGTATTTTTCAAAAAAATTCATTTTAAGGAAAAATACATTTTAGATTACATGTTTTATGTGATATGCCGTTAGAATGTGATGTGTATAGTGGTTGTATTTTTCATAGGTCTCATTTTAGATTATGTTTCTTACTAATCCTTTTACCTCTTTTTATGAGCTGCAAGCTGTAACAAGAATATCTCTTTGGGGACAATAAATATCTTGAATCTTCTCCTCTTCTTTTTTTTCAGCGCGAAAGAGATCCCCATGAGTACCAGGAGCAGTATAGCAGTATATATCTGTTATATGTGCATACTTACATGGTTTGTGAAAAGAAGAGTGGGAAATTCATGGTTGAAGCAAGGCAACATTGAGAACTCGTTGTATAGGCGAATTGTATCAACCAAAGCCCACCCTGATGCAGATCGCTGTAAGTGCTTTTGTTCAGCGTTATTGTAAGATATCCCAATAACATTTGCACATGAGATTTTGCAAGCTATTAACTGTGGAGAACTGTAACGCACGCAGAATCTCCCCAGTCGCATGTACAGACTCTGAGTACAACAGACGCACGCACTCAGTCGGGCGTATTCACGAGGTACAACTAGAACACTATTTCTATTTCTTCCGGGCTCTTTTATGGAAATAAGCAACAAAAACACTCAAAACAATACTCTTTACGCTATACACTTCTCACTACAAGCACATCAACATCGCATGCACATACACAACGTAAAAGCCAGGCTAGGTAATTGTCCCCACACAATCCAACCTGTTTCACTGATGTTATCGTTCTGTCCTTCCATGTCTAGGCGTGTCGTTCCTCGCGTCGCACGCTTCAGAGTAGTCCCACGTTTCTCGTACCGTGGACGTCCTTCTGACTCGCTACCGTAGCGCAGTCTTTGATGACCCGGATGTCTAGGCACCGGTCGTTCACTCCTCGATTGATGAAATGACCTCCCAATAGGTCCTCTAGCGGCAGCGTCCGTTGACTGATGTCTCGGCGTCACGTCGCTCCGCTCCACACAAGAACTATGTACACACAAAGTCCTAACATCATAACACTTGCTAAACACACATATTGGATGATGAGGTACATTACGTAACCTGGCTGATACAAATAACTCTCACACGTTCATTCACACACACACGTGCTTCATAACACGAACTACTTTCGTAACACACCATAACTCTGTCACTACATTAAAACAGACTATAACCTGACACATGCACCTACACGGATTCGTACATTGGAAAAGATTATACTCAACACATCCACGTACTACCTTCATAAACGACTTCGGCATACACACCTCACATTCCTTAGTTATCCATCTCGGTAAATAACTACATATGAAATCACCGGTTATCTCAACGAATTCCAAACCGACATAACTGAATCAAATCAACGCTACACAACCGAATTAACTCTTACTAACGCATACCATCTCATCTTTAACTCAACAGCTGTCAATAATACATATAAAACATACCTGAATTTTAGGTTTCAGAGTCTTGGAATACGGCCAGTATATTCAACATACGTCCGTCCACACTGACAAAATAACCCGTACTACCTATCCTTTAGCTCTGGTTAGACTGAACTGCGGCCTAAAACTCCGTGCAAACGCTTTCCCTATGATTGCACGTGGCCTCGTGCATACACGGGATATTCGTCACAAGACAAACCGCTGACAAGACCGTACCATACAAAACCCCTGCGTGAACTCTATGCGTGGGCATAGAGCTTCATCACAAAACATGGCTTTAATAAAAGGAACAACTGTCTGGCCAGATGCATATTTGGCTGTCGGCATCGCTTTTTGTCGAGGCGATTCCGACAGGAATAGTCTCGACAAAAGGCGCTACCGACAACAAAAGTCTTAACCTATTTTAGAGCCGATTTTCATCTGGGATGAAGCGCCAGTATAACGCCCTGTATTACTGTTTGTAACATAATGAGCGCGCGGGAACACTTGTCAGTGTCAGCGCTGGTATGTGATTTTTTACCTCACGGCGCGCAGTCGTAAGCTCCAAAATCACAGACTCTCACGCGCTGAACGAAAAGCCCTGGATTAATCCGGACGTACCCCGTTCAAGT
>BTPG01000002.1:131429535-131627035 GCA_036245525.1 Semisulcospira habei | reverse complement strand
GACTAAGCCCACATTTGTAGACTGACAAGCTTGAAACTTTAGGATATTTTCCCTATGTGTATTCTCCCGAGAAAGTTTTTTATTATTTTTTTTAACACGTTGACAAGAAAATGGCCGGTTCACAAAAACCGGTTGATCCACATTTAAGTCCGTAATTGTTGTTATTCTTCCTAGATACTATGCATATAGCTAGATTAATTAGAGATATTGAATGAGTTTGTAATCCAGCGTTGTACCTCTTCAACAAGTTTTGGAGCCACGTTATACTGCCATCAAACAGTCAGCCCTGGAAGAGGCTGTGCGGAAGAAAAGAGTCAGCCCTGGAAGAGGCTGTGGATGATACCCATGCGTGCCTTTCGGATGAGTGACGTGAAACATCAAATTCGTCACTTCGTTTGTTTTGCGATTGCGGCGTATTACAGCTGGCGTTATAAATAAAATCAAATAAATCAGCGCATTAAATAGGCGCTTTATCCCAATTGAAAATCGGCTCAAAGCGCCGCCGCGAACTGAACCCAACAAGCACGCTCACGTGAATCACGCGCATTCACACACTCACACACTGTAAATAAACACAGAACATTCACGTGGTGCTAAGGGCTACTGAAGTTTTGGAAATTCAAATCGTTTATAATATGTGAAATTTGTTTATGTGGGCTGAAACTGATGCCAAAGTCGTCGGGGAGGAAGAGCCGTAAGTACCCGCAAGAAAAAACCAGACGTTCGTTTTTTTTAGTCTCATGTGAAGTAAACTGCTTATGAGACAGCAAACACAACCAACTGCAAGAGGCGAAGATCCTCATGAATCCCCGCAGCCATCGGGGACTCATGAAGATCTATGCCACTTGCTTACGTCATTCATATCCGAGGAAATCACGCAAAGTCTCAGCAGTGAGTCCGTGAAAGTTTTAGAGACTGCCCTCAAGCCAAAAACAAGACTTCTGGAAATCAGAAGCGGTTAAAAACTGCAAGTGTTTCGACGCAAACGGGGGATTAAAAATCCGGACGAACATTCGATATCGCATGTTTGCCCGCTATTTATATCCACCGTTTTCGTCGAAACACGTTCACGTCAACTCGTCAATACAACAAAAGTTTCCAAAGCCCGACATTGTATTCGAACCCAATTTGCACGACTTGAGTCTCAAGTTTCGATCGCAGGGTATGAAGGGAAATACCACCATGTTTCATTAGGCTGCCTAGAGATCGTGTAACTGCCAAAATTAATTTGTCTGCAGACCAGCTTCCCACCAAATTGTTTCTTCAAGGGAGCCGGCAGCAACACTCTCTTTATCTATCTATCTATCTATATCCCGTAGTCTTGCCGACCGTTGGGGCACCACTGATGACTTGGCAACCAGCTCCCTCCAATCCTCTCTGTTCTCTGCCATTCTCAGCATATCGCCCAGCTTCAGTCCTGTCCACTCTGAGATATTGTCCTCCCATCTTTTCCTCTGTCTTCCTCTCCTTCGTCCTCCTTGCACTCTCGTTGCCTTGGCCAAAATCCGTTCATTTGGAAACCGAAAGCGAAGATCGGGAAAAGTCAATAGAGTCGCCTGTGGCTATCGTGACAGGTTACACCTTCACAGCCGGGGCAAAGTGAACGCAACCCAGCTGCAAGAGACATAAAACCCTCATGGGCCCCCTCTGTCGAGGGGGCCCATGAAGGTTTATGTCTCTTGTTAGTCCTGCGTTCTTCATGCATATCTGTGGTCTTATTTAATCTGTTCTTCACGTGAATGTCGGTCAGTGTGCAGTGGTTACAGACGTGACATTCGTGATCATTAGCAGCGAAGGGGTTAAAAGTTCTATGTCATCCGTCATCGAGGCATAATATAATTTATTATGAAACGGGCGGATCATGAGTGGAGGGTGAAAAGTGGTAGTGGTGGGGGAGGGGGGGGAGGAATAGTTAACCTTGCACAACACGATTCTCTCTTGAAGCACGACCTTTTGATGCCATTGTATGATCGCAATTATAAATAAATAAATAAATAAATAAATAAATAACTAAGCTGGGGCTTATAAGATAAGATAAGATAAGATGGTTTATTGCCATATGTTTCCATGTACAAAACAATAAAAACATTGGAATTTGTCTTGATGTCAGTTACTAAGACTAAACACACACACACACACACACACACACACACACACACACACACACACACAGAGAGAGAGAGAGAGAGAGAGAGAGAGAGAGAGAGAGAGAGAGAGAGAGAGAGAGAGAGAGAGAGAGAGAGAGAGAGAGAGAGAGAGAGAGAGAGAGAGAGAGAGAGATCTGATACAGTTAAAAACTGACTGTACACAATCATTCTCACTCGCCACTCGCGCTCTCTCCAATTAGTCCGGTTGATCAGAGAGAGCGTGAACAGCAAGAGGGAAAAAACTGTTGCGGAATCTGCTGGTCCTGGTACTGATGGACCTGTACCTGCGCCCTGATGGTAAAATTTGAAAAAGCTCATTGCCGGGGTGGGTGGAATCACTGGAGATAAGACGTGCTCTACGTAAGAGACGCTGCTGGTACAGTGAGTCCAGGCTAGGAAGATCTCTGCCTATGATTTTTGAAGCGGTCTTGACCACCCTACTCAGTCTGATTTTCTCTTTGGCCGTGATGGAACCATACCAAACCGTGATCGAAAAGGTGAGCACGCTCTCAATCACAGCTCGGTAGAATTGCATCAACATGTGGGCACCGAGACCGAAACTTTTCAGACGTCGCAGGAAGAACAAGCGCTGCTGTGCTTTTTGGACGATAAGGCGAGTGTTTTCCTCCCACTTCAGGTCACATGACAGGGTAGTGCCAAGAAACTTAAAGTTCTGGACTGTTTCAATGATTTCACTATTGATCACAAGAGGGGGAGGGGGAGGGGACTGTTTCTTTCTAAAGTCCACAATCATTTCTTTTGTTTTGCCAGAGTTCAGTTCAAGGTTGTTGTTATTACACCAACTAATTAGAGTCTCAACCTGACTACGGTAAGCGGATTCGTCTGAGTTTGTAATGCACCCTTCCACTGTGGTGTCATCTGCAAATTTCAGAACTTTAGTACTGGCATGGCATGAAGCACAGTCATAAGTAAACAGGGAGTAGAGCATAGGGGAGAGCACGCACCCCTGAGGCGTGCCCGTGGATAAAGTGAGGGTGGATGACACATTTCCACCAATTTTAACGACCTGTGGTCTCATCAACAGGAAATCGAGGGTCCAGAGGCACAATGTCTCTGGAACTCCGATTTGCTGGATCTTCTGGTACAATTTAGATGGAATAATGGTGTTAAAAGCAGAACTGTAATCAACAAATAAAATTCTGGCATAGGTGTTTGGGATTTCAAGGTGTTGTAAAACATAAAACAAACCAAGTGACACCGCATCCTCCACGGAACGTTTTTCGCGATACGCGAATTGAAAACAATCCAGCAGAGGGTCGGTAAATGTTCTCAGAAACCGGAGGACGAGGCGCTCAAGCGTCTTCATGACAACTGAGGTCAGAGCGACCGGTCTGTAGTCATTTAGGGAGGACACTTTGGATTTTTTCGGAACAGGAATGATGGTGGACCTTTTGAAACACTGAGGAACAGTGCATTGAGAGAGAGACATGTTGAAAATGTCAGTAAAGACGCCCGAGAGCTGGTCCGCACAGTTTCTGAGTAAGCGTGGAGAAATGTTATCTGGACCGGCAGCTTTCCTTCTGTCTAGACGCTGAAACATGCACCTGACATCGGCGTCTAGAATAATGAAAGGTGGGTTCTCAGTATGACTCCTCTCCACAGAAGGAGGTGGGGTCATATTCTTTTTGTCAAAACGACTATAAAAGTCATTCAGAGTGTCTGGAAGAGACGCATCAGTAACATCAGCAGTCTTGGAAGCTGGTTTATAGTTTGTAATGTCTTTGAGGCCTTGCCAAATATCTCTAGGGTTACTAGCTGCGATTTTCTGTTCTAGTCTGTATCTGAAGTTGCGCTTGGCAGTCTTAATTGCTTTTAGTACTGCATACCTGGCTTGTTTGTACCTTTCTCTGTCATTGTCTTTGTATGCGTCATGTTTTTCGTGGAGTTTGTGTTTAATGTCTACTGTAAACCATGGCTTGTCATTAGGAAAACTCTTGCAGGTCTTGGTGGGAATACAGAGGCTCTCACAGAAGGCAATGTAGTCAGTGACAGCCTCTGTGTACTCGTGAATGTCTGATGTTACCTCCTTAAACACATCCCAGTCAGTGCACTCTAGACAGCCACGGAGTGTTTCAGCTGCCTCAGGTGACCATTGTTTGATTGATTTTACTTTTTCTTTTGCACTTTTGAGTTGTTGCTTGTATGCTGGCACAAGATAAATCATGGCATGGTCTGACTGTCCGAGTGGAGCACGGGCGATGGAACGGTAAGCGCCTTTCATGGTTGAGTAACAGTGATCTAAAATTTTACCGTCTCTAGTGGGGCACGATACTTGCTGTGCAAACTTTGGCATCTCTTTGCTAAGATTAGCTTTATTGAAATCGCCAGCGACTACAACAAAAGAGTCCGGGTTTGAGTTCTCCGCCTGTGTAACAACATCACACAGCTGCGCTATCGCGGCTTCCGTGTTCGCCGTGGTGGGATGTACACGGCAGTCAAAATGACACGTGAGAACTCCCTCGGCAGGTAGAATGGGCGGCAGGCAATAGTCAGTGTTTCTAGGGCAACACTACATGTTTTTGACAAAACCTGCACGTCTGTAGCCCAGCGATCGTTGACCAGAAAACACACACCCCCTCCACGAGATTTACCAGTAGCGTCTTGAGAGCGGTCGCCACGGAAGATGGAAAAGCCAGGTGGCTGAACAGCAGAGTCGGGAACCGTCGAATCGAGCCACGTTTCAGTAAAACAAAATAAAGAGCAGTCCTTGAAATCTCGTTTAGTCTGTAGATGGCACAATAGTTCGTCAGATTTATTTCGCAGAGAACGAACGTTAGAAAGAAACATGGCGGGTAACGGGGGGCGTAAATTGCGACGGCGAAGTCTCACAAGAGCTCCACTCCTACGACCCCGTTTCCGCACGTGCCGGCCACGATCTGTGTCAGGATATGAGGATTGCAGTTGCAGTTGGTTGGTGTTCAAAATCCTCGGCAGTGAATAAATTATACTCATTGTCGTACAGCTAATCCATTTTACGACACTGTGATTGGTCAGCACCTAAAAATCGCAGAGGATTCAATGTCCCTTTGCTTACCTCCTAGAACTATTACCGTAGCTGTAATTTTTAATCAGCTGGCAAATCATCAATTCTAGTATCGCGCTCTAATCTCGGGCTATCCGGCACCTTACATCATAAATACATTAAAAAAACACAAAGATCACTAATGGTGGTAGACGATAGGGAAATAAAAGAAATGTACTTTATTTCGGCACTACTAAAGCGGTGAGCACACTACACGAGTGCTACACAAAATAAATGTGTCGCAATTCAAACTCTGAAACTTCCTTTGTGCTTGCCAACACGTATGTTGTTTAGAAAGTCTGTTGCCACTCGTACAGTAAGAGAGAAAGAGAAATAAATAAAGAAAATGTGACAGATCTATGACATTTCAGCTTTGTTGAAAAGATCGAGTGTATGAGCTCAGTAATGGTTGGCGAAAGATGCCAACAAAACATACTTCATGTACGAAATCAGACCTACCGTATACCCAGTCGCTTGCCACGCGCTCCTGCGCTCAAAATTTAGAGGTTGTATCACTTGAACCCAGTGAGACAAGTCCGCAGTTTCTTGCTATAGATTCAGGCATTGTCACTGGCTGCTTAGAAGCAGCCCCGCTGGTAAACGTTTGAAATTCCAGCGGCACAAATCAAGCGACCGGGCATGGTAACATATGCATAAAGAGCTAGAGTCAAGTCTCCTGTGTATTTCCCAGAAAATTCAGTCTGACTTCAGAAATATTTGGCGTTTTACTCCTGACGTCAGACACTAATTCTAGGCTTCAAATAGTGCGTAATTTAGACTGAACGACAATGGCTTTGAACCGTCTGTGTTGGGTTGCTTCTCGGGTTACGTCGTAGTTTGTAGTCCTCTGAAGCTGATTATCAGATCAACGCGCCGAAGGCTTGTCGGTCTGATAATCAGCTTCAGAGGACTACAATACAACCATAGGGGCCTGACAAGTGGTGCTTTGACTAAAAAAAAAATCCGCTGCGCCACCGCGTGCGAGCGGCCACTGGGTAACTAGCTCAAGTCAGAATCCAAGGGAGGAAACGAAAGGTACGCAAAGCGGCGAAGCACTGTGATTCCAGAGCAGTTTTCAACCCTCGAAGCAGGCATTCGCCTAAATTCTAGAACTGAACAAACTCAGTAGATATTTTGCCACAAATCTATACCAACCTTGTCCGCCGAACAAAACTGATAGTTTAGTATCAAGGCATTTTTGCACAGTCAAGCATACGTCCATGTGTTGGATTTTAGATGTGGCCGGAAATACGCCTCATGCTCATTTTTGATTGGTTTGTGTAAATTAGCATATCCAATGAAATTAAAACAAGAGTGCATCTTACCGTCGACATGAAAGTGCACGCAGCAGTCGCTTTATGTACGTATTTTCTCTATCCCGAAAAGTTCTACTTTAATGGAGTCTGGTTTAAACACTGCTTAGCTGTCAATATCTTTTCGAGTAATTCGCTTCGACTTAAGTAAACACGGTCGAAACTAATGGATGCACAGCAGTGCAGATTGTCCTCTTTCACGGCACTCTACTACTAAAGGTTTTAACGTTGAACTCTAGATGTTGAGAAAGAGGTCCGGCACACTTCCGGCCACAGCTAGAATTTTGCGCGTGCCTTTCGTGCCTTGTATTCTGAATTGAGCTAGTGGACGCGGTGGCGCGCACCCGGTGGCGCAGCGGATTTGCATTTAGTTAAAGCACCATTCGGCAGGCGCCAATGAATACCACGATGAAACCCTGGAAGTAACCCAACACATACGATTCAATGTCAAATTATCTGACATTGTCTATGCATGAAATCAATATTGTGCATTAAATCGATCTGGTCCAGGGCAGACTTGGATAGTTAAAATTTGCCGATACAACGGGTTATAAATGTTGATTTGCCTCAAACTAAGACTTTTTTTTAACCCTTTCACAATCCGTGTGAGTAGGTAACCGTAAAAACCCTCTTTTTAAAAAAAAATCTGCTGCCGCTTGTGCGTAACGAAAGAACTCTTCTACACATAAAGGAGAAGAAAAGCAGGAAAAGTCTTTTAATTTATGGCATTCAAAATTCATTAGTTAAATTAGCCCTTTTCCAAACATTGTTGTAAGACGTGTGAAAAGCATTTACAAATAAGATACTGAGAACAATTAGCCATTTATTGGCCGGGGTAGGCCCCTTTTACTTATAAAGTTTAAATGCCGAAAATGAAAGATGTTTCTGCTTTTCTTTTGCTTTGCATGTAGAAAAGTTCTTCTGTTAGTCACAAGGGGCAGTAACAAAATATTTTTTTTTAAAAGCTACTCGTACCTATACTTACAAGGATTGTGAAAAGAAGGGTAGACACGTCTTTATTAACTCATTCAGCCCGACGCACGTATTTCCCAAATTTTGGAGGCGTCATCTAACGACTATGCATCTGTTGGAGATGGATCGACCATGATAATTAATTTTAAGAGTAGTGCCAGATTAGCTTGGCGCCGACAGGCGCCAAGCTAATCTGGCACTACCCTTAAATTATCATGGTCGACCCATCTCTCGATGTAGTGCGTCAGGGCTGAATGGGTTAATTTAGGCAAAAGACAACGTTGACAATCCTTTGTCTCGGCAGATTTTAGCTTTCAAAGCCCGCCGGCTACAGAGCAGATCGCTTTAACCCTTCGGCTGTCGGTAGCGCTTTTCGTGGCGATGATTCTTTGTAGGAATAATCGCGAGAAAATGCGCTACCGACAGCCAAATGGTTAAGTCTATGTTACTGAATGTTCGCGGTGTCCTTGATGGCATAATTACAAGCAGAGAATAAACAAACGAAGAAAGAAGCATGCTTAGAAAAGACAGTTACAACTGTATTGTAACTGTCTTTTCTAAGCCTGCTTCTTTTTTCAGTCTTTGGGTTATTCTCTGCATTTTACTCGCTTTACGGTCACCTTTTTTGGTCTGGACTTCAGGCAGTAACTGCCTGAAACTGTCTGCGTGAAATATATACTGTGCATTTAATGTTGTATACAGATAGAAAATCATGAGTGACTCAGATATTCCACCCTGTTTATTAGAAACATCAAAATGTCGTCCGTGTATGGCCTACATAGTTGTTTGACATCCTGTCTCGGAAGACAATGGAGTATATGCCGCTTGCTGGGTCAGTCACTGGAGTGACCTCTCCAGGGCGCAAGCCTGGGCGAAGTGTATGGAGATCTTGGGATGCCCAGTCTTCAAGATCCCCACTCTTACCTACGCCTGTCACCCCTCCCCGGGTATAGGCCGTCGACGAGAGACCTCCAGCGACTCCTGTCCTGTGCTTCTCCTTCTCCTTCGATTTTACTATGTTATGAGAATAGGGCACCTCAATGTGTTTCATTTGTACAACAAACTAGCCGACATATCTGTATATATCAACGATCCTACACCGTTCCACCTGTTTGGACTCAGTGAGACGCGTCTGAGTTCCTGTGTAAGCGATGCAGCAATCAGTATCCCCAATTTTTCAGTTATTAGACGAGACCCCTTGTCTCCCGGTCAAACTGGCATCGCTGTCTATATTCATAATTCTATCCAGCAATCAGTTCATCGACGCGTCGACCTAGAAATGATCGGGGTGGAGTGCGTATGGGTCGAAGTCAAGTGTCCGAAATCAAAACCGGTATTAATTGGGTTCTTATATAGAAATCCCGCCTCAACTTTTGAGTGGTACGATCAGTTTAGTCATAACCTTGACAGAGCTTTAAAAAAGAAGGCCGACATTCTTCTATTGGGCGATTTTAATATAGACTTACTTAAGCCGCACCCCGCCTGGGGCTCAACGTCATCTCTGTTTGGCTTAGTACAGTTAGTGAAATCACCCACCAGAATTACTCCAACTACTTCCACGCTTATAGACCACATATATACTAATAAACCCAAAGCCGTCTCTGACGTTGATGTCTCAAATCTTAGTGTTAGTGATCATTATCCTGTGGCTTGCTCCTGGTCTTCTAAACTCCCTAAACCAAAAAAGAACGGCCATACAACTATAACGTATAGGACATTCAAACACTTCAGGAAAGACGAATTTCTATTTGATCTAGAAAATACTCCTTTTAATAACGTGCTCCTGTCCTATGATCCTAATACCGTCCTCAGTATTTGGTACTCTCTTTTCCTAAATGTACTTAATAAACATGCTCCTCTACGCGAGAGGAGGGTAAAATCTAACACTCTTCCTCCCTGGCTTACTCCGGAAATCATGCAGGCGATGGCGCTTAGAAACGATCTACGTAGCAATAAAATGTTCACTGAATATAAGCAACAGCGTAACCGTGTTAAATACATGATCAGAGAGGCAAGAAAAAAGTTAGTTCGTGACACGGTTAAAGACAGCAAAGATACCTCTACTATATGGCGCCTTCTAAACACACTTACTAGGGGGTCTCCAAGTACCGCAACTACCATTCCCACTAATCTTACTGCTGATACATTCAATGACCATTTTCTTTCGATTGCCAAATCTCTAATATCGCCAAGCCAGGATAACACTTATCACCGCTCAAATTTGCTGTCTGAGTTTTGTCAACAAAGAACAATGGGCACAGCCCCCTTCAACATCCCTATGTTAGCTGTTCATGAAGTGGGTTTACTCATAAGTAACCTTCCAAATAAAAAGTCCTCGGGGCCTGATGACATCAGCCCGAAAATACTTAAACTGTCTCTCCCATACATTGTAGAATCCTTAACTTATATTTATAATCTCTGTATCCAGCATAACACTTTTCCTAACGAACTTAAATATGCCAAAGTAATTCCACTTCCAAAAACAAAAGATCGTTCTGATCCTAATAATTATCGGCCTATTTCTTTATTATCTGTTTTGTCCAAACCACTGGAAAGGCACGTTCATAAACACCTGCTTGCTTACCTAGAAAACCGTAAGCTCCTCCACCCTTTCCAATCCGGATTTCGTCCGCAGCATTCATGCCACACAGCACTTACACGCCTTGTTGACACATGGCTCAAGGGTATGAATAAGTCACAGTTAACAGGAGTAGTCTATCTGGATTTTAAGAATGCTTTTGATCTGATTAACCATACTATTCTGACTTCTAAGCTTCACACATACCTCAATAACGGAGACGCAGTTGCTTTTTTCACATCTTACCTTACTAAAAGAAAACAAAAGGTTCTTGTTCATGGCTCATACTCCTCTCTCAAAGATGTAAGCTTCGGTGTGCCCCAAGGGTCTGTGCTGGGCCCTCTACTGTTTTGCTTATTTATCAATGATTTGCCTCTACATATTACTTGCCAAGATGTACAATGCGACCTTTTTGCTGACGACACCTCACTTCATACTACTAGTAAAGATATACAGGTAATTTCCGACAACCTACAACAAAGTCTTCATGAAGTATCAGCTTGGTGTATAAACAATTCTATGGTTGTTCATCCAGCCAAAACGAAATCGATGGTAGTCGCCACACGCCAAAAACAGCAGATAATGCCTCTATTACTTAACCTTTCTCTTAAAGGTAGTCAGGTAGAACAGGTAAATGAACATCGAGTACTGGGGATTAAAATCGACAGTCAGCTAAAATGGCAAGCTCATACAGACGCCTTATGCAAAATAGTAGCCAAAAATCTCTTTATGTTATCAAAACTAAAATATTATACTGATTCAGATACCCGTAAACTATTTTATAACGCTCACATACGTTCTTATATCGATTACGCGTCATCGGTATGGGATGGGTGTAGTGAGGTCCATTTAAAGAGACTCAATTCCCTTCACAGACGAGCGGCCAAAATAATCTGCCCTGATCAACACCTAAGCACTGAAGAAAAGCTATCAAAAGCAGGTCTCCTGCCACTTCAAGATCATTTTAAATATAACAAAGCAATCTTTATGTTCAAAGTGTGGAAACGCAAAACACCTGAGTACATCTCCACTTTGTTCCGTAAGTCTGAGTCCAAGCTTGGAAACATCAGAAAGCTTTTCATAGTCCCAAAACCAAGGATCGATCTATATAAAACTAGCTTATCCTTCTCAGAGGCACTTATCTGGAATGCCCTTCCCGACCATGTAAAATCCGCCTCCTCGCTAGCCTGTTTTAAAAAGGGTCTCTGCAAATATTTTGTGGATCACTCGTAGGGATGACTTAACCACTTGTATTATATGTTTCTTTTTATGCTGGGTCCAATTTATTCCCAATTAAGTCTGTTATCCTTTTCATTTATCATTTGGACTACTTAGCTCTGTCTATGTGTGAAGGGGGGTGGGTGGGGTGGGGGGTGTCTGTGAGTCTATGAGTATGTCTGTCTATGTGAATAGTGTTGTCATCTCTTTGTAAGTATTATGTTTACTTATATGTATGTATATTTGTAGTTAGTCTTGTAGTTGTTAGCAACGGCAGGTTTGTAAAATGGCTGTGTCGATGACGATGTCAATGCCTAAACCGTTGTAAAATAAAGTTTCATTGATTCATTGATTCATTGATTCATTACTCCAGGTGGTTCCCAGTCTCTTGATGTCTGCTTGGAGGTCTCGACGCCAGGAGTTTCTCGGCCTACCTCTTTTCCTCTTTCCCTGGGGGTTCCATGACAATGCCTGCCTAGTGATACTGGAAGCTGGCTTTCTCAGACTGTGACCAATCCATCCCCATTTTCTTCGCCCAATTTCATTTTCTGCTCTTATCTGCTCTGTTCTCTCCCAGAGTCTGACATTGCTGATCTTCTCTAGCCAGTGGATTTTCAAAATTCTTCTAAGGTAACTGTTTATGAAGATCTGTACTCTGTTGACTGTGGTTTTTGTCAATCTCCAAGTCTCTGCTCCATATAGGAGAACTGCTTTTACGTTGGAGTTGAAAATCCGGACTTTGGTGTGTTGTGACAGCTCTCTGGAACTCCACACTTTTTTCAACTGGAGAAAGGCTGCTCTGGCTTTACCGATTCGTGTTCTGACATCTGCATCAGTGCCACATTTTTGTATCTATGATGCTCCCGAGATAGGTGAAGGACTCCACCTCCTCCAACGGGGTGCCAGCAAGCAAGACTGGTTCTTCGCTGGTTGCGTTAAGCCTCATTGTCTTTGTTTTCTGTTTGTGGATGGTGAGGCCCACCTGGGACGAGATGTCAGCAAGCCTCGTGGTCTTGTCCTGCATTTGTTGATGAGTGTGGGACAGTAATGCCAAGTCGTCTGCAAAATCGAGGTCGTCAAGCTGTGTCCACAGTGTCCACTGTATTCCACTTCGTCTGTGCTCTGTGGTCCTCTTTATGACCCAGTCTTTGGCCAGTAGGAAGAGGAACGGAGACAGCAGACACCCCTGCCTGACACCGGTTCTGACCTGGAGCTCCCTGGTGAACTGCCCTTCGTGGATCACGCGACAAAAATCCCCACTCGGCCTCGCTGATGTAGTCCAAAGGAATGCAAAGCAGTACGTTTGGCACCAGTTTGGCTGCAGGAGCTGCCAGAACAGTGCGTGAATACAGGCTCCACTCCTGATTTGAAGGGTTTACTCCCCCACATTTGGCCGTTGGATCTAACCTGATCTCCTCCGTCCTTTAGCCGTTGGCTGTCAGAAACAGCTCATCCGCCTAGTGGTGCAATGTGAACATAATCCCCTCAAGTGGTTTAGCCCACCAGCTGAGGTGGTTTAGCCCGCCAGCTGAGGTGGTTTGCCGGGGTGTGGCGCTTGGAGCCAGCACGTGAGAGATTAAGGAGATAGATGAGGACCAGTGATGCCCCGTCCGTCCTATGTAGGACGCAGCTGCCGAACAGCAAAGGTATTACCTCTATCCAGAGCCCTCTACACCCCTACATATTACGTTCGCGCTAATTTGCTGTGAAGCCTTTGGCTGTCAGTAGCGATTTTTGTCGAAGTGATTCCTGCAGGAATCACCGCGACAAAAAGCGCTACCGACAGCAAAAAGTTTAAAGGTACTATTTATTTAATATAAATACATTTAATTTTAAAAAGCTAAACGTCTTTTGTCCACCCGCGAACGTGCTTTCGGGTCTGAACAAATTTTGACATCAGCTGGATTCGAACCCGGGACCTTTCGGACGAGAGTTGAACGCTCTACCACCGAGCCACCCAGCTCCCCTACTAGAAAGAATAAATTAAATAAGTACGTAAGTAATTAAACAAGTAAGTGAAACAAGTAAAAAAGTAAATAAGTACGTAAACACGTAAATAAGTAAGTAAACAAGTAAATAAGTACTTAAACACGTAAATAAGTAGGTAAACATGTAAACAAGTAAGTAAACACGTAAATAAGTAAGTGAACACTTAAGTAAACAAGTAAGTAAGCAAGTAAGTAAACAAGTAAATAAATAAGTAAATAACTGAGTGAACGAAAAAGAAACAAACAAGTAAACAGACAAACAAATACAAAAAAACAAACAAATAAATAATTAAACAAATAAATAAATAACTAAACAACTAACTAAATAAATAATAAATAAATAAATAAATAAGCATTTTTTATAGGCGCAGGGCTGCCATTTTGAAATCATCGGATATTGTTTTTTAGTATTGTGAATAATTTTCCGTAACAGCGTACATGCGTGTCAGTCTGTAATGCTGGACCTTACGGCCACAGGCCGTAAGATCCAAAACCACAGACCAGCACTCACATTTAAAAAATTGAGCTCATGTAAAACATTAATTTCGCTCTCAATGGGGGTCACGGCGAAAACATGCCGTTTAATTACGCTCCGTCCGTGAGAATTATGTGTTTTCAGACAGACGAAGAAATTCGAGAGGACAAAGTACGCAGAAGGACGAACTCGCTCTTCCGGGAGCACCACGGTGCACAGCCCATTCTAGAAGAAATATTAACCCATTTAGCCCTGACGCCTACAGCAGGAGATGGATTGACCATGATAATTCAAGGGTAGTACCAGATTAGCTTGGCGCCTGTCGGCGCCAAGCTAATCTGGCACTGCCCTTGAATTATCATGGTCGATCCATCTCCTGCAAGACAGGCGCCAAGCTAATCTGGCACTACCCTTGAATTATCATGGTCGATCCATCTCCTGCAACAGGTGAATTGTCATTAGATGACGCCTCCAAAATTTGGGAATTACGGCCGTCGGGCTGAATGAGTTAAACTAACTATACGTCCGCGGGGACCGTATAAAACCTGTAATCTGTTACATTGATTTCCGGGTATAACTGCATGTTTCACTCACGGACAGATTAATTAAGAAACCTGACTGTGATATAGCCCCACAAAGGCCGTTATATATGATCGCCAGCTACTGTCTGTTTTGCTCGAGGACCTGCAGTTTGGAGTTATAAATAGCTTTTACCTCGACTCTGACGCATGGTGGAGTTGAGCGGCGCATACGCTTCAGCGCTAAAGCGGACACAAAGTGATGTAATCACGCAGTTATGAACGAAATGACAACCGTGGCCACTCTCTACGAGGCATCATAACACAGTTTATATCTATCAGGTGTTGAGATTCGCCAAACAGTTTTAGGCAATGTTGAGAATGCTCCGGAAGCGCTTGGAGCCTAAACTCATTCTACCCCAGACACACCACAGCAAGATGAGGATCGACCTATTTTACTTCAGTGCTGGGAGGAGGGAACAGTCCCTGAGGACATGCGGGATGCCAAAATCATTACGCTCTACAAGAACAAAGGAGACCGCAGTGACTGTAACAACTATCGAGGCATCTCCTTGCTGAGCACTGTGGGAAAGGTCTTCGCTCGCGTGGTGCTCAACAGACTCCAAGTGTTGGGCGAACGCGTTTACCCAGAGGCGCAGTGCGGCTTCAGACCTCAAAGATCAACAGTCGACATGATTTTCTCATTGAAACAGCTGCAGGAGAAGTGCCGGGAGCAGAGACAGCCACTTTACATCGCCTTCATTGACCTGACCAACGCCTTCGACTTGGTCAGCAAAAGAGGTCTCTTCACCCTATTACACAGGATCGGATGTCCCCCCAAGCTTCTGAAGGTGGTCACATCCTTTCATGACGAAATGAAAGGTACCGTACAGTATGATGGCTCATCCTCAGAACCCTTCCCGATCCGAAGCGGCGTGAAGCAAGGCTGCGTACTCGCCCCTACACTTTTCGGCATTTTCTTCTCCCTGCTGATGCGCCATGCCTTCAGTCAGTCAGAAGATGGCGTCTTCATCCACACTAGGAGTAAAGGCAGCCTCTTCAACCTTTCACGTCTGCGCGCAAAGACCTAGGTGCGCAGGGTCCTGATCAGAGAGATGCGTTTTGCTGATGATGCTGCCCTGACCGCCCACACTGAGGAAGCACTACAGCGTCTCGTCAGCAGCTTCGCTCGCGCCACCGATGAGTTTGGGCTGACCATCAGCCTGACGAAGACAAACATCATGGGCCAGGATGTCAGCAGCACCCCTTGCATCTCTATAGGCGATCACACCCTCGATGTAGTGGAGAACTTTACATACCTTGGCTCAACTATCTCCAATAACCTCTCTTTGGACAACGAACTGGACTCCAGAATCGGCAAGGCATCAACAGCGATGGCTCGCCTGACCAAGAGAGTGTGGAACAACAGCTTGCTTACCATCAACACTAGGATGAAAGTGTACCAGACCTGTGTGCTCAGCATTCTTCTCTACAGCAGCGAGACGTGGAGTTTGTACACCCGTCAAGAGCGCAGACTCAACTCTTTCCATCTGCGCAGTCTGAGGAGAATCTTGGGAATCACTTGGAAGGACCGTGTTCCAAACACTGAAGTGCTGGCACAGGCAAACATTCCTAGCATGTACGCACTCCTTTCACATAGACGCCTACGCTGGCTCGGTCATGTCTGCCGCATGCAGGATGGTAGGATTCCTAAGGACGTCTTGTATGGTGAGCTCGCCTCCGGCACCAGACCAACAGGCAGACCAGCGCTTAGATACAAAGATGTCTGCAAGCGTGATCTGAAAGCTGGAAGCCTGAATCCCGCAGACTTAGAAGCCACCACCGCAGATCGTGCCAGCTGGCGGCTCGCAGTGAAGACCAGCATAAAGCTGAGCGAGGGAAGGAGAGAAAGCCAGTGGGAGGAGAAGAGGCAGCGCAAACGAAAGAAAGAAGATCCAGTGCCCACAGCAACAGTCACAGGCTTCACCTGTAGCAAATGCAACAGACACTGCCACTCTCGCATTGGACTGATTAGTCACAGCAGGCACTGCAAATCTTAAAAAACGGACTGACCCAGCAAGCGCATATACTCCATTGTCTTCCGAGACAGAAGGATGCCAACAACAATCTGTGAAAAATGCATTTCTTCTCCATTTCTCTGCTCTTTGCCACAACGTACAGCCTGGATAAAAGATCCACGTCACTCCTCAAATGCAAGATCGTTTCAACTTCTTCGGCTTTGGGCTGTCATTCAGAGTGCTTGAAAAGTCGTAGGGAGTTCCGTTATGAACTCCTTCCCTCTGGCCGCAGACTCCGCACGCACAAAGCTAGGACACTCAGACTACAGAACAGTTTCATCCCCAAATCCGTCACTCTAAGCAATCTTTAGGTACACCCACGCATACCCAAACCTAACTCCTCCCCCTATCCCCCTTTACCTGTGCAAACAGTAGGAATGGTGATTGTTGCTTTTAGAGAAGTGATTATATTGTGTTTTATCTGGTGGTGAACATGCTGCTGGGAAAAAGGAACACTACCAAAGGATCTCCGTGATGCAGTCATCATCACCCTGTACAAGAACAAAGGAGAGAAGTCTGCCTGCTCTAATTATCGTGGAATTACCCTGCTGTCCATTGCTGGGAAAATTCTCGCAAGGTTGCTCCTGAATCGGCTGGTACCTGCCATCGCTGAAGACCACCTCCCAGAGGGCCAGTGTGGCTTCAGAGCCAACAGGAGTACCACCGACATGGTCTTTGTGCTGAGACAGCTTCAGGAGAAGTGCCGCGAGCAGAACAAAGGGCTGTACGTAACGTTTGTCGACCTAACAAAAGCGTTTGACACTGTGAGCAGGCAAGGTATGTGGCAGATCCTGGAGCGACTAGGTTGTCCCCCAAAGTTCCTCAACATGATCGTCCAGCTCCACGAGGACCAGCAAGGCCAGGTCAGACTAAACAGTGACCTCTCAGAACCATTCCCCATTCGCAACGGCGTGAAGCAAGGCTGCGTGCTGGCACCGACCCTCTTCACCATCTTCTTCAGCATGATGTTGAAGCAGGCCACAGTGGACCTCGACGATGACGACGCAGTGTACATCAGGTATCGTCTCGATGGCAGGCTGTTCAACCTCAGACGACTGCAGGCCCACACGAAAACCCTAGACCAACTGATTCGTGAGCTGCTCTTCGCTGATGACGCTGCCCTCGTTGCACACAGAGAGAGAGCCTTGCAGCGCATTACGTCCTGCTTCGCAGATGCTGCCCAGCTCTTTGGACTTGAGGTCAGTCTGAAAAAGACAGAGGTCCTTCATCAGCCGGCACCCAAGGAAGAGCATCGCCCTCCCCACATCACCATCGGCGAGTCCGAACTGAAGTCTGTACACCAGTTTACTTACCTTGGCTGCATCATCACGTCAGACGCCAAGCTGGACAAGGAGCTGGACAACAGGCTGGCAAAAGCGAACAGTGCTTTCGGGCGACTATTCAAGCGGGTGTGGCACAATCAACAGCTGAAAAAAGGCACCAAGATCAGCGTGTACAGAGCTGTCGTCCTCACCACCCTGCTGTACGGTTCCGAGTCCTGGGCCCTCTACCGCAGCCAACTACGACTCCTCGAACGCTTTCACCAGCGCTGCCTGCGTACCATCCTCAGCATTCACTGGAGTGACTATGTCACCAACGTCGAGGTCCTTGAACAGGCGGAAACTGTGAGCATCGAGGCTTTGCTGCTGCGGACACAGCTTCGCTGGGCGGGGCACGTCTCCAGGATGGAGGATCATCGCCTACCCAAGATCACTCTGTTTGGCGAGCTCGCCACTGGACACCGAGACAGAGGGGCACCAAAGAAGAGATACAAAGACGGTCTCAAGAAGTCACTTAGTGCCTGCCAAATCGACCACCGCCAGTGGTCTTCGCTTGCTGCGGACCGTGACACCTGGCGCTCCACCATTCACAAGGCAGCCGTCTCCTTTGAGGACTCTCGCAGAGCTAACCTTAAGGACAAGCGGCTCAGAAGAAAAAACAGAGTTGTCGTAACTCAGAACCCTGACCAGACCTTCCCCTGCAGCCACTGCGGTCGAACCTGCCTGTCCCGGATTGGCCTCCGCAGCCACGAAAATGCCTGCAGACGACGTGGGCAAGCCCTATAGAATCTTCGTTCGCGAAGTCAAGCCAAGAGAGAGAACATGGACATATTGGGACTTTCGTCACTGTTTGTTTACCAACTAATTATTTTACTAAGGTAGATTTTAATTATGCAGCTTATGTAATAACGTGACATAATGTATTGAGACGTTTGTATTATAAGCAGTGAGGGTTAGGATTAGGTTGAAATACGCGTATTATGTATGCATGTGTAGAAGTGGGTGTGAATGTGTAAGTGCCGCTCAGTTCAGTTCATAAAAGATGTTTATGTGTGAAATGTGTACGAGTTATGTGTAAAGATTTCGTTGTGTATACTTATGTCCATTTGAAATTTGTAGCTGTGTAAGTGCATGGAGAAAATGTTCATAATTATGTTATGTTTTCATGTCTTGTTTGTACTGGTTTTTTTTTAAATAAATGTACCACAAACGAATTTCTCGTTTCGAAATAATAAAGTACTCTTATTCTTAGATTGGAAGATGTACAGTCTGTTAGTGTGTTAGTGTTAGTACAGTCAGTGTGCTGTTTCTTTCCAAGTGCTTCGATACTGCGCGCTGTTTCCACAACAGAGTCGGTGCGAACATCACCAGTGTCCAAAGTCAACAGCTCTGGAGTTCAGGAAGAACTGCCTTTTCCTTGATGGTCTCCGCCAGACGTAATCCTTGCTGTCTAAATTTTGTTTTAGTGAACGGCTTTAAGCTTTATTCGTCGTGATAGAGTGCATACTCCTTGTCAGGGAAATACGATTTGAATTCGTCCCAAAAGCATCTATTGGGGAAACGCTGACGGGTTCTCAGTGGGTCCGAGGACACCTCCAGCACCGTTGACCGTGTCATTGGATTGCTCATGGAACTGGTCCAGCGACAGGAACAAAATCACTGGGTTGGTTTAGAAACAGTCCGAAGACCAGTAAGCAGAACCATTCCAAGGTTATTTGGTGTATAGTTTCCACGTAAAGTATGTGCGCCTGTATCCGAGTCCATCACGCAAAGTGTTTGTGTTTTAGAACCATATTGTGGAGAAATTCAGACCAAAA
Organism: Semisulcospira habei; assembly: GCA_036245525.1. Classification (NCBI taxonomy): domain Eukaryota; kingdom Metazoa; phylum Mollusca; class Gastropoda; family Semisulcospiridae; genus Semisulcospira; species Semisulcospira habei. The sequence goes on along the minus strand of BTPG01000002.1, from coordinate 131,607,608 downwards.
AGGTGACTGCCAAGCGGGTAAAATGCAAAGAAGTACCCAACGGAGAAAGAAACACGCTTAGCAAAGACGGGTACAACACAATTTATTAACATTTCGGGTAAATACCCTTTGTCAAAATAGACAAACAAACAAACAGAGAGATTAGCCGCTACTTATCTTCATTCGCAGAAGGAATGTGGCAAATCAAAATATTAATAAATTGTGTTGTACCCGTCTTTTCTAAGCGTGTTTCTTTCTCCGTTGGGTACTTCTCTTCATATTGTGGAGAGGGATAACGGCACAAGTCCTGTCATGGTCCGTGTATAATGTGGAAATCTGTTTCAATGTGTGCCCGAATGAGGATCATCTCTGAAAGCTTCAGGTTGAGGACTAATTCCCACTTCTTGCTCTTGCTGATCATATCCAATCGCCAAACATTTTGTCTACGTCAGTCTGAGTTTGGACCGTGCAGGAGCCTGGCAAGAGCAGGTGCGTTTGTAATGCTCGTGAACCATGCTTTTTGCAAATTATTTTTAACAGTCTGTATTCTTTGAAACTTGTATTTTTAAAAAGACAATCTCCTTAGAATTACCCGACAATTTTTATGAACTGTGTCTACACAAGCCTGCTGCGCTTCCCGGCTCACAGACATGGTGATATCGAATTGTGTGATGAGAATGCACAAGGTATGAAAAACGGCTGAAAAAAATACCTTTCCTAACCCTCTCATACGTAAAATTGCAATATTAGGATGAATGACGTACGCTTCACAAAATGACGTAGATCAGGTAGTGTATGTGTCTCCCATGTAAACGCGCACGTGCTGAGGAGAAATCCTTGCTTTACATCTAGCGCACGTCAGAGAGGAACTAAAAGGTTATGAACATTATCGAAACCTTCGAGTATGCTCCTCGTACATGAGCCGGATATAAACGACCGGTGAGACAGCATTAATTCATGCAAATTTAGTCGAGTATATGAGTCAGGAAACACTTTCTCTCAAAGAAGTATATCAAAACGACCGTCCCAAAGAAATTACTGGTAAAAAGTGTAGCTCAAGAGCACTGCAAGCGCATTATATTTATCTTTTGTGACTTTGACCTTCATCAAAGTTCGTTCAAGTAGGTATTTCTAGAAACGTCATCCAAAGGGCAATAAGCCTTGCAAATGTAAAGACCCTAGATTTGACAGTTGCAGAACAAGACGAGACTAAAATGAGTCAGTAAACTGACTTCCATTATCTTTATTATAGGATTATATTAGGATGAATGACGTACGCTTCACAAAATGACATATAGTAATGCACCTTCGTGTTTGTGTATGTATGTTTCCCCTGCCTACTTCCTAAGTTCCGGAGAAAGACATGGGTTATATAAGAGACCTGATGCATCTTTTTTGAAGATGCAAATGATCGTCTTATTCTATACCTGCGTATTTCTCTGTGGGCTGGCGATTGGGTGCCTGATAGGCGGGGGCAGGGGATCTAACTGTTCGTCTGTCCAGCGCTGTGTAATTCCCCTTGGTTTGTTGTGACTTCCATTAAAAACGCAAAAAGTGTCTATAAGTCTACCCGCAAACAAAGAGCCACCCTAACAGCAAAACAAGAAAATTGTATTTGTTGCTTACTTCAGATGTTCAGCCTACTGTCTGTGCTACCTTCACACAAAAAATTGGATGAGTTATCACCCATGGCTACCTTGGAGGACACAGGGTTTCATTAGTGGTGAAAATAAGCAAAACTGGACACACTCTGTCAAGCAAGTTTCCTGTGATATGTTTTAACACACAAGTTGTGTGGATTGCTTATGATGTTATTAACTGCCACAAACGAAATTTGACTCGAAAAATTCATTAGAGAACCAGAACTTCCGGTGCACATCATTTTCTTAATAAATCTGATTTGATTTAATGTGAATTACTTTCAAACCATTTTTTATGCTCCAATGACTGACAGAGATAAAGAACACACCCATATCCATTTGATCAGGCAAATATGGCCGATAACCTAAAAAGAAAAAACTTTTTGATTTTCATGTTTATAGGTCATGTTGATTATTTAGGTGCCTTTGACAAACGAAAAGTAGGTCAAGATCAAACAGGCCCGATTTTCATGCACACGGACCCTAGTAACACTGCACATTGGTTGGCTTTCAGCTGTGTCCACTGCAGATGCTCCCTATTTCACTTTCAATATCCTGTGATGGTAGTGTCACTGATGACGTCATAAGTCATCGATGTGCAACTTTTAAGACTAAGCATTCTATTTGCACACAACATAACACACTCTTCATAACATTTTCTAATAAATTACGTCAAAATAACCCGGATTAAAGGATATTTACGAAGAAAAACGCTATGGTGAAAAATTTGCGTTTTTTATGGAAGTCAGTATATTTTTCACGCTTTAATCTTTAAATATAAAAATGTCACATGACCCTCCCCCCAAGTTTAGACTCGCGGGCACCCCTTCTAAAATGAAAGTGTATGACCTAGTCAAGTACCTCAGAAAGTTTGTTGCTTTTGTCCGGCGTGTCCCGATCCTGTTAAAACATGGCCAAAAGGCTCCTGGCTAGTCGTCTCTCTGTCTGTCTCGATCACATGCAGTGGGTGACCAACAGTGGTGTGAAATGAGTTAACTGTTAGTTTCGTCTGACTTTCTTGTCAGTATGTACGCTTATCTGCGATTTTATCCTTATGGCCTACAACATTAAGTCAAAACTCACAGACCACAGCACAAGGTATATGTTCAGTAGAAATTGTTTTCAGCAAAAGCCCTTGTTTTGTAAGAAACAAATGGGTCTTAAAAGACAGGTGTTCTCCCTATAGAAGTCTTGAAAGACAAACAGTGTCACCCGTCAATAATAAAATTTAAATGGCTGTTACCACTTAAATGATGCTCTTTAATGACAGCTGATACTTGTTTTGAGCGACAATCGATATGAGAGATCACATCTTAGCAAAGACCATCTTGTAGGTGGCTGAAGTCACCTAAACAATAGTCTTTGATGACCGATGATCTCTCAGAATTATGGCCGCTCAAAACAGGTTCTCCTGTATTACAAAAAAGCGAACACAGTCTTACAATAAATGCAGATAATTTCGTCACTCGGAGGACGCAATCAAATTGGACCGATCAGTGTGTCAGAATAAGGCGTTGATTGTTACATGTGCCTATACCCTGCGAAGGGCTCATGAGAATCTCCGCTTCTTGCAGATGGAATAGCCCGCAGGATATACTCAACGGCGCACGTCGCTTGCCCGTCGAGTTAATGCTATGCTACAATTCTTCAAATGAACCCTCGCGCGCGCGGTACGAGCTCATTTTGAGCTTCCTCGAAGAAATTCAGATCAACTGACTGCCTAGCGTTTACATTGCAGGAAAGAACCCAACAAAGAATGAAACACGCTTAGAAAGGTTAATTACAACACAATTTAATAATATTACACAATTACACACAATATTACATAAGAATACAATTTGAAACTTATCTTCCCATAAAGAAAGGAAAGGTTAAGCTGCAATTTGTGTACTTGTTTGTATACATAACTTAATAAAAAGGATTTTAACCCAAAATATTAATAAATTGTGTTGTAAGCGTCCTTTCTAAGTGTGTTTCTTTTTTCGTTAGGTTCTTCTTTGCTCGAAGAAACCTTAATATTGTCACGCTGTACAACCGCACGCACGTGACGGCTGTCTTCAACTCATTGTACCCTTAAGCCGAAATCCCCAAATGTTGCCGTTGTCCTCTGTAGACTGCATTGCAGTGCAGGGAACAGATCGACCATGATATATAGTTCAAGGGTGATGCCAGAATAGCTTGGCGCCCATAGGCGCCAAGCTATTTTGGCATCACCCTTGAACTATCATGGGCGATCCACATCTTGCTGTGGTGTGTCAGGGGTAGAATACATGGGGCGGTCCGTGGCGCAGTGGTTAAGGCGCCTGCCACCAATGCTAAAGGTGCGAGGTTCGATTCCGGGTTCCGGCGTCGGATTTTTCTCCTCTAGTAAGTGTCACCGTTAATTCGGGCGGACCGTCGGGGGTTCTTTCTCCGGGTACTCCGGCTCTTCCTCCCCCTCCACTTTGGTATGGGTTTCAGCCAACTTAATAAAATTTCAAATACAAAACGATTTCCAAATACCGTCACTTCAGTAGCTCGCTTGAGCTTGCCCTTAGCACCACGTGAATGTTCTGTGTTTACGTACAGTGTGTGAGTGAATGCATGTGACTCGCGTGAGCGTGCTTGTTGGGTTCAGTTCGCGGCTACATTCTGCGCCTTGAGTTATATTATAAATATGAGAAATGCGCCATATAAATGCTATGTATTATTATTATTAGAATGAGCTAATCGGGCTTGTGCCGGGCCCGCCAGGGTTCACTCGAACAAACCGTAGTATCACACACCGCACTTCGATTATGACGTCATCATTCATTGACGGTGTCGCTGTGTTGAGTGTGTCGTAATAGTATAGCACAGAAGTGGAGTGTTCGTATTCTGTTAACACATTCTACCCCAGGACCGAAATCCCCCAATTTTAAAGTTGCCCTGTGAAGGACGGTTATGCAATTCTAAAGACATGTCGAGCATGATAGTTCAAGGGTGGTGCCAGAATAGCTTGGCGCCCATGGGCGCCAGGCTATTCTGGCACCACCCGTAAACTATTATCCTCGATCCATGTCTTGCTGTGGTGTGTCGGGGCTGAATGAATTATTTCTAGACAGACCGAGCGGCTGACACCTCTGCAACTGTTTGATTCATAGTCACCGATCCCGGAACGCTGTAGGAAGTGAGTTTTATCCATATACATGTGGAATTACGTGTTGTTGTTGTTGTTGTTTTTTTTTGTTTTTTTTTTTTTTTGTTTTTTGTTTTTTTTTTGGGGAGGGTTTTTTTTGTTTGTTTGTTTGTTGTTTTTTTTTTGTTTTTTTTTTTTTTTTTTTGGGGGGGGGGGGGGGTGGGGGGGGGGGGGAACAGTCACACACGCGAACTGTCTACAAGTGCAACATGCGATCCCAGAAAGCAAAGCGCGGTAAGATTGGGACATATGGTAGTGTGTGTGTGTGTGTGGGGGGGGGGGGGAGGGGTATTACCCATGTAAAAAGTGGTCTTGAAAGGTTCTATTGCACACGCATGATTGTAGGCCTGTACTAGTTTTACATCAGCGCAAACTTGACGCGCGCCTTTGGGTTCAGCAGGCAGAATCAAATGCAGAGGAAGCCTGTCGAATGCTCGCTTTATTTTCCGGGCCGCTGCTTTCCGTGATTGCGTCCTGGAGACGTGCGACGACCCGGGATATAAATTGCTTTTTTTGTATAGTGATTTGTAGGCGGGGAAGCAAACAGGTTGACAAAGCTTGAAATCACAGTCTGGACTACAAGCGCGGGGCGAGAATTTTGTTTTTGAACCAGTTAGGCCCTCCAGTACGCAATGGTCTTCAGGCCCACGCCGGCCGCAGTGGGCCCGCGCAAGGCTGTGGGCCCGGAGACCTTTTGCTACCGAGGTCAGTACCAGTGGACGCAGAATCCTGTCAAATTCAATACCATTAGACTAGTCCATATTCACAGCCATTGCATAGTCATCGCCACTATCATGCGTGTGTGTGTGTGTGTGTGTGTGTGTGTGTGTGTGTGTGTGCGTGTGCGTATGCGTGTGTGTGCGCGTGTGTGTGTGTGCGTGTGTGTGTGTGTGTGTGTGTGTGTGTGTGTGTGTGTGTGTGTGTGTGTTTGTTTGTTTGTTTGTGTAGTATCGTGGTTAGAGGACAAGGCGGGTAAACTACTTTTAACTAGTTTTAAACTTTTAATGACCTTAATTTGAAGGCCCACTACCGCTGTAGGCCTAACTGTTCAAAAATACACGTCTGTCACAGATGGTTACGAAACGCTACACACAGGTTTAGTTAAGGTTCATTTAGACACAGGAGAATACAGTTCCAAACACGTCGTCTTTATATCAAGTAACCTGACATTGACTCCACTCCGTTCATAAATACAACGCTATCAGTGCGAATAACAGCTAAAAAATAGATTGACACGCTAACGGCTACGCAGAGTAAATAAGTGTTATTACTCGTATAGTTTTGCTGCGTGTCCAAACTGCTGTTAAAGTTTATTACACGCGTCGGCAAGACATAACAAACACAAATGGTGTTGAAATGTGTCTTCAGATTTATGCGAAATGGTACTTTATCGGCATTTGTCGAGAAACGTATTTTCACAATGCGCCTCAGCGAAAACTATTATCGTCTTAAGGCACCACCCTGGCTGTCAGTTACGTACATAATTCAGTACAAAGTCTGCATGATCTGTTACAAAGTTATGACTGGTTCTACTCCGCGGCGCCATACTTATCTGATGTAGTCCAGCTTTACACACCGCCTCGTTCACTACGCTCTGCTCAGTTCAGACACCGGCATTTCAAGTTCCACATTCGCCGACCTAAACAGAAGATTCAGGGCCATCGTGCTTTTTCGTACTTTGGCCCCGTTATATAGAATTCTCGTCCAGCTGCAGTGCCCCACGTGCTAACACTTTCTATTTTACAATTAAAACTTAAAACTCTTTTTTTTTTTTCTCCCTGGCTTATATCCAAGGACATTTGCCATCTGTTCCACATGACTGTATTACTACCGCGGGCGTGTATGTGTCTGTATGTGTCTAGCATTAGGTTGTTTTCAGTTATAATATTTGCCACTTTGTTTTATATATATATATGTCTTAGTATATTTTATTGTAACGTGGAAAGCGCCTAGAGCACCTATGGTGATTAGGCGCTATAGAAACTGACATTATTATTAACTTAATGGTCGGCCTATCCCCTGAGCTGGCATTTAACTGGCATGTATATTCATTACCAAGAAAGAAACACGTTTGAAAGGACAGGTACAACTACGCTGTACTTATTCTTTGGAAACGTGACTGTTCTTTGTTTGTTTGGATATTGCTGCGCATGTTGCGCGCTTGGCAGTCACCTTTTTGTTCTCAATTCTAGTCTTCAGCAGACAACTCAGATGTGCACATCAGGAAATGTCCACCCTAGGGCACTATTAATGTGCCAGAGAAAACGTTGACTCCTTCACTGTTGAGAAAACGGCAACATGCTCCATCTGCAAGAGACATAGATCATCATGAGCCCCCGCAGTTGCGGGGGCTCATGATGATCCATGTCTCTTGCTGACACCACTTTGTATCAGACGCCTTGGGCTCTTTCGGGCTGAATTAACGATTTCAGAAACGCAATGTGCCTCCACTGGCAGTGAAGGGGTTAATTCCCGGGAAACAAGTCGTAAAAAAATATTTTTAAAAAAAACTAGAAACGCGCGGGTTACAAAATATCTTATTTATTAGCTACTGCGCCATTTTGACATGGTTACCCATCGTTCTTGCACGGGCCAAACCAGTGCACGCATGCCGTGCAAGCAAAAAAAAAATGGTTTCACTCAGAAAAGAAATCTAGCATAGTTTGATACATCAGATTTACCGCTTTCAGCCCATAATGCAATTAACCCCTCCACTGACAGTGGAGCAAAATTGTGTTTTTCAAAGCAGGGCTAATTCAAAACAGAACAATGCCATCAATCCAAGGAACACAGATGTGAACGGGCAATAGGAATACGCAAGAGGCAAGCAAAGAACCTCATGAGCCCCCGCAATTGCGGGGGCTCATGAGGTTCTTTGCTTCTTGTAGCTGTGTGGACGGTGTTCGCACTCTTGCAAGAGGCATTTAAAAAGTAAATAATAAAATATCTATCTATCTATCTATCTATCTATCTATCTATCTATCTATATATCTATCTATCTATCTATCTATCTATCTGTCTGTTTGTCTGTCTGTCTGTCTGTCTGTCTGTCGGTCCGTCCGTCCGTCCGTCTATTCCGTAGTCTTGCCGACCGGTCTGTCTGTCTGTCTGTCTGTCTATTCCGTAGTTTTGCCGACCGGTCTGTCTGTCTGCCTGTCTGTCTGTCTATTCCGTAGTCTTGCTCACCGTTGGGGCACCATTGATGACTTGGCAACCAGCTCCCTCCCTTCCACCATATTCTCTGCCATTCTTAGTGTGTCGCTCAGCTTCAGTCCTGTCCACTCTGAGATATTGTATAGCCCGCATATCTGGAAATTCGTGACGATTTTTGGCCTCTAGCTGGTTGGCACTATCATGTGGTATATGCATGGAGTTATTTGACGTCATTTGACTGGGACAAGGTTTCCATTTTGCAGTTTGTGTCCTCTTAGTGATTACCCCTTTCACTGCCAGTGGTCGAGTTTCTGAGATGCTTGTTAATTCAACGCCAGAGTCCCAGCCGTCCAAGGAACATAGATACAAATTGGTGTCAGCAAGAGGCATAGATCCTCATAAGCCCCCGCAAACACCAGAAACTCCACCCGCGTCCAGACCGCGTTCACTTTTTCTCGGCAGTGAAATGGTCAAATAGTTTACCGACATATTTTTCCCAGGCGAATATAGAAAAAAAAACATATCAAGGTCACTGCAAAGAGCACAGTTTGACTTGGCACAATCACATAGTTTGCACAGATAGGCCGTCAGATAGGAAGTAAACACCTCCCTCCCCCCATATACCCCCTCCCCCCATTCCCCCCCCCTCCACCCCCCCCCCCACCCCCCGTTGCGGGGGATTGGAGACCACTTTTTTTAAGAAAGCCTATCACCTATGAAGACGAACCGTAGGTGTTTGCCAAAAATAAATACCGTATTGAATATAGGAGGGCATGTACTATGGTAATATTTTCCTTCTTTGGGCCCTACATTTTGCTTTTCGGGGTAGGGTTGGTGTCAAAGATGCTGTTCCCTTAAAAAAAAAAAACACGCAGAACTAAATGACTGGTATCGTTGGAAACAGAATACATTTACCTACCATTTGCAATGATTCAATGTCTAAAAAGCAAAGTTGTGACGTCATCGCGGCGCCATAATAGCAAAAAAGCATACCAGCTGGTGAAAGACCTGACCAGTGTAAAACAAGGACGCTCCTCGATCATTCAAGATAGTGAAGGGAACTGTCTTACGGAAGACCAAGACATACTGAAGAGATGGACAGAGTACTGCTCAGATTTGTACAACCACCGAGCTGCAGGGGACCCAGGCATACTTGTCAACCCACCCGTGACCAACAATGGCAACTATCCCATCCTCCGAGAAGAAGTAGAGGCTGCAGTGAAGTCGCTGAAAAAGGGAAGGCAGCAGGAGCAGACAACATCCCTGCAGAGCTAGTCCAAGAAGGGGGAGAAGACACGATAAGCGTCTTACTAACAATCTGCAATAAGATCTGGCAGTCAGGGGATTGGCCCACACCATGGACCCAATCACTTATAATAACTCTCCCCCAAAAAGGCAACTTACATCAATGCCAGAACTATCGCATGATCAGTCTTATATCCCACCCAAGCAAAGTCATGTTAAAGATCCTACTGAACAGGCTGAAGCCACAGGCAGAGAAAATCATAGCTGAGGAACAGGCCGGTTTCAGACCAGGGCGCAGCACAACTGAGCAGATCTTCAACCTGAGAGTTCTATGTGAGAGATACCGCCAGCACCAGCAGGACCTCTATCATGTCTTTGTGGATTTTAAGAAAGCGTTTGACAGGGTGTGGCATGCAGCCCTTTGGTCCACCATGAAGCTATACAACATCAATGCCAACCTGATCAAAGTCATAGCAAACCTTTACAACAAGGCCACTAGCGCAGTCTGCTTCAACGGCAAAATAGGAAACTGGTTTAGGACTACAGTTGGAGTCAGACAAGGCTGCTTGCTCTCACCTACTCTTTTCAACGTCTTCCTGGAAAGAATCGTGACGGACGCTCTGAAAGATCATGAAGGAACTGTCAGTATTGGAGGCAGAACAATCACGAACTTGCGCTTTACGGACGACATTGATGGCCTTGCAGGAACAGAGAAGGAGCTAGCTCAGCTGTTGGAAAAGCTGGATAGTACAGCCATTGCATATGGGATGGAAATCAGTGCAGAGAAGACCAAACTGATGACCAATAACGCCAGTGGCATTGGCATTGAAATCATGGTTGGAAGCCAAAAACTGGAAACAGTTAAGAAATTTAAATACTTAGGAGCCATTGTGACAGATGAGGGATCAAAACCAGAAATACTGTCCAGGATTGCGCAGACAACAACAGCACTGAAACGATTAAAGACCATATGGAAGGACAGAAACATCACACTCTGCTCCAAGATCAGACTGATGCGCTCCTTAGTCATCTCAGTGTTCTTGTATGCCTGCGAGTCATGGACCCTCACAGCAGACCTTGAAAGGATACAAGCCACTGAAATGAGATGTTTTCGAAGGCTGCTTGGCATCTCATACAGAGATCACATCACAAACGAGGAAGTGGAAAGCAGAATCAGGCAAGCCATCGGGCCCTATGAAGACTTATTAGCCATTGTGAGAAAACGCAAACTGAAGTGGTATGGGCATGTCACGCGTTCAGCAGGGCTTGCCAAAACAATCCTGCAAGGCACTGTGCAAGGAGGACGAAGGAGAGGAAGACAGAGGAAAAGATGGGAGGACAATATTTCAGAGTGGACAGAACTGAAGCTGGGCGATACGCTGAGAATGGCAGAGAACAGAGAGGAATGGAGGGAGCTGGTTGTTAAGTCATCAGTGGTGCCCCAACGGTCGGCAAGACTCCGGGATATAGATAGATAGATAGAATCCGTGAAATAGCCTTCTTGCCAGAAGAATAGGTGTCTAATCTTTGACATACTATGATGAAAACATATATACCAATGTAATAATGTATCATCAATGGAAACGTAAACGATTGAATGTTTTCGACTGGTGACCTTGAAATATAAATCTTACTGAAAGTGATAACATTTAAGGAATTGCTATAAATAGTTGATAAACGATTAGACGTGACCTTCACGAAGGTCAAGGTCGCAGTTTTCGAAGAGTTCGTAAGAATATTCAGTTTACAATAGGGGCCAAACATTTGATCTGATTTTAGGAATAATTGCTCACGAAACCTATAGGATCTCTCTCTGCTGAATCATATTCTGTTGAGTTGATATTATCAGGAACATTATAATATAGATACCCTTTACAATTAAGGTCAAGGTCACAAAATGTACAACTGTGCACTCAATCTGATAAGTTAACTGTTTCATGGTCCTGAAAATCTCTCTCTCTCTCTCTCTCTCTCTCTCTCTCTCTCTCTCTCTCTCTCTCTCTCTCTCTCTCTCTCTCTCTCTCTCTCTCTCTCTCTCTCTCTCTCTCTCTATCTCTCAACAGATCCTATAGATGGTTTTTATACTGATGTGTGTGCGCGTGTGTGTGTGTGCTCGTGTTTGTTTGTGCGTGTGGATGTATGTGTGAGCGGCGCGCGTGCGTGCGTCTGTGCATGTGTGTGTGATGAGTATTATTATGTTTTCTGTATAAAATGATGCTATTGGGTTTTGTATGTACATATATATTTTATAGTTTCCCTTCTTTTTTATCCTGTAGATGTTAGCAACGGCAAGTTTGTAAAATGACGATTTGTTTTCTGTCAAAACTTTTTACCGTTGAAAAATAAAGTTTCATCATCATCATCATCATCATCTCTCTCTCTCTCTCTCTCTCTCTCTCTCTCTCTCTCTCTCTCTCTCTCTCTCTCTCTCTCTCTCTCTCTCTCTCTCTCTCTCTCTCTCTCTCTCTCTCTCTCTCTCTCTTTCTCTCTCTCACCGAACACACACACACACACACACACACACACACACACACACACACGCACACACACACATACACACAAAGATAAAGAATTAAAATAGGCAGTAGAAAAGAAAAGGATCTCATGCATTGTTTATGTTTGGTCCATTCTGATAAGTATGGAACTTTTGCAGAGCATGTAGCCCTGGCAAGTAACATGCAAGTCAACAGATCAGTTGCTTAAACCAGCTATAAGACGGTAGCCATGTAGTTTCTCCTCCCCCTCCCCCCTCCCCCCCCCCTTCCCCCGCCCCTCCTCACACCCCCTCACGTCACTCCGACCTCTTCGCAAAAAAACACTTGAACTGGTCATAACATTGAAACATTAAGCTATCTGGATTGTTCGCACTACCATCACGTTAGTGCATGGGGCTGATGACACAAAACAATGTTCAAGCAAGTTATGAGTGTTCGCAAGGAATGTACGTGTTAGTTTGAAACATGGCGCCTGCAAGCGGATTGAGGTTTACTGTGAATAGTAACACTGAGAGAAAAACGTTTCTCAGACCACAAGAAAGCAATCCAAAGTTAATTTGTTGTTGTTGTTGTTGACTATTCTTTAAAAGGCTATATTTAAGTCCCTTTATAGGGAGTTTTGGACACCTCCCCCCCCCCCCCCACACACACACACACACACCCGCACCGTGTATATTTTGACGAGTAGTGAGAGTCCTTACACACGTGCCCCCCTCTCCCCCCTCCCCCTCCCTTTGTTGTTATATATTTCGGCGACAGGTGAATGTTTTCGGCCATTGGAAGCAAGGTGTAGCGTCCGGAGGCATTTTGTGCCTGGTTGAAGGTCCCAAAGAAAGGGTTGCCCCCCCCCCCCCCCCCCCCCACCCACCTTGTCCTTGTTGTTTGATATTTCGGCGACAGGTGAATGTTTTCGGCCATTGGAAGCAAGGTGTAGCGTCCGGAGGCATTTTGTGCCAGGTTGAAGGTCCCAAACAAAAGGTTGGATCCCCCCCCCCCCCTTTTTTTTTTTGTTTTTTCGTTTGTTTTTGTTGTTTTGATATTTCGGCGACTGGTGAAAGTTTTTGGCAAAACAGTACCTTGTGACTGTGCTAAAGACATGGGAGGCTTCTTTGGCCTTTTGTAACACTGGATAGGCATTTACTTGCTGAAGTCTTTTAGCACTTCGTTTTTGCTGAGCGGTTTAATAATTTTTTCCTCCGAATCAAGGTTGCTGATGCTAGGTTTCATCTGCATGAAGAGCAAAGCCAGTGCATTTGTAGATTTCAAACCATTTTGAGAAGAGATAGTGGCATCGAAGTTGTCAGCCTGCACAAGACCGTACTTTGCATCCATGATTCCACCTGTGTCCCTTTTCGACTCAGCATGTGCCGCCGCTGATGCCTTGAATCAAACAACTTCGTCATAGGAACATGTGACTCCAAAGTGATATATACTTTGGAGGAGATGTTTTTCCCGTATGAACACGCCTAGTGCAACTTGTAGTGGAGTAGCCCTCTTTGTGACAATTCCGTCTTTGTGACAATTCCGGTGATCATGTTTCCAATTATCAATGACGGTAGTGTCACTGACTGGAGCTTGTCGGAAATATTTGCCAGCAAAGATAGGAGAGTTGGACTGATTTGCTGCGTGATCGTATTCTGATAAAGTCTAGCTTTGTATGACGCAGCAGACACATTTGAAAGTTACTGTAAAAAGGGTTTGTTACACTATGGTCTTGACCCAGCTAGCTACATAACTAGTCCTGGTATGACATGGGATGCATTTTTGAAATCCAGTAAGATACATATAGACCTGCTGTCTGATCGCATGATAGTTGGCATGGTGGAACACGGATTGAGGGGAGGCAAAAGTATAGCAGCAAACAATTAAGCCAAAGCTAACAACAAATATCTTGATGACCTTGACTTTGACTCCTCAAGGTCAAGGTAATACATTACGTACCTTGACGCCCATAATTTGTATGGGTTTGCGATGACTGAATTATTGCCCTTGAAAAACTTTCGTCTGCATGATTTGTCACAGTGTGATATAACATACTTAACAAACTGTATTATGACTCATGATCTTGAATGATGAGAAAGGTTGGATCTTTGAAGTCGACCTGAGTACCCGCACCACCTACATGATTACCATAATGATTATCCTTTAGCTGTTGAAAAAATGTCTTTGACGGGGAAAAAAAGAAGACACAAAACTTGTACCAAATTTGAATGATAAATAATCAATTACGTTTGTCACTATCGCTTACTGCAGTTTTATATCAGGCATGGGTTAATACTTAAGAAAGTACACAGGGGCATTGAATTTGATCAGTGTGCTTCTATGAAAGATTACATAATGATAAACACAACCCTCCGTGCAAAGGCAACACTGCATTTGAAAAGACTTCTTTTAGCTTATGAACAATGCCTGTTTTGGTAAGATGATGGAAAATCCACATCACCGCAAAGATGTGAGATTAGTCACAAATGAATCAGGTGCAATTAAACTTACAGGCAAGCCACAATACACAGGTTATAAAGAGTTTCATCAGTCATTGTATGCGGTCATTGTTAAACTGGACAAGCCAGTATTGATTGGTATGGCAATACTTGAGTTTATCAAAATTATTGATGCTTGAATTCTACTATGATTACTTTAAACTGAAGTATCCTGACTGTCGACTGTTATACACTGACACTGACTCTATGATCATAGATGTTCCTACTGAAGACTTTTATAAAGACATGAAAACAGTGCTGCATATGTATGACACGTCTGATTATCCTAAGGATCAACCGCTATACAGCAACAAAACATAAAAGTGCCTGGAAATTTTAAAGACGAACTGAATGGAGTGCCTATAGTTGAGTACGTTGGACTGAGGTATAAAAAAAAATACATTTCATATTGCTCCAGAAAGGCAGTCAGTCTGAAGCAATAGATATAAAAAACAATGATTAAAAAATAAAGATATTCGTCATGAACACTACAAGCAAGTTTTAGATGGAGAACTAATGCCTGATTATCCAAACAAGACACTGATGTCAAACAAACATAATCTTGAAATGATCCAAACACATAAAAAGTCACTTGCAGTTGGGGACACAAAACGTGTGTTTCACACTAAGGAAAAGGCGTTTGCACCTGGACACTACCAGCTTAAGTTATCTGAAGAAATTTGTGATGAACTGATTGATGAATTAGTTGATGAAATGGCCCAAATGGTTAAAAATGAGTAACAGTGTTTGGTGGAATAATCTGTAATTCTTCTCTGACAAATGTCCTCTGTGAGGCAGGCTCATATAGATAATAAATTGAAAGGTTACCACCTGTGCCGGGGACTTTTTTTTTTATTGTGAACAGACGTAGACCATATTGGGTCAGTTGCCCTACTTCTTACGTCATTCTCTGCCTCGCCGGGTTGATACAGATAACTTACCTGTTTCGTAAACAAACCTGTGTCAGGCGCCGGCGGTGCTATTGTTTTAGCAGTATTGTTTTCAATTTAATAGCATCAGCGGGTTTGGGGTGACCGTCGTTATTCATTGCTTTTATCACAGATGGTAATCTCTTGACCCACTCAGTGTTACGTGCGTCATGCATGAGTTCCTTAAAATACTGATAACTGAAAAGTCTCTCTGATAATTGTTTGTTAAAGTTCTCGACAATTGCCTGTGACCTGTGGACACCCGGTATGCTGTGTCTAACCAGTACACTATGCTTTGCAAATAATTGATTAACGGTACCTTTAAATTCACTACCGTCGTCAACTTGAACAAGCCTAGGGTATTTCAAAGGATCACGACTATATCAATGATAAGGCTGTCGCTACAGTGGTAGCGTTTTTGTCATTTATGGATTCGGCGTCCTTGAATCTCGACGCAATGTTGACAACAGTCAGTGCATATTTGTATCGGTTTTTTTTCTTCTTGTATCATGTGGAAGGAACAGGAGATCCATTTGGTGTGTGTCATTAGAGATGGTGTTTTCAAAGTGTGGGCATTATTTTTCTTGGGGCAGGTAAATATATATGCCAAATAGCTTGTTTTTGTAGCCATTGTTTTACTTGATTGAGCATAACATAACTACCTACAGCCACAGATAATTTGTCAATTGCAGTTTTTCCTTTCCAGTAGCTAATTGGAGAGTAATATACTTGTGATAGTTTAGCCCTGGCGTTGGCGTCAGTGCCAGTGCTTGTCATTTTTTTTTTCCTAGCAAGAAAAACTCTTGTGAAATAAACAAAATCTCTCTCTCTCTCTCTCTCTAGTAGGTCTCGAGCAGGTAGCAGGAAGTACTAATATCGACCAGGACCATGACAGCGCCAATGATATGGCTGCCAGTGCAGTTTCAAACAACGCGACTGGCAGTACCGAGGTTGCTTCAGCCGGCATTGACCGCAGTGGCTGTACCTGTGACGCCACCCCTTCGGTGGCCAGTGACCAGTGTGACAGCCCGGGCGGTTGCCCCCCTCTCGCAGACACCAGCTCTGCCTTGCAACCGTTTACTTCCATGCTCCAAGCTGACACGGCCAAGAAGCTGGCGGAACTCGGCCGTGTTGTTGGTGGTCTTGGTGCTGCGATCGGCTCTCAACACGACACAGCCATGTGTGCAGTGTATGACTTACAGAAAGAGCTGGTCCATGATTGAGATTCGTAACATCAAGGCCGAGTTCCACCAGCAGCTTGAACAACTTTGTTGTCGTGTCAAGTCACTGGAGGCTGAAAACAAGAAACTCAAGTCTCAGCTTGGTGACCACAACAAAATGTTTACTTCACTGCGCATCACTTCCCAGCCCTCCAAGAAGCAGATGACAGATGCACATGTGGACACCACTCTGTTGTCAACCAAGCCTGGCCCATCCCTGACCTCCTCTCAGCCCCGACAGGCCGTTCCCACTGACCAATCTCCGCCTGCCATCAACCTAGCCAAGACTCCCTCCGTTGGTATGGCTTCCCCGTTATCCATTCAAAGCTCAGGTCTCACTCCCTGCACTCCCTCGCCGACCCAGCCAGCGCACAACACTGACCGAGCCTCATACCGTGACGTTTTAGTCGCCGCCGTGCCTGTGTCCAATCGCTTTGCTGCCCTCTCTGTTGACGACTGCACAAACGTCCAGGTAAAAAATATAGGCATGGAATCGCTCAGCAACACGTGCCGCCCCAAGCGTGATCAACATCAGGATCACCCTATCCCCGCTGATGTCTTGACCAAAGAGAGGATTTTGCCTGTGCTAATAGGTGATTCAATCTTGCGAGAGGTGGGTAGCAAGATTGTATCACCGACTGTACCTATGCAGAAGATATGCGTGCCGGGCATGTCCATTGCTGAATTGATGGCGTGGCTCGACTCGCAGCCTCCTGCACCGCACATTGTTTTTGCCGTTCTGCATGTCGGGATCAACACATGCAAACGCCGACAAGTGATCAGTGTGGACACCTGGGCCGCCCTCCTCAAACTGGTAAAAATTAAGTTTCCATGCGCCTCCGTCAAAATGTCGTCTGTTTTGCCTGTTGGTCGACACAACACCAACAGCGCCATCATTCCATCCAACAGGAACCTGATGGCGGCGTGTGTTCAGACGAGGGTTCTGTACATTGACAACGTGCCAGTGTTTCTGTCTCGTGGTGGGGCCCCACGTAAGTTGCTCTACAGACAGAATGATAATTTCCATCCAAGCACAGAGGGGGCCTCGCGACTTGCCTTCAACCTTAGGTCCACAGCTCGTGCATCCCTGCCGTCTATGCGGTCTAGCTCTGCCCACCAGCCTGTGCTGCGGCCAACTATGTGTGACGACCGCCTGCAATACGGACCCCCCATGCCGCCTCTAGGAGGCTTGCACCGTAACGGTCACCTACCCTTAGATTTTAACTGTAAAGTACCCATCCTCCCCACCCCACATTATCCACCCCAGCCACTGACCAATCAGCGTGTTTCCTACCCCGTGGCCCCTTCCCCCAAATTTTCCTGTGATCCTGCCACTTGGAGTGTTGCTTTCCCTGTGCCACCTGTTGCCCCTAGCCATGGCCGGTACGGCTACATCCCCTGTCCAGAGTATCATGGGCGGCACTATGAGACCCTCGTCTGAGTGAATTTCAGTGTGATCCCACACTGTTTGCTTCCCTCGATTCTCACCAGTGGTTCGACCGGCACAATCAGTGTCGTCTATCGTTCGTCCCTTGACTGAGTAAAGTGACATTCTGAACCCACGCTCGTTGTCTCCCTTGATTCGTTCTGGCGGAGCGACGGAGACAACTTGCGCGGCGTACCATGATGTCTCAATGTCGTATTTATATGTCCACATGGGTTGTCTCCCTCGCTTCTCTACTGTGAATCGACGGAGTCAACCAGTGTGGCGCTTACCTTCCCTCTCATACGGAAAGACAGTCACTCAGTGCAGCACAAACCTTACCTCTCATTAATTATGAAATATGAATGTGACAATCTGGCAAACTGTTTAGTGTCTGACATTGAATATATAGTTTTTTAATCAAATTGTACTTTGGATTTAATTAGTGACATGATTTTTTTTTCTGTGAATGGTGACGATTATTATCTTCCTGCATTTTCCTTTCTTTCAAAACGGAGGAAATATACTCTTCTTGATATAGCGAAGGAGCCAGTGTGTGTATCGTATATTATACGGTCTCCGATCAGTGACTCATTTATTTCGCTTTTCAGAACGTAACCAAAACATTATTTCCCCTACGTGGGATGTGACGCTAAGGAGCCGGTTTAGATATTTGTATATATCGCAGATACGGTATACGTTCAGTGACTCATTCGCCTACAGAACGTAACGACCTATTATTTCCCCTGCGTGGGGTGTGACGTTGCGGTCTGCAGCGAAAGCGATAGACTGAGCTGAGTTTTCAGCACTGTAGTTTCTCCTGGGTTTTGTTTAACTTTGTTAGAGTTCAAAACTTTTCATTTGTTCTTAATTGACTTTTGTAAACATTTCCCCCCCCCCCCCCCCACGTGTTGCTTCATCATGCCTGCCTGTAGCCCACATGTACATCAGTGTTCGCTGAGTAAGCATGATTTACGGATAGGGCACCTTAAAGTTTATCATTTATACAACAAAGTGCCCGACGCCACTGTTTTACTTTCACAACCCCAACCCTTTCATATATTTGGATTTACTGAGTCTAGACTCAGGGAACATATTAGTAATGTCTCGATCTCCATTCATAACTATGCTGTATTCCGTAGAGATGCATCATCCCCCGGTCATACCGGTATAGCTGTGTACATTCATAACTCTATCCGCCAGTATGTTACCCGCCGCATGGATTTAGAGTCTTGTCACGTTGAAAGTTTATTTCTTGAACTGAAATGTGACAAATCTTCCCCCACACTAATTGGATTTATTTATCGCACCCCTTCAGCCACATTTTCATGGTATGATGATTTTGTCACCATGATGGATAAGGTGCAACAACGTCACAACAAAGATATACACCTTCTAGGCGATTTTAATATTGACCTGCTAAAGACTGGTAATGCGGCGTGGAATTGCACCACCTCATTATTTGGCCTGCAGCAGATGGTTCGGTCTCCCACTAGAGTTTCTTTGTCATCCGCCACATTGATTGACCACATCTATACTACTAATGCACCTGCTGTCACAAACGTCCACATGCCGAATGTAGCCATTAGTGATCACTTTCCTACTTGTTTTAATCTTTTAGTTAAAGGTGATAAACCCCAGCACAAACACCACACTACCATCACATACAGGTCTTACACAAAGTTCAACAAAGATGACTTTCTTCATGACCTCTCAATCACGCCCTTTCACCTTATTTATAACACTAATGATCCCAATGAAGCCCTCTCGCTTTGGTACGAGCTATTTCTTTGGGTCCTCGATAAACATGCCCCACTAATGACTAAACGCGTTAAACACCCTACCCTTCCGCCTTGGTTGTCAAAGGACATCATTCACGCAATGAAAATAAGAGATGACTTAAAACGACAGAAAAAGTTTGCGGATTTTAAGAAACAACGTAATCTTGTAAAATCCTTAGTTAGAAAAGCACAGAAAACGCTTGCGGAAAAAGTTATCGCAGAGGGTAAAGATACCCGAAGTGTCTGGAATGCAATCAATTTGTTTACAAAGAAGAGGAGTTCCATCAATGCTGCTATCTCTCCAGGCATAACTCCAGACAACTTCAATTCCCACTTTTTAAATATTGCTGAGTCCCTTGTACAGTCTTTTTCTAGTGGCACTGATAGTTACAGTTGTTCTGATAAACTGCGCACACACTGTGAGTCTGCAACAGGTGCGTCATTCTCCATACCTCTTATGACAGTGTTTGAAGTAGGTAAATATATTTCTACTCTAACAAGTAAATCGTGTGGCCTGGATGGAATAAACAACATGGTACTGAAATTGTCTCTTCCATACACAGCTGACACCTTGACATTTATATTCAACCTTTCTATCAAGCAAGGTATTTTACAAGATGCCATGAAAGATGCTAAAGTTGTCCCCATTCCCAAATGTACAGATTCCAAAAGTCCAAACGATTTCCGTCCTATTTCAGTGTTATCACTATTATCGAAGCCACTAGAAAGACACGTTCATAAGCACCTACTCCAATTCTTGGAGAATCACCGCCTCCTCGCATCTCTTCAGTCTGGTTTTAGACCTAAACACTCATGTCATACTGCCCTCGTTCACATTGTTGGCTCTTGGCTCTCATCAATAAACAATTCCAAATTAAATGGTGCAGTTTTTCTGGACCTAACCAAAGCATTTGATTTAGTCGATCACAACATTCTTTTAAAAAAACTTTCAGTATATAAGCTTGATTCGAACTCTATAGCTTTTTTCTCCTCCTACCTCAGTAACCGCCGACAGAAGGTGTACTCAAACGGGTGGTATTCGAAAGAAGGTGTAGTGATGCACGGAGTTCCCCAAGGATCTATCCTAGGGCCTCTTTTATTTTCTTTATTCATCAATGATCTACCTCTTTCCATCTCAAATCCTGACGTTAAATGCGAACTCTTTGCTGACGATTCAACTCTGAATAGATCAGACAAACGTGAAACGACGCTAAATTCCAGCAAAGTCTCGATGAAGTGTCAGATTGGTGTGCGCAAAATCGCATGCTAATCAGTACTTCTAAAACCAAAAGAATGTTGATAACAACCCGCCAAAAGCGTCAGCTACATCCTGCCCCTCTGAAACTGTCACTTGGCAATAAACCTATCCAACAAGTATCCAGGCACCGCCTCCTGGGAGTTGTAATTGACGACCAGCTGAACTGGTCGCCACATATCGACAGTTTGTGCAAAACCTTGTCCAGGAATGTATTTCTGCTATCTAAACTTAGACATATTCTTAGTACAAAGTGCTGTACATTGTTCTTTCACGCACACATTAAAAGCCACTGTGACTATGCGTCCTCTTTGTGGGACGAATGCAGTGAACTTCATTTTAAAAAACTAAACTCGCTGTATCGTCGTTCAGTTAAGTTAATTATTCCTAACCCTATTTCCACGGCTGAGAAAATAAAATCCCTTGGCCTGCTTACACTGAAGGAACAACTTAAATTTAACAAATGCGTCCTCATGCACAAAATATTTCATTATCAAGCCCCGGAATATCTGCGCATGATATTTAACTTCAGCCCTCGGCATCAACAACATACGAGGAATGACTTGCTTCACTTACCCCGCCCACGGATAGATCTCTACAAGTCAAGCCTTCTATTTTCTGGTAGTTCTGTCTGGAACTCATTGCCATTAAACATTAAATCATTTTGCGATAAAACCCATTTTAAACGTGCATTGCACACTCACTTCCAATCAGCGTGACTTCACAGTTTGCCATATAAAAATAATTCTGCTGATAACACGTAAACGTCAAATATTTTTCTCTTTCTCCTTAAATTTGCTACCTGGTCATCTATTGTCTTGTCGGTGTCACTATACGCTATTGATGCTGCTGATTCTATGACACTGTCTTAGATGAGTATAATATTAATGCTGTGCACACGTTTCGTTCTCTTGCTTTTTGCATCGGAGGCAGTTACAAATTCTTCATTGTGATTTTTTCCCGTAGTTTTTCTTCCTCTTCTTCTTCTTCTTCTTATTATTATTGTTAGTATTTGCATGCTTTGTTTATTTTCCTGTTTAGTTGTTTGTTTACAGGACAGCGTGTAAGACAGGCATTGAGTTGCCTAATAGCTTTATCCTGAATAAATAAAGATTCATCATCATCTCTCCCTCTCTCTCTCTCTCTCTCTCTCTCTCTCTCTCTCTCTCTCTCTCTCTCTCTCTCTCTCTCTCTCTCTCTCTCTCTCTCTCTCTCTCTCTCTCTCTCTCTCTCTCTATAGTCTATATTCATAATTCTATCCAGCAATCAGTTCATCGACGCGTCGACCTAGAAATGATCGGGGTGGAGTGCGTATGGGTCGAAGTCAAGTGTCCGAAATCAAAACCGGTATTAATTGGGTTCTTATATAGAAATCCCGCCTCAACTTTTGAGTGGTACGATCAGTTTAGTCATAACCTTGACAGAGCTTTAAAAAAGAAGGCCGACATTCTTCTATTGGGCGATTTTAATATAGACTTACTTAAGCCGCACCCCGCCTGGGGCTCAACGTCATCTCTGTTTGGCTTAGTACAGTTAGTGAAATCACCCACCAGAATTACTCCAACTACTTCCACGCTTATAGACCACATATATACTAATAAACCCAAAGCCGTCTCTGACGTTGATGTCTCAAATCTTAGTGTTAGTGATCATTATCCTGTGGCTTGCTCCTGGTCTTCTAAACTCCCTAAACCAAAAAAGAACGGCCATACAACTATAACGTATAGGACATTCAAACACTTCAGGAAAGACGAATTTCTATTTGATCTAGAAAATACTCCTTTTAATAACGTGCTCCTGTCCTATGATCCTAATACCGCCCTCAGTATTTGGTACTCTCTTTTCCTAAATGTACTTAATAAACATGCTCCTCTACGCGAGAGGAGGGTAAAATCTAACACTCTTCCTCCCTGGCTTACTCCGGAAATCATGCAGGCGATGGCGCTTAGAAACGATCTACGTAGCAATAAAATGTTCACTGAATATAAGCAACAGCGTAACCGTGTTAAATACATGATCAGAGAGGCAAGAAAAAAGTTAGTTCGTGACACGGTTAAAGACAGCAAAGATACCTCTACTATATGGCGCCTTCTAAACACACTTACTAGGGGGTCTCCAAGTACCGCAACTACCATTCCCACTAATCTTACTGCTGATACATTCAATGACCATTTTCTTTCGATTGCCAAATCTCTAATATCGCCAAGCCAGGATAACACTTATCACCGCTCAAATTTGCTGTCTGAGTTTTGTCAACAAAGAACAATGGGCACAGCCCCCTTCAACATCCCTATGTTAGCTGTTCATGAAGTGGGTTTACTCATAAGTAACCTTCCAAATAAAAAGTCCTCGGGGCCTGATGACATCAGCCCGAAAATACTTAAACTGTCTCTCCCATACATTGTAGAATCCTTAACTTATATTTATAATCTCTGTATCCAGCATAACACTTTTCCTAACGAACTTAAATATGCCAAAGTAATTCCACTTCCAAAAACAAAAGATCGTTCTGATCCTAATAATTATCGGCCTATTTCTTTATTATCTGTTTTGTCCAAACCACTGGAAAGGCACGTTCATAAACACCTGCTTGCTTACCTAGAAAACCGTAAGCTCCTCCACCCTTTCCAATCCGGATTTCGTCCGCAGCATTCATGCCACACAGCACTTACACGCCTTGTTGACACATGGCTCAAGGGTATGAATAAGTCACAGTTAACAGGAGTAGTCTATCTGGATTTTAAGAATGCTTTTGATCTGATTAACCATACTATTCTGACTTCTAAGCTTCACACATACCTCAATAACGGAGACGCAGTTGCTTTTTTCACATCTTACCTTACTAAAAGAAAACAAAAGGTTCTTGTTCATGGCTCATACTCCTCTCTCAAAGATGTAAGCTTCGGTGTGCCCCAAGGGTCTGTGCTGGGCCCTCTACTGTTTTGCTTATTTATCAATGATTTGCCTCTACATATTACTTGCCAAGATGTACAATGCGACCTTTTTGCTGACGACACCTCACTTCATACTACTAGTAAAGATATACAGGTAATTTCCGACAACCTACAACAAAGTCTTCATGAAGTATCAGCTTGGTGTATAAACAATTCTATGGTTGTTCATCCAGCCAAAACGAAATCGATGGTAGTCGCCACACGCCAAAAACAGCAGATAATGCCTCTATTACTTAACCTTTCTCTTAAAGGTAGTCAGGTAGAACAGGTAAATGAACATCGAGTACTGGGGATTAAAATCGACAGTCAGCTAAAATGGCAAGCTCATACAGACGCCTTATGCAAAATAGTAGCCAAAAATCTCTTTATGTTATCAAAACTAAAATATTATACTGATTCAGATACCCGTAAACTATTTTATAACGCTCACATACGTTCTTATATCGATTACGCGTCATCGGTATGGGATGGGTGTAGTGAGGTCCATTTAAAGAGACTCAATTCCCTTCACAGACGAGCGGCCAAAATAATCTGCCCTGATCAACACCTAAGCACTGAAGAAAAGCTATCAAAAGCAGGTCTCCTGCCACTTCAAGATCATTTTAAATATAACAAAGCAATCTTTATGTTCAAAGTGTGGAAACGCAAAACACCTGAGTACATCTCCACTTTGTTCCGTAAGTCTGAGTCCAAGCTTGGAAACATCAGAAAGCTTTTCATAGTCCCAAAACCAAGGATCGATCTATATAAAACTAGCTTATCCTTCTCAGGGGCACTTATCTGGAATGCCCTTCCCGACCATGTAAAATCCGCCTCCTCGCTAGCCTGTTTTAAAAAGGGTCTCTGCAAATATTTTGTGGATCACTCGTAGGGATGACTTAACCACTTGTATTATATGTTTCTTT
This sequence comes from Semisulcospira habei, assembly GCA_036245525.1. Classification (NCBI taxonomy): domain Eukaryota; kingdom Metazoa; phylum Mollusca; class Gastropoda; family Semisulcospiridae; genus Semisulcospira; species Semisulcospira habei. The sequence goes on along the minus strand of BTPG01000002.1, from coordinate 131,582,992 downwards.
TTATGCTGGGTCCAATTTATTCCCAATTAAGTCTGTTATCCTTTTCATTTATCATTTGGACTACTTAGCTCTGTCTATGTGTGAAGGGGGGTGGGTGGGGTGGGGGGTGTCTGTGAGTCTATGAGTATGTCTGTCTATGTGAATAGTGTTGTCATCTCTTTGTAAGTATTATGTTTACTTATATGTATGTATATTTGTAGTTAGTCTTGTAGTTGTTAGCAACGGCAGGTTTGTAAAATGGCTGTGTCGATGACGATGTCAATGCCTAAACCGTTGTAAAATAAAGTTTCATTGATTCATTGATTCATTGATTCATTGATTCTCTCTCTCTCTCTCTCTCTCTCTCTCTCTCTCTCTCTCTCTCTCTCTCTCTCTCTCTCTCTCTCTCTCTCTCTCTCTCTCTCTCTCTCTCTCTCTCTCTCTCTCTCTCTCTCTCTCTCTCTCTCTCTCTCTCTCTCTCTCTCTCTCTCTCTCTCTCTCTCTCTCTCTCTCTCTCTCTCTCTATGTCATTTATGTAGTAGATGTAGCAACGGCAAGTTTGAAAACTGGTCCTGTTACCAATAACTTCTACCGTTGGAAAATAAAGGTTCATTGTTCATTGTTCATTTTCTCTCCCTCCCTCCCTCCCTCCCTCCCTCAGTACGGTGACAGCATGCTTACTTGTTGTTGCTCGTGTATTGTCGTGGATTTATCATACAAATACAACATACAACATACACTCGAATTTCGCTGTTTTTTTCTTGATCAGTATAGATAGGCTTCAGTGGCGAAACTGAGAACAGTTTAATTTGGAGTTAACATCCTGAGTCCCAAGCCCGAGGTGGCGAAATCTGGGCGCTCGGCGTTCTTTTGAAACTTTTTTCCCATTCCGGGAAAAGAACGACCGTGATAGTTCAAGCTATTCTGGCGCCACCCTTGAATTATCCGCGAATGAGCTCTTTTGGCACCACCCATGAATTATCATGGTCGATCCAGTGGCGCCAAAAAGTTATTCTGGCACCACTCTTGCACTATCAGGATGGCCAAGTTTTTTTTCTGGCGCCACCTTTGAACTATCATGGTCGATCCAGAGGCGGCAAGGTATTCTGCCACCAACTTGAATTAGCACAGTCGATCCAAAGAAGCCAAGTGATTTTGGCACCACCGTTAAACTACCATGGTCGAACCAAAAACGCCAAGTTATTATTAGCAGTACTACTCTTGTACTAGCAGGGTCGATCCAAAAGCGCAAAGTTTTTTTTTTCTGGCACAACCTTTGAATTAGCATAGGCGATCCAAAGACGCTAACTTATTCAGCGACCACCCTTAAACTAGCATGGTCGACCCCGATCTGGAATCATCATTAAAACTATTTTTGTCGAGTAATATCTTTTTATACTGTGTCGAGGCTTAATAGGTCAATCATTAAACTCTTCAGGGAATGGAAATCTTCAAACTTCTTTTACATTTGTTTCCTAACAGCAGGAAATGGGACCAAAATAATACAGTTTTCTGATCTTCTTACGGCTTCCTGCAATTGTTTTGGGATTTTTTAATTCAACTTCAGCAAACTTCTATCAGACAGCAAATTTTCGTCCCGCGGGTTTTGGCTGTGTGAGTGAATAATATAGAACGGTTTAGTTCATTTCGGTCAAGATGGGATCTGTGTGATCGGAAGTGCCCGAACGCGCTCCACACGTTCCGCGAAAAGCTCCTTCCGATGTCGTACCGATATTGCTGTCCCTCGCTATGATATCTCTCATGTCATTTCAAATCTGCATGTAAAAATAACAGATAAACAAACTCAGCTCAGGCAGTGGTTCACACGCACAAAGTCGCTAAAATTTGGGCGATTTTCCGGCTTCTTAAACTACTATCTCATTTCGTAGAAAGAGCGACCATGATAGTTCTAGGGTGGTGCCAGAACAGCTTGGCGCCTCTAGGAGTTAAGCTATTCTTGCACCACCCTTGAACTACCTTGGTAAATCCAAAGACGCCAAGTTATTCGCACACAGATCAATAGTGACTGCTACATTTACAATAGGCGGTCTATAAATTCACAGTTCAAGTCCAAATTGTCCTGATTACCGTCTGGCAACCATGTTGTAGACCAAGGTTTTTATAAAATATTGAGGTGTCAGACTGAATCCAAGGTCTGCTTAATAAAGAAGACAGACGGACGTTTGTGTCTGTATCGACCCAACAAGAACAGTTGCGAGCTTGATGCTTTTTGACTAGACGTTTTTTCCAGCTTTCTAACATCTGAAACGTGGGGGGGGGGGGGGGGGGGGGAGGGGGGGAGAGGGAGGGGGGAGGGGGGAGAGGGAGGGGGGAGGGGGGAGAAGAGGTGGGTGTCATAAAGCAAATTTGATGTAAATCTGTCAAACAAAAAGCGGGGAAATTCAAAAGAATTCTAACGCTTCTTGTGAATAAGCAGCGAAGGAGTAGTATCAGTAGAGAAGTGACCAAGAACACTAAGACTCGCTCATTGATATCAGTGCCTTAAATAGCTGATTTCCAAAGTGGATTAAAAGTATGGACAAACATGCGATATCGCATGTTTGCGCTTTCTTAATCCACTGTCTTCATCAAATCACGTACAGATTGGACCTATTTCAGATTTCGGGCGATAAAGTATTCTTGTCCGCACTTTTAATCCACTGTTTTCGCGTGAACACGTGCAGTTTGCACTTAATTCTGATTTCCGGAAATCGTCTTTTACGTCTCTTCCCGGATGTAGCAGACCTAAATTCTAGTCATGAAGATTTGACTGTGACTTTGAGGATTGGAGCTCTGGCACGCACAGGTTTTTTTCCAAAGAAAACTGGCGGCAAGGCTTTCTGACGTCGGTCGCAGTGGGCCCGCGCACAGCCGTGCGCGGACCCACTGCGGCCGACGTCAGACCGAGTACCTTCGCTTACTGTGATAAAGTCTACGATAGACGAGGGACTCTCAGATCCACCTTTCTGTGACCAAGATCTAGAAGAAGAAAAAGCAACATAAAAAGAACCGGCTAATTCTGATTCTGGTTCCGATTGTGAGGCTTTTATTACACATGAGAAGAAGAGACTGAAATTTGAGAACTTTTAATTCGTCTGAAAAAGAGTAGATGACGTTTAACAAGAGCAAAATATCGGAAATTATGGCAAAATATCCACACCCAAGCAATGTTCCCTCTCTGGGATTCTGAGAGGAAATTTGATTTTTTTTATTTTTAATCCAGACCAAAAAATTAATGTTGACTGCAAGCACGTAAAATGCAGAGGAAATCCCAGCAAAGATCGAAACACGCTAAGAAAGAACAAGCACGTTTTCTAATTTTTTATTTTATTTATTTTTTTTTTTTTTGGGGGGGGGGGAGGAGGCCGGGGGGAGGTGTGGGTTTGGAGGGGGGGGGGGGGGGCGTTTCTTTGAATTCTTTTGCCTTTCGGAGAGAATCCATGCTGACTTTGCGAAGTCCGTCAGCAGTTTCATTGTTGTTAACTCATTCAGCCCGACGCACGTATTTCCCAAATTTTGGAGGCGTCATCTAACAACTATGCACCTGATGTAGGAGATGGATCGACCATGATAATTCAAAGGTAGTGCCAGATTAGCTTGGCGCCGACAGGCGTCAAGCTTATCTGGCACTACGCTTGAATTATCATGGTCGACCCATCTCCTGCTGTAGTGGGTCAGGACTGACTGGGTTAATGAGATCTTAAAGGCAAACAGTCATAAACAACACGCACAATATGTTTAAGGACTTGACAAAGAGTTCATGACAGCCACAAGGACTTGTCTGCTTCACACATGCATTATCTCAGTTCATGCGTAGGCAGATCTTTCCGGCCTTTGCGTGCCAAGTAAGCAAAATTACCCTCGGCTGTGCGCGGGCCCACTGCGTCCGACGACGGCCCGATGACCTTTTTCTTACTGGGTAACAGTATGAATACGCGTAAGGGTAGTGTCTGATGAGTTTCTGCTTGGCAGTGATATGCCTATGCGCTTGGAATAGCACGCGGATTTAGCCGGACTGCTTACGGTTAGTTCCAAATATCCTGACTAGCAAAATAAATGCGATATTTTTGGGAATCATCGGAAGCACGTTTCCGACGATTCTAAAAAAATGTCGCATATATTTTGATCGTCAGTATAAAGTGTTTCCGGTGATTTAAAAAAAAATGTCGCATTTCTTTTGCTTGTCAGTATAGTTTGGCCTGATTTTTAGATTTGCAAAAATATTTGCACTTTATGAATGTTACGTCCAGCCCGCTCACCCATTTAACTTATTCAGCCCGGCGCACGTATTTCCCAAATTTGGGAGGCGTCATCTAACGACTCTGCACCTGTTGCAGAAGATGGATCGACCATGATAATTCAAGGGTAGTGCCAGATTAGCTTGGCGCCGAAAGGCGCCAAGCTAATCTGGCACTACCTTTGAATTATCATGGTCATCTACTGCTGTAGTGCTTCAGGGCTGAATGGGTTAAATGATTTATTTGCTTTTACGGCTCTAAACTGTAATAACCAACAAAAATACAATGAACTTCGGATGTAGCAAATCGCCAGGGGACCCGTTGGTTGGTTGGTTAGTTCGGGTTTAACGTCCACAGCACCCAGGTGATCATGGACGGCCCTATTGCCTATGGAGTACGACCTGAACACTGACCAACTCAGGCGCACTCCAACTGTGCCACTTTGATTTACCAGGACCTATCAACGGACATGCTATTGAACAAATCCGTTTTTCCCCCCTGGATTGTGAGTCCAGCTACCGTGGCCGGGACGGGATTCGAACCCACGACCCGGCGATTCCCTTCGCTCTCCTGCTCCGACGTTTAACCGCCTGAGCTATTTCGGACTCGCCAGGGGACCCAATTTTTCTTGTTATTATATCCGAAGTGTGTTATAAGCGAAGTAAACCTAACTTCGAGTGCTAAATTCACCAGTCAGTAAAATGCTAAATAATGTGCACTAATAAACTTTCTTGCAAACGCTCGCTTTAAAAATAGTCCAGTTTGTGTTTTTCAGTTGCATGGTCACTAAACAATACCAGACAACATATTTAGGGAAATGGAAGTTCTCCCATGACTGATGCCATTAGAAAGATAAAGTCAATTTGTCTATGGGGAATATTCATTATCTTCATCTGCCCAGCGGGAGGACGTCTTGAGGAGGAAGCTAAAAGAAAGAAAAGTTTTTCAAGTTTTAATTAGACTGTTTTTGTTTGTTTTTTGTTTGTTTGTTTGTTTGTTTTTTGCAATCGGGCTTCAATTTCCGGCAGTTTGAGCAGGAGAGTGATGTGGTCGGATTTTTTCTTTCTGAGGACGAGGCGGGCAGCATTGTTCTGGACGCGCTGGAGAGTGAAAGTGGTGGAGTGAGGGAGGCCGGAAAGGAGAGAGTTGCAGTAGTCGATGCGAGATAAGATGAGAAAGACAGCAAGTTTTGTGGCGGCTTCGGTAGTGAGGTATTTTCTGATCTGACTGATGCGGCGGAGGTGGAAGTAGCATGCTTGGGCCGTGGCGGAGACAAAGCTGGTCATGAAAAGAGAGGAATCGAGGATAACGCCGAGGTTTTTGGCCGAGTCGGAGAGGGAGATGGAGCCACATTGATAATTAGAAGAATGTTCCCTGAACACATAAACGTGATCATTACCAGGTTTGTTTGACGTTGCTTTTGCACGCGAGATCGACGAAGACCGATGGCATGTCGATGCCCGTTTTCCGAGGCTGTAGTTTGCGGTGAAATCGGACGATTTACTGTCTGCCACTTGTCAAATTGCTTATTAGGTGCAGCAGTTATTTCCATTATATCTTCCATCATTTACACACACATTCCACATGTCAAAACCAACACATGCCTTTTTTAACAGTTGTTATTTTCACTCAAAAGAAGTCACTCACTGCTTGCCACCTTTTGGCACTCTTAGTAATATATATTATATATACTCACTCCATAAAGGTTTCCCTTCTTTGATGTACAGATATATTGTATAACAAGCAAATTAATATTCATGAATTTGCTTGATATACTCTCCTTCCAAAATCCCTTGCGCGCCAAGAAGACTCGATCTTAGTGATTGCATTTTCAAAACGGAAACGCGAAATATGCTCACACTGCAACATTAATAATAATAATAATAATAATACCGGTTATTATATAGGCGCTTTTCCCCAATTCTGCGAATCGACTCAAAGCGCCGCGAACTGAACCCAACACGCACGCTCACGTGACACACACGCAATCACTCTGAAGGCACAGACACAGGACATTCACGTGGTGCAAAGGGTCAGCTCAGCTACTGAGGTTTCGGAAATTTTGATCGCTTGTATTTGAAACTGTAACCGGTACCAAAGTGGAGGGGGTGGAAGAACCGGAGAAAGAACCCCCGACGGTCCGCCCGAATTAACGGTGACACTTACTAGAGGAGAAAAATCCAACGCCGAAACCCGGTATCGAACCTCGCACCTTTAGCATTGGTGGCAGGCGTATTAACCACTGCGCCACGGACCGCCCCAAGCTCCTTATGTGTAGTAGTAATGAAATACTTCTTAATGTGTACGAACATTCGAAATTTATATCCTATACACACACACACGAACGGACAAAAGACGCCAGGAAACGTGCGAGTCGCTGGACTGACAAGTTAAACTGACGAGATGTGAGACGGCGATATCGACAACCTGAGAAAAAAACTAAATAAAGAAACCTGCTGACATTTTCCGCAATTATGCGTGATCTAGTTACAAGTGGAATTTACTCAGCAACGTGAACAGTTATACAATGCACTGATGTCTTCATAGTCCGACGAAATCTACGCGCTGAGTCGACAACCTGAACACCGCAATCAGCCGCAAAATGAATAATGCGAGACATAGTTTTGTTTTTGGACTGTATACATAAATTAGACTGAGTGCCTATAAACAGACAGGTGTGATTACTTGACCACGAATCAAAATGTCCACGTTTTACGACTCGGACATTTTGATTCGTGTTCAGTCGTAATCACAATTCTGACATAATCCTACCCCAGGGCCGGGACAAACAGCAGGCTTATGCAAACAATGTTTATGAAAAATCATGCGGGTATTAATGAGAAGATAGGTTGTTGTTGTTTTGTTTTTTTTTTGTAAAAGAAAAGTTAAAGTTATGTTAGCTGTTTTACAAATGATTCCGAAAAAAAGTGGTGCAAAAAATTGTCTTTCACACCTAGGGCATATAGGTCACAATTGCCCAAATCGTACCCGACAGCCGAGACAAACTGTAGGCTTATGTAAATACCGTATACTAAAAATTATGCGATTATTAATGAGAAGAATATTTCTTTTCGTAAAAAAGATTCAATTGTTTTAAGATTAACCCATATAATTCGTGAAATTAATACCCAAAACGTGATTTTTTTTAAAAAATCATATTTAATTATCACTTAAAATGTTCTAGAGATACAATTCTGGTTAATGAACTCATTCAATGTCTCTCTTTTTATATAGCTGTATGCAAAATATATAGTAAAAATAAGAAAATTACGGACTCCAGTGTTGATCAACCGGTTTATGTAAAACGGCCATTTTCTCGCCAATCAGCATCTTAATCCAAAAATCGAAAAAAAAGGTCTCAATATAATTCTTTTATGTACAACATCTTAAAATTTCAAGCTTGTCCGTCCTCAAACGCGGGCTCTAGTCGCTGTCACACACACACACACACACACACACACACACACACACACACACACACACACACACACACACACACACATACACATACACACACACACACACACACACACACGGCGCTTTGGCGCCAAAAAGACGTTCTCTAGCAAGGTTTGTGTAGCTAGACGTGACGTCATTTTTATCTTGTTACTTCTATGCCAGAATTTCTGCCCTGCACGCCAGAAAAGTCATGTGCATGCTCCGGAACGCGCTCCGACCAGCCCCATTTCAAAGTCTACCGATTTATTTAATACGGCAGACAAAAATGGATAGAACAACTATTGTGCAGACGTCCCAACTAGACTCTTATTTTTTGTAAATTATTTTGTTATAACAAACTTCGTGTACAAATGTTATATGCGCATTTACTGTATTCTGCAAAACTTTCTTTTGTATACGAATTTTGTTTCAAGCAAAGTTTGCTATATACATACTCACGAGAAAAAGAAATGCGATATACACTTTAGTGTTTCCGATGATACCAAAAATGTCGCATTTCTTTTGCTCGTCAGTATATACAGAGATCGGGTCTCCATGGAAACTGACCGAATTCTGTTGTGAAGCAATGAAACACAGCAGCCACGTCGGACAGCACTAACACCAACATTAGAAGCTGGCACATTAACGTCATTTCCCTTCTACATCCTCATGATACAAATTGAATGCCGCATTTTGACGTCAGCTCCGTGGCACATCCAAATGTCTTTCGGATGAGCCGCAGGGACATTCCTTAACTCATTCTACCCCAGACTCATCACAGCAAGATATGGATCAACCATGATAGTTTAACTCTTACCAGTTCGCTCTATTTGAGGCCAGTGAACAAAATGACTTTTACCCTCACACATGACCAAGCAAAAATGCTGCTGAAAGCTCTTCTAGTGGTCAAAAGTTGGCTTATTATACATCATATTAAAGTGCATTGAGTCAGCTTTCAGTCAGGATAAGTAAAAAGTCTGTACTTAACGTAGTTTAGAAGTTGTTGTTTATTTAGTGACGAAGAAAAAATGGTGTCCGGTTTCCAAAAACAGTTTTCACGAAAGTCACTAAGAAGAAAAAGTTTTTGTTTCTTGCCCCTTTGTTTAAAATGTGAATCCAGTGTGTGGACAAATCATTTCTACACATTTTTGTGAAGTTTCAAGAAAATGTGTTTGAATTTCTAAGAGTTACGCAACATAATCTACACCGGTCAAGGGCAGGAAAAAGTGGGCGTGTCAACACCTGGCATGACTGAGACAACAAACATGTGCTTCTCTGAAAATCTCTGACTTGCTGAAAATATCACTGAGGCAATACACAGCAAGTAATAAAACTTGTTTATGTACTTCATAAAGTTTCACGATTCTGAACCAGACAATAGGTAAACAAAGACTCACATGGATAGCACATGGTCAAACCAAAATAGAAAGTGTCACAATGACCTGCGATGGTTTTCTTTCGTTTTTTCCACATCGCTGGTGCTGAAATCATGTTCAGTGGCCTGGTTGCTGGAAGATTCCCCTTCAGTGAGATACTCTTCACTTTCGGACTCAGATGAACTCATTTTGACGGAATATTCTCAGAGAGAAATCGCAAGCAGTGAAAATAACGCAGTAGGGAAAGCAAGATGGTGGACGTAGTGACTCGATCGATAACAAAGGTCACGAACAAACTCAAAATTAATATTTTTTCATTCTATCATATGAAAGTGACTTTCTAATGTCAATAAGTTATTACAATAATACTGAGAGTAAAAATTAATTGGTTTTAATTCAGTAAACACGATGGAATTTTCCATGGGCGTGGCTTCGTATGTATACATACGATGGCCAAGGGAGCGAACTGGTAAGAGTTAAGGGTGATGCCAGAATAGCTTGGCGCCTATGGGCGCCAAGCTATTCTGGCAACACTCTTGAACTATCATGGTCGATCTGTGTCCTGCACTGCAATGCAGTCTTTAGAGGACAACTGCAAAATTTGGGGATTTCGGTCTTGGGGTACAATGAATTAAACCTAACTGACATTATGTGATACTGACAACAAGAGCTCTAACAGTGTGGCAACAGATGACGTGCACTCATTTATTGATTCATCTAGCAATAGGCGTATTACTCATCTATCCCTGATTCATATGTTGAATAAGTCACCGGCCCCCAAACTTCCCCCACCCCACCCTCCTTCCCGCCTACCCCTCTTCGCACCCCCCCCCCCCTAACACCCCGCCCCCCCCCCAATCCACCTCCCCCACCCCCGGTTTGTACGACACTGAGGTCAAACATTTCAGACCAGTTGTCTACTTATTTGCTGTCATCTGACAGGCTGGCAGGGCAAAGGGATGCTTAGACCCCGTGCTGGTCTATGATTTTGGACCTTACAGCTCAATGCCGTAAGGTCCAAAATGATAGACCAGCACACGTAAAGACGTCATCAGCAAGGAGACAGTGGCATGACTGGGAGCGCTAAATCAGAGTGAAATCTGACCCCGTCTGATCACTAAAGCCCTCATTTGTCTGCATGGTGTGTCTAATGTTTCACGTGCCCCACATACAAAGACAAGTATTGACACAGATAACCATGACGGACTAGACCACTGACCAGCTGACTGAGCCACCGACAGGTTGACTGAACAAAAATGAAGGATTATTTATTGCGTGTAGGTAGCGGTTTTTGTCGCGATGATTCCTGTAGGAATCATCGCAACAAAAACCCGCTACCGACACGCAAAGTGTTAAAGGAACGTAAAAGGAAGGAACGAACGCAGGAAATTAAATTGATTTGAGTCGAATCGAAGCGAAAGGAACAAAACGAAACGGACAGATTGGAAACGAAACGCAAGGACATCAGGAGCTCTGACAGTGTATCAACGGATGTCGTGTACGCTTTTATTGTTTCATCTAGTGCTCACCAATCCTTGATTCCGGTTTTGAATAAGTCACCGGCCCCCAGACTCCCGCCACCTCACCCTCCCCAGCTGACCCCTCTTCGCACAACCACAACGGGACGAAAGCAAACAAGCAAAATCGATGTTTGAAACGCAAACAAGACGAAACTAAAGCAGGGAACTAACAACTTGAAGACAAAGAAAAACAAGAAGACAATTCAAACTGGTGACCAAACGGTATAGCCCGTTTGAAAGATTGCCTCATGTTGGTTTTTTTTTCCAATTAACGTGGGTTTTTTTTACAAAACACATTTCAGGACAACACTAAGAAATAAATAATTACGGTATTTATAGTGCGCTTATCTTATAATAATTATAACTCTAAGCGCGCGCTCACAACTCGCGCACGCATGCGCACGTTTTAGACAATGACTCGCGTACCACAAATACATTACGACAGTCAGCTTGGGGTGGGGAGTGTGGTGATATAGTGCTAGAACTGTTGAAAGAGGTGAGTTTTGAGGGCGGACTGGAAGGAGGAGAAAGAGCGTTTCTGACGGAGAGAGAGTGGGAGAGTGTTCCAGGTGGATGGACCGTAGACGGAGAAGGAGCAGGGACCGAAAGTGCTGAGTTTGGTGCGGGGGCATGTGGAGGCGGAGAGGGTCAGAGGCGGAGCGGGAAGGAGTGTAGGGGTAAAGTAAGTTGGAGAGATAGGTAGGAGCGTAGTTGTTCAGGGATTTGTAGCAGAAAGACAGAATCTTGTATTGGATGCGTTGGGGGATGGGGAACCAGTGAAGGATTTTGGGCAGGGGAGTGATGTGGTCGGATTTTTTCTTTGTGAGGACGAGGCGGGCAGCATTGTTCTGGACGCGCTGGAGAGTGAAAGTGATGGAGTGAGGGAGGCCGGAAAGGAGACAGTTGCAATAGTCGATGCGAGATAAGATGAGAGAGACAGCAAGTTTAGTGGCAGCATCGGTGGTGAGAACAAAAAGTGATCACCAACCTTGGTCCTATTTTATTTTAAAATTTAGTTTTTAAACCCAACGGTTTAGCCACTACCCTCGGGAGATCCTGGAGATGTCCTACTTAAAAGTCGAAATAATTATACTGATCAACAAAAGAAACGCGAAGTAGCCCCTTCAAAACACATTTAATCTAACATTTGAAAGTCCATTTCGGACAAACCATACAACTGATGTTATCGATATTTTAGGAATGAAATCATGGACACCAGGGTAATCAGTGTGGAAGTTTATTCTGTATTTGGAGCAAGAATGGCACAGCACAGTCAATATGGCGTGTTACCCCCATTGGCGTTGATGACGGCTTGCCAGCGTCGGCGCATAGAGTGCATCAGGCGGTTGACAGCTGCCCTGGGGATGCTGTTCCATGCCTGGACTATGGTATTCTCCAGTTCTGCGGCTGTCGTTGGTCCGGGGTGTACAGCGTTGACCTCCCTTTGCAGTTGGTCCCAGAGATGTTCGATGGGATTGAGGTCCGGGCTGAGGGCAGGCCAGGGCATGACTGGGATGTTGTGCTGCTGCAAGAAGTGCTGGGTGATACGTGCAGTGTGTGTACGCCCATTATCTTGCTGCGAGATGAGAAAATGGCAGGACATATGGGTGTAGTACTTGGCCAATGTAGCGCTGAGCTGTGATGCCATTTCCGCGACCTGGTACGAGTCCACAGAAGAACACAGATCCTACTGTCTGGTTCAGGGTAATCCCACCCCAAATCATCACGCTTGGCCCGCCCCAGGCATTGTTCTCCAGCACACAGCCATCAGCATAGGTTCACCCCTTCTCCGTCACACTCTTATGCGTCCATCTGCATGGCTGATGCAGTAGCGGCTCTCATCCGTGAACAGGACGTTCTGTCACGTTGCCTGGTCCAGCCGACATGAGCCTGTGACCACCGTAGGCGTGCACGGCGATGACGGTCAGTAAGAACTGGTCCATGGGCTGGACGGCGGTTGCGCAGATTATGCTCCTCTAGCCGTCGTCGCACTGTCTGGCCACTGATGGGTGCCTGGTGGTTGCCGATAACTTCTCTCACTGTTTCCTCGGCCGGCTGAAAGCGACTTCGCACGTGAGCCCGGAAAATATGGCGGTATTGCTGTGGAGTTGTCACACGTGGTCGTCCGCTTTGGGGAGAGTCAGCAGAAGACCCGTTAGCATGGTAGCGTTGCTGCAGCCTGTAAATGGTCGAAATGTGACATCTAAAGGCAACTGCCACAGCTTGTGGATCTTCTCCGGCTTCCAAACGCCCAAAAGCTCGTTCTCGTTGGGGAGCACTAAGTCTTGGCATGGTTGATGTGACAACGGCAAAAGTGACTGAAGGCGTAACACTGCTGATGTATTATTGCCTTGCATTGCTGAACACAGTTCATGACCTAATATCACTCTGCAGTGTACGCAAGTGCGTGGAAAGCATGCGATGTACGTCAGGGTAACACGACTACTATAGTACGGTGACTGCATGCTTACATGTTGTTGCTCGTACACTGGCTATCAAAAATAGTGTAACTTGTATTTTCGTGGATTTATCATACAAATACAAAACAATCGAATTTCGCCTTTCTTTTGTTGATCAGTATATATACCCTGTTCAGGCCTTAGTGACCACTGATACAGACACTATGACAAGCTATGCACAGATCAGAGACACTGCAAGACTAAGCTATTCAACATGCAACATGGAGAGCATGCATTTTGCAGAAATACAATGCCAGTGTTTTTGAGTAGGAATTGATCAAGACACAGTTGAGCAGATTTAAATAGGGCACGTTCAATATTTCCCGAGTGCAGCGGCTAAACCATTGTCAGGACTGAAGGAACAATTTTTAAAATAGGACAATGGTTGTCTTCAAATCATCTGAGTTCAAAAGTTATTTGCAAAAAAACACGGGGCAAACACGAGGCAAGCTTTGCTCAAACGGACTAAACGTACCCAATGGCCTTCGGCGTGCTGGTGAAGTCCACACATGACGTAGTGTGTAGCCTGGTATTAGGCCGTGGGCTAGAACAGAATTACTCGCAATTACTTAAATAAATGATTTATAGTCACTAACCCGGACAACTTACACAGGATAAATTATGGCAATTTTTCACACATCTTCCGAAGACAAAAATGAACAAGTCATATTTCTTGCCCATTAAATTACATTTCTTTGATTTGTATCTCCCAAAGTACACATAATACAGCAAACAGTTCCTCTGAATAGTCTACACTGTTACATGAGAGTTATCAGTGAACTTTGTAACTGTGAAGATTAGGAACACTAACAAAAGACAAAAAAAAAACTATACTTAACTCATTCAGCCCGACGGCCGTATTTCACAAATTTTGGAGGCGTCATCTAATGACTATGCACCAGTTGCAGGAGATGGATCGACCATGATAATTCAAGGGCAGTGCCAGATTAGCTTGGCGCCGACAAATTATCATGGTCGATCCATCTCCTGCTGTAGTGCGTCAGGGCTGAATGGGTTAATTATGTCAAAACGTCAAATAAAAAATCGTTCTACTTTGAAAATGACCGTAAAAGTGTTATATTATATTCAATCGTTAATTGAGACAAACTTTTTTTTTAAAAAGTCTTATGTTTTTCGTAAAATGATGATAACAATGCTAACTTGCAGCAACCATCACTGGAACAGAAAGAGAAAAGTCCCGAAATACTCTTTTGCCACTGCAAGCTCAGCCTCTCTGTCATCACATATGTCCAGAGGGAGCTGTCAAGTAACTGTCAGGATTTACAGCAACAGTGTTCACAGAGTGCATTCATCAGTAAATACGATATCTGTGAGATTCAGCACTTCCGGAACGTCCTCTGAGAGTACCTCTTCCGGGAACCCATCTACTTCTGTTGTTTCTGGCATGTGCAGAACTTCAATTTACTATCCGTAAATTCCCAACCATGTGTATTTGTTGAGAGATAGCAGTGGGTATTTGTGTCCGCTGGTTCCATTATGAGACCGTGGTAATTTACTCTCTTGATGTGCATTCTGACGGGATTTCTGCACGGAGGCAGCAGACTCATGTCGACCCATCGTAGTTTGTAAGCAACTGCCCCTGGCTGGTGCTAAATCAATTCAGAATCTTCCCGCACCTAAGTATGTTGATGTCCTTTTGACATTTTTTCCAGGACAAAGTTCGTGAAGATGGGTTGTTGTTTTTTTGTTGTTGTTGGGTTTTTGTTTTTTTGTTTTTTTGTATTTTGGTCGTAAGACAAGAAGGCTTCCAAATTTTGGGGGAATCTTTGTGGAGGTTCTTTTTAGCACGTGAACGGAAGTGGAACCTCTCCTCACGCTCCCATCACTCTTCACCTACAGTGGGTGGTAGGAATCTGCTACAAAGTCTACTCGTGTTTCCTTTGGAAGCTGTTTAAACAGTTACAGAAACTTCCTTAATTGTGCTTTGTAGGTGGTGGCGGCATTGGGGGGGGGGGGAGGGGGGCTATCTATTTGTGGAACAAAGCATTGCCATCGATGATGTTGTTTCTGACTGGGTCTCTTTGTTTTCAGAAGTTCTCCTTCCAAATAGTGTAAACACTTTGACACGTCAGTCGTTGCTGGTGTTCCATCTCCCGCAGCAAGTTAGTTATTTGGGTTTAACGCCGAGCAGGCGACTAGGGCCATCTCACGGCGGTCCCGCAGCAAGTGGCCTGGGTACTGGACCTAACTGGAAACAGAGTACTGTCTCCTGTCTGATGTGATAACTGACTGCAAGAACAAGCTGACCAAAGACATTTCGCCATGACATGTTTTGATTTCTTTGACTGCCCTGTTACTGCTGCCGTCTTGACAGTTTTGGTTTCAGTTTCTTAATTGGTACTTTGAAGCTTTTTGTCAATCAATCGTTCCTGCATGAAGGTGCCCATAGCTCCCTCTACAACGTCATTTGCGTGCAGATATGTCCTGTGAAGCTGGTACACCTGAAGACAGGCAGTACAAGACATACTTGTTCTCAACTTCAAATGGGTTAATGAAGTTGCCAATAGCCTGGATGACCTCTTTTATGCAACCTTTAAAGATCTGAGGACCTTGTATGAACTGCTGTCTTCGCAGTCCATTTTCCTGCTAAGGCCGCCTGGTGATAACTGCCTCTGCTATGCATTGTGGTGCATGATCTGTGGTAGGCTGCATAATTTCTGCTGAATCCAACCATACCACAGTTAGATTATGCATGGCGGTCAACGGTGATGTCCACGGTGCTTTTGGAGGGTACGCCTCACCTGTTGACACGCAGTCCATTTTGTCGCAAAAGTTCTTCCGCACGGGGTAACTTTTTTCCCTCCAAAACAGCTGTTGTTGTCAGTGAAAATATACCTTAGAAAACTGACAGTAACGTTATCTTCAGGCAGTAAAGCCATGGTTATTTATTAAGGGATCCCGTAACGTGGGATCGTTCGCAAAACACTATTCTCGGTGGTACTTACACATAAATATGCACCACGGCCACATCCAGAGGATGATCACCGACAGACTACCTGAATCCGATACCTTCGAAGTCTAGGGTGACAGAAATGACCACCTCATAAATTCCCTGGGGCGTGTGGGGAGGGGGGGGTATATGCTGGCCCACGGACTATAATATGTCCTTGGTCGGCGAACAATGGAGGGGCAAGGCCGGACGATATGCTAAGTCCCCGCCTCATCACTTTGTGCCAGTGGGACAATAAGCTGGATTTAACGAACGAACGACGATTTGCTCGTATGCTTGTATGATTTGCTTGTATGGCTGCGCTGGGGCCGGGCCGTGGTGTGACGCCATGAGTGGCCCGCCGTCACTCTGCTCAGGTTTGTGGAGAGACCCGGGGCCAGTCTGGGGTTGTAATGGCGTCGGTGTGCCAGTTCCTACCGTTTAGCAAACTGACCGACACCGCGCGGAGGACCAGCGTGACGACTGCAGCGCGCATAAAACTTGAACCCCGTTCACTGTCCAGAAAATCGGAATACCAGCCAACTGCATGAGGCATAGATCCTCATGAACCCCCGCAATTGCGAGGCTCATGAGGATCTATGCCTCTTGCTGATGCCACTTTGTATCCACGTTCGTTGGATGGCTGGAGCTCTTTGGCTTTGCATCAGGATGACTTCTGGGCTGCTTTCTGCCTCTGACTTATCGGTTTTCGCCATGTCTCAGGTGTGTTGGGGGGGGGGGGGGGGGGGCGGGGAGCAACCGCGAAGCGGCGAATGTACGGCTTCTTCCTTGGGGCTCTGATGGCTGTGAGGAAGATGGTGGTGGTGTCTATGAACAGAATTGTCATCTGTTCACAGGCCACCCTATCCAGTAAGCAAAGTCCTTGGGCCCACGACGGCCGCAGTGGGCCCGCGGATGTTTTGCTACTGGGATAAGTGGCGACACTGGAGACAGGGTAGAGGCGGAGACGGGAGGGTTTTGACGTATCGAGGGCATGATGGAAGAGGCTTGAATGCGGGCAATGGGGAGTGGAGGCGGTGAGGTGCATTCACGCCGGCCTTGGTCCCGGGGCCCTGCTATCTGCAACTGCTGATGCCGAAGTGGACTGTCACCAGGCGAATATGTGGCATCGTCGGTTGATCACGAAGGCACTCGGCGAGCTCACTGACGCTGAGCTCTGACGCAGACAGGTTCTGTATCTTGGCGACGAGAACAGACATCCTCTGCGCGTCAACCCTTTTCAGAACTTAGTCGCCGATAAGTGCTTGCAGGTTGTCCAGCGAGCTGACTTCACGGGAGTCCTCATACCGGTAGGGCGGCGTTGGTTGTGGTGCCAGCACAGGCATCGACACCATCACCAGAGTTGTGCTGCTTTTGCCAGCACCGACACCGGCACCAGACTCCAGCTTGTTCTCGCCGCCTTCAGACAAGACAGTAAACATTCTTCACTGAGATGTCAGTGTGTGTATGTGGGGAGAGAGAGAGAGAGATTGATTGTACCTTGCTTAACGTCCCGACAGCAACAAGACTTTCTCAGGACGTGCCTGCACTGCTTGTGAAAAAAAAAAAACTAAACAGAACATTGAATGTATGTCGCCAGCCGGTCAAATACATTAAATAAACCTAACACATGGGGCCTAAATAAAGCTAAGACCATTTAGCAACACACATCCAATATCAAGAGCTACAGGCAGTGCAGACAGTAGGGAGAGTTTTAAAAAGGCAAATACAGGTAAATGGACCTCGGGTAGACAGAAACACCTGCCCCAGAATAGAGAGAAAAACTCACCCTGTGGGGCTGACCAGGGTGACCCTGGGAACTAAAAAGTACCTAACCCCACCCAAGTCCCCCAGGGCAGACCCTGGTGGGGACGAGAGAGAGAGAGAGAGAGAGAGAGAGAGAGAGAGAGAGAGAGAGAGAGAGAGAGAGAGAGAGAGAGAGAGAGAGAGAGACAGAGACAGAGACAGAGACACAGAGAGAGACAGAGACAGAGAGACAGACGGACAGAGGGACAGAGAGACAGAGACAGAGAAACAGAGACAGAGATAGACAGACACACACACACACACACACACACACACACACACACACACACACACACACACACGCACGCACGCACGCACGCATACACACACACACACACAGAGAGAGAAAAGGGAAGGCAAAGAAGGGCAACCCTGGTATGCAAAGGTCCTCTGGCCCAGGACGGCCGCAGTGGGCCCGAAGGCCTTTTGTTACTGAGATGAGATGGAAAGAGCTATGCCCTTTAAAGGCAGAAGTCAGTCAGTTCAATTTTGTGAAAAACAAGTTTTTTTCACAAAAAGAACTTGATCACTATATCTTTTGCAGCCCTACAATCGCACTGTACTCAGATGACCCACTTTTAACTGTCTAGTTGTATTCTAAACTCAAATGATTCCTCCACCTGATGATGCAAATGGAATTTTCCTCTACCAACAAGAGGCATAGATTGTCACGCGGCCCTGCGACAGCAGAGGCGCATGACAATCTGTGCCTCTTGAAAAGGAAAGAGTTGCCGTTATTTAGCAAAAGCCAGTATGGCCAATTTTGAGAAAAGCGAGGTTTTCACTGTAGAACAATAAAAAAAAACTCGCTGTTCTCAAAAACGGAAATGCTGGCTTTTGCAGCAGAGAAACTGTGTGACTATAAATAAGCGTCTTTGACGACATTTCGAGTAAATATTGTTTGACACAAGAAACTTGTTGATCTTTTTTGATGGCCTATGCACCGGTGGAGCACACGGTGCAAAATGCGAAGCTACTAACACGAAGTTCTTGTGTCAAAAGCGCGCATAAAACTTGAACCCGTGCACTGTCGAAACATTTTGAACACCAGCCAACTGCAAGAGGTATAGATCCTCATAAGCCCCCGCAGTTGCGGGGGCTTATGAGGATCTATGCCTCTTGCTGATGCCACTTTGTATCTAAGTTCCTTGGATGGCTGAAGCTCTTTGACGTTGCATCAACTGACAAAGTTTTTAAAAAAAACACTGCCTGCGTCCAGTTGCAGAAAAGGGGTTAACGCTTTGACTGTCACAGAAAACAAATTATATCTTTGAAACCAGTATGGAAAATGCAATGCAAAATATCCGGTTCCGTCAAAGGATTGTATTTCGACATAATAACTGCTGTTAATTAGAGTACGTCAATTTGCCATCATCCTATTTCGAACAATACTCTTTTGGCAGTATATAATTATTATATTATACTGAGCCACATTTTGCTTGATAATGTGCCGATAACAGGAAGATGTGATGAAAGTGTCCGAGGCGTAAGACGGGGACATTTTGATTCGGGTCAAGTAATCATCAAGTAATCATCGCAAACATCACAGCACTGAAACAGCCCTTCTACATATGCTAAACGACCTGCTTCTCTCCACTGACTCGGGTAACATCTCCCTTCTTACGCTACTCGATCTCTCTGCCGCCTTCGACACCATAGACCACTCTATCCTCCTTCACCGCCTTCACCACTCCTTTGGCATCACTGACTCTGCTCACTCCTGGTTTCTCTCCTACCTCTCCGACAGACAGCAGTCCGTCACCATCGACGGCGTCTCCTCCAACCCAGTCAGGCTCTCCTGCGGCGTTCCACAGGGGTCCGTCCTGGGCCCGGTCCTTTTCACACTCTACACCTCTCCCCTGTCCAACATCATCCAGTTTCACCTCATACACCACCACCTCTACGCTGACGACTCAACACTACTAGACAAAGACAAACTCGACAACGCTCAGACACTACTGACTCGCACGGCTGACTGCTATGAAGACTTGAAAAACTGGATGACAGCAAAAAAGCTCAAATTGAACGACGACAAAACGGAAGCCATGCTGGTAGGCACTCGCCAGAAACTTTCCCAGCTCCCTCCCTCTCTTCACCTTCAACTCGACAGCACCCTCATCTCCCTCTCTGACTTGGTCAAGAACCTTGGCGTTATCCTCGATTCCTCTCTTTCCATGACCAGCTTCGTCTCCGCCACGGCCCAGGCATGTTATTTCCACCTCCGCCGCATCAGTCAGATCAGAAAATACCTCACTACCGAAGCTGCCACCAAACTCACTGTCTCTCTCATCTTATCCCGCATCGACTACTGCAACTCTTTCCTTTCCGGCCTCCTCCCTCCACCACTCTCACTCTCCAGCGCGTCCAGAACAATGCTGCCCGCCTCGTCCTCAGAAAGAAAAAATCCGTCCACATCACTCCCCTGCTCAAGCTCCTTCACTGGCTCCCCATCCCCCAACGCATCCAATACAAGATTCTGTCTCTCTGCTACAAATCCCTGAACAACTACGCTCCTACCTATCTCTCCAACTTACTTCACCCCTACACTCCTTCCCGCTCCCTCCGCTCCGCCTCCAACCCTCTCCGCTCCTCATCCCCCGCACCAAACTCAGCACTTTCGGCCCCCGCTCCTTCTCAGTATACGGTCCATCCACCTGGAACACTCTCCCACTCTCTCTCCGTCAGAAACACTCTATCTCTCTCCTCCTTCCAGTCCGCGCTCAAAACTCACCTCTTTCAACAGTTCTAGCACTTTATCACCACACTCCCCACCCCAAGCTGACCGTCGTAATGTATTTTCACTATTTGTGGTACGTGAGTCATTGTCTAAAGCGTGCGCATGCGTGTGCGAGTTGTGAGTGCGCGCTTAGAGTTATAATTATTGTAAGATAAGCGCATTATAAATACCGTAATTATTATTATTTATTATTTATCTGCCGGCTATCGGCACTATATCAAGCAACAGTCCTAAGACGAGGACATTTTGATTCGCGTCAATTAATCACATCTGCCGGGTATCCGCACTATATCAAGCAAACTTTGGCTCAAAATAATTTA
Source organism: Semisulcospira habei (assembly GCA_036245525.1). Classification (NCBI taxonomy): domain Eukaryota; kingdom Metazoa; phylum Mollusca; class Gastropoda; family Semisulcospiridae; genus Semisulcospira; species Semisulcospira habei. The sequence continues at coordinate 131,562,169 of BTPG01000002.1, read as the reverse complement.
TGTACGAGTCCAAAACAAAACTTCACTTCGCGTCCACCGTGAAAACGGCTAGCAGGTCAAGACAACCTTTATGAGTGAAGGTTTATTAAAAATCGAACAGACACGTTTACAAAATTAATGGAGGTCGCGAGTCAAGATGGATTTGGGTGGGGGGAGGGGGGGGCTTATGCCGCGTATCCGGAGGCGGCACGTCTCGAATGAGTTAACCACTACAGTGCTCAGCCGTGGATGCAGATCGCTTTACTGAAATCATTGTAACTTCATCTTAAACTCCAGTCACTCTCATGCCTCCCCCCCCCCCCTCCCTCCCCTTTCCCCGACCTCAATCTCTCCTTCCCTTCAGTGCGCCCCTGTTCTGACATCATCGCCCCTCTCGGCCAATTAATGGCTGGCCAGAGTTCCGGACCAGAACTTGGGCGAGGTTTTGTCAGAACAGCGCGCACGCCCACACGATCTGTCACACCTCAGTCTCACGCTCAACTCCACACTACTTCCTCACGCTTATACGCTGAACACGCGGCGGCAACACTTTTCTGTCAGTTGGGCAAAAATAACGGAGGCGTTTTTATTCCCGTGACTCTCACTTGTCAAACATGTAAGACAACATCTAACCCAACCAGTAGGTTTACTGGTTGTTTCTTGCCCCCCCCCCCCCCCGCCCCGCCCCCCCCCCCCCCCCCCCGCCCCGCCCCCCCCCCCACCCACACACCCTTCCCTGCAACAATACACACACACAAACTAAAAAAAAAAAACCAAAACAACAAATCCGAACACAAAAAGAACCTCCACAAAACACCCTGCGTACAACTGAGCCGAGGCAAATCAGTTCATATATAGTATTATCTCATAATAAAAACAACAACAAACAAAGAAAATGTAAGGTAGTTGCCAGACTTATCATGTGCTACACAGAACATGCTTATCAAAAACAAAGGAAAAAGAATTATGGACACTTTATATGCAGCAGATTACAAAGGTGGATGCTTGGGGTTGGATGGTGGGTTTTCAAATTCTAGCTGTCGCCAGACTGCTGCGCTGCTGACTGGCGTATTTGGTCGGTACCGTTCCCTTATCACTCCTGTAACCGCCCACGCATTCACCTCCCACACACTTTCACGCCTCTCATACTCGCCTACGCACTCACCCCCTACAGACTTTCCCACTCACTATCTCTCTCTCTCTCAATCTCCATCTCTCATCATAGCATTCCACAGTCGGGAAATTCCCCCACCTACTCAGTACTTCCGCTACCGGACACCGCCCACCCACCCACCCCCCCCCACCCCCCCACCTACGCATTCAGTCCTCTTTCCCTCCGTTTAAAATGTTTATCACTCCTCCCTCGTCTAAACACCACATAAAAGATCCCCAGCTACGAAAGGAGCATGGATACAAAGTAGTTTCAGCAAGAGGCGTAGATCCTCATGAGCTCCCACAACAGCGGGGACTCATAAGATCTATACCTCTTGCAGTTGGGTGGCGTTCAGTTTTTTTCTCGCCAGTAAAGGGGTTAATTGGGGGTAAGGGCTGGGGAAAGTGGAGGTAAGAATAGGTTGGGGAAGGAGGGGGGGTCTTGGGGTGGGGGAGGGGGCAAGATTTTTGCTGTTACATTGCGCGGTAGATAACTGTCGTCTCCCGGAAGTAAGTATCATGGGAAAATGTCGACTGGAAGTATAATAAAAGCTATATGTATAAACACAGGGTGGAGGGAATGGAAGTATATCTGCCTTAGTTTCGCGTCCCTGACCAGACTCTTTGCCCTGACTCTCCGAACGTCAGCAGGCTACATGTCATATTGAATATTGACGTTAGGAGCGAGTAAGGGGCACGAAACCCTTGGCTGAAAATCTCTGAGATTCCCTCCCCTGTGTAATAAAGAGAGCAAAATCGATGCAGTATCGATGCAGATGTCTGCCGTTATATGGCAAAAGCCAGGATGTCCATGTTTAAGAAAGGTGAGATTTCCACTGCATAAATCAATTTTTTTAAAAAAAATCTCTCTTTTCTGGAAGATATGCTGGCTTTTGGCGATACGACGGCAAATTATGTACATGTTGCAATGTGCTAAGTGCCAATGTGACAAGTGCGACAAAAGGAGTGGACCCTCCCCAGAGATGGAACATGCCTTGTGACAAAATACCCAGCACAGTAAGAAACACGCTTAGAAAGAACAATTACAACACGATAAATGTGTTGTAATTGTCCGTTCTAAGCGTGTTTCTTTGTTTGTCGAGATTTTTTTTCGCGCATTGCAGTGACCACTTTAGTCTGGACTGCGTGACAAAATATCTTTGGGGGTTTTTTTGTTTTGTTTTTTGGGTTGGTTTTTTTTTTTTTACAAAGCTCGCCCCAATGCGCAAAATGTCATCGGACCGACGTCGGCCCGATGGCATTTTGCGCACTGGGGCGAGGCCTCGACAAACGAAATCACGTGGCTTCGATGTGGTCGCCAATTGGAGTGCTGTTATATATATATATATATATATATATATATATATATATATATATATCTTCCATGACCCGGTTGGATGATTGGCGTGGTATAATTTCGATGGCTTCTCCAAAGGCGCCCGTTCGTGATGCAATGCAACGGTCTCTTCCGGTGAACCCGTGCAAGCCGGTGCAATACCCGGCGCAAGAGGTTTAACTCAAAGATACCGTAATATTGTGTTAACACATTCTACCCCAAGACCGAAATCCCCACAGTTTGAAGTTGCTCTCTGAAGGACTGTATTACAATTCCAGAGACAGATCGAGATTGATAGTTCAAGGGTGGTGCCAGAATAGCTTGTCTCCCATGGGCGCCAAGCTATTCTGGCACCACCCTTGAACTATCATGCTCGATCCATGTCTTGCTGTGGTGTGTCGGGGCTGAATGAGATAGGTGGGTCTTTTTGCCTCTCTGTTACGTGGTGGTGTTGTAGTCGAAGTATGATAAACACACCAGACACACACACACGTAGAGTTCTTTTAAATAGACCTCATTCAGCTGCAATCCGTCAACCGTGGCTTAAGGATGTAGACAAAACTGGAGTAACAGTTCCAACAATATTTAATTCAGCGATGCGATATCCTCACAGTAATGCTCTTTCAAATGCACAAACTACTGAATACAAAGTCTCTTCTGCGATGTCCTCACTACGACTCAAAGTTTCTCATACACAGCGTCTCTCGCAATAAACTGCGTATCTCTACAACTGACAAAGCAAGACAATGTACTAACGGGCTTTCCCAGCGCCCTCCTTATATACACTATCAAAATCTAGAATCTTCTACGGAAATCAAGTAACTCAACCAATCAGAACGAAACGCGCAGCCGAAACTCATTAACATAAACTTTCCAGAAACAATATATCAGGCTACAAAAACACGGCTGCTCACTTCAGCTCTAAACTCTAGTGTATAATTAAGTCACATAAAAGTATGGTATCCCTATCTATGATAGCTCTAAAAGGTACGAGAACATTCCCAAAACAAAATAAAAGCTTCTCACTTCACGCGCGCAGGAAAACAAAAAGTAGCGAAAATGTAGCGATGTCAGATGTCAACTAACCGACGTGACACTTACGAGGCCACCAGACAGTGCGACCTGTCTACAACGTTCCGGACTAAACTTAACAAAACGAAATCGGCTCTACTCACGAACAAAAGAATCTTACTAAAAAGGCACGAAATCATAACCGTGATAGCTCAAATAAACAACATATCGTTACCTACGAATAACACATGTACGCTCTCACAGGATAACACAACCACAATCGTAACACTCTCTGATCTTTCGCCTGGTGTCGTGGATTAACCCTGTCCGTGCCTGGTGTGGTGGATTAACCCTGTCCGTGCCTGGTGTGGTGGATTAACCCTGTCCGTGCCTGGTGTGGTGGATTAACCCTGTCCGTGCCAGCTGACGCAGACTGTGTTTCCGCAGTCTTCTTTAATTCAATACCAACAAACCCTAGCTGTCCAAGAAACATGGCTTCACAGTGGTGTCAGCAAGAGGCATAGATCCTCATGAGCCCCCGCAACTGCGGGGGCTCATGAGGATCTATACCTCTTGCAGGTGGGTGGTGTTGAGATTTTCTCGGCACTGAACATGTTTGGGGCTTAACGTCTATTGTCCACCACGAATTTGATTTCGAAGGCGGGTCACCGAAAAAGGGTCTGAACAAATTTTGGACCCCACCTGGGTTGCAACCCGTGACCTCTCGGACAAGAGCCGAACGCTCTACCTAAACTACCCAGAGTATGACGGTTAAAAGGTCCTAGTAAATGAAAGTGGCACAGTTGCTGTGCACTTGAACTGATCAGTTAATTAATCAGCACGGGCGCCCACCTTGGTACGACGGTGAGACAGTTGTCGCACCAATAATTCTGGCGAGAGAGAGATAGAGAGAGAGAGAGAGAGAGAGAGAGAGAGAGAGAGAGAGAGAGAGAGAGAGAGAGAGAGAGAGAGAGAGAGAGACATGACAATGACAATGACAATGACAATGATTCTTTATTTTACAACGGTGAAAGTTTGGTAAAACCATTTTTCGAACTTGCCGTTGCTAATCTACTTTACATATAATGGACAAATCACAAAATTCTATCTTTAAATTGGGAAAAACAAAATATAAAACGAACAAAAAAATTTAAATATAAACTTTAAAAAAAGAAATCATTGAAGAAGTGGAAATAAACATAGAAAATCTCACACATTCACACAGTTGGAAAGGTGCACATATCCATACATACATTCATAGACACAAGCACAAACACACACACACGCGCGTGCGCACATACACACACACACACACACACACACACACACACACACACACACACACACACACACACACACAATACGTGCAGTATTAGCATCTTGTATTACCTGAAGATATAACTGAACTGAACAGTTAGAAAGGGGAAAATCGTACACTGCAAGTGCAGGCTGCTGTGAAAATCTTACGATGATGAGGTGCGGTACTTGAAGAGACCAGTTTTAAAAGACGAAAGCGTTGTTGATGTTGTAACATTTTTGGGCATTGTGTTCCACATGCTAGCACAAGAGAACGTTAAACTTGTCTTATAGAGATCGATTCTAGGTCGTGGCACAGTAATGGACTGCCTTGATCTGGAGTATGTTGATGCCAGGAGGGAAAACTTTTTTTTTAATGTACTCGGGGAGTCTGTTATTCAATACTTTGAACATCGTTATTCCCTTAATGTATAATAAATGCTTTTTCAAGTGGAGAATTTCTAAGGTTTTCAGTTTATTATCAGTTGTTGAGTTAGGGTCTGAAAGGATAAGCTTCGCGGCTCTATGTTGAAGAGAGTTCAGCCTCTTAAACTGGACAGGAGAGAGAGAAAAAGAGAGAGAGAGAGAGAGAGAGAGAGAGAGAGAGAGAGAGAGAGAGAGAGAGAGGGAGAGGGGGAGAGGGAGAGAGAGAGAATGACAATGACAATGACAATGACAATGATTCATTATTTTACAACGGTGAATGTTTTGGCTGGCACAACCATTTTTCGAACTTGCCGTTGCTAATCTAATCTACAAATAATGCACAAAGTGTAAAAATATAATATTGAAAAAAAGTGATAAATGATATAAAAACAAAACAACAACAACAACAACAAAAACGTGCACACACACACACACACGCATACACACACACACACACACACACACACACACACACACACACACACACACACACAAACATGCGCATGCACGCACACACTGAGTAATATAGTGTCGCAGTGAAAGTATTAAGATAATGACGTGAGGTAATTGAAAATACTGGCTCTAAAATACGAAAGGTTTGTTGATGTTGTAACTTTCCTAGGCAAAGTGTTCCACAGGCTATGGCCTGAAAACGCTAAACTTGTCTTGTAGAGATCGATTCTAGGTCGTGGTACAATAATGAATTGCCTTGATCTTGAGTACGTTGGTGATGGAAAGGAAAATAGTTTCTTAATATAATCAGGCATTTGGCTATTCAATGTTTTGAACATAATTATTCCCTTATCGTACATTAAATGATTTTTCAGGGGAAGAATCTCAACAGTTTTCATTTTATTATCGGTAGTAGAGTTAGGGTCAGGTAGGATAAGTTTTGCGGCTCTACGATGAAGAGAGTTCAGTCTCTTTAACTGGACCTCGCTTGCTCCATCCCACACTGTAGAAGCATAGTCGATATGTGACCTGATGTGGACGTTAGAGAACAGTGTTCGTGTTTCTACATCAGTGATATATTTTAATTTGGCTAAAATGTAAAGTGTCTTTGATATTATGTTGCATATGTTAGTAATATGACACTGCCATTTAAACTGGCTATCTACAGTACCACCGAGAAGACGATGTTCTGTTACTTGACTGATGGGTTTTCCTTGAAGAGACAAGCTGAGTGAGAGAGAGCCGAGCTGATCCTTTTGACGGGTACTTAAAACCATACATTCAGTCTTCGCTGGGTTTATGATCATGGAATTGTTACTACACCAGTTGTCAATGTCTTGTAGTGCGTTTTGTAGGCGTGTATCAATAATAGATAAATCCTCGTCGGGTGTGTGTATTGCAGCAGCATCCGCGAACATATCGCATGAAACATTATCATCGCTAATTGTGAGCGCAAGGTCGTTAATGAACAAATAAAATAGAAGAGGGCCTAAAATAGAGCCCTGGGGCACGCCATGCTTGACTAAGCGGTGATTAGAATATGTACCATTAAGAAGGACTTTTTGTCTTCTGTCATCCAAGTAGGATTTGAAGAACATGGCAGCGCTGTTGCTGTATAATGATATTTTCTTTATCAGTATATCATAGTTTACTAAATCAAAAGCTTTACGGAAGTCTAAAAAGACTACACCTGTTAGTTTGGATTCATTGATAGATGCTAACCAGGTGTCTGTCATCCTAATCAGCGCGGTATTGCAGGAATGGTTTGGTCTGAAACATGACTGCAATGAATGGATAAGATTTCGGTTTTCTAAATATTTAGATAGATGTTTATGAATATGCCTCTCTAAAGGCTTTGACAAAACTGGCAGTAATGAAATGGGCCGAAAATTATTAATTTCACTTAGATCTTTTGATTTTGGTAGTGGGATTACTTTTGCATCTTTAAATGCATCCAGAAAACAGTTTTGTTTTATACAGAGATTGTAGATGTATGTGAGACTCTCAACGATATATGGAAGAGATGTCTTGAGTATTTTTGAGCTGATCTCATCAGGCCCGGATGACTTTTTATTTTCCATCGAGGTAAATAATTTGCCCACTTCATGAACCACTATAGGCGGTATGATGAAAGGTTCGTTGTTTTTATTTTTCTGGTTACAGTAGTCTAGTAGTTTGTCTGGACAAATATACTCATGTGAGTTATTTCCCATTGGCATTAGTGATTCCGCCACAGAGACAAAATGGTCGTTAAAACTGTTTGCAGTGAGGTGGGGTGGTAAAGACGCACTACTTTTATGTGTACCTTTGGTTACTAAATTTATCGCACGCCATACAGTGGAGGAGTCTTTACATTGCTTATCTACCTTACTGAAGAGAGATTTGTTTGCTTCTAAAACCATTGATTTACGCAATTACGCTGTTTTGTATTCAGCAAAACGCTTTGGTTTTTATAGCTCGTCCCTGTGTTCCATAGCCTCTATCAGATCCGCAGTTAGCCAGGGTGGTAAGGCGGCGTACTTAACCCTCTTTTGCTTCAGGGGCGCGTGTTTATTCAGCACACCGAGAAAGACGCGGTACCAGGTGTCTATGCTTTGTTCGGGTCGCTATCGTTATACACGTCCGTGAACTGTGCTCCAGCTAAATCAGTCAAAAAAGCAATTTCATTAAAGTTTTTAAATGATCTATAAGTGATGCACGTGTGACCTTGCTTTTTCAGTTTTGGAAGTTTTGACAGCCATATGCAGCTAACCGGATAGTGGTCGCTGACACTCAGACTATCAACTTGAGTGTTGCTAATTGCGAGAGGTTTGTTGGTATAGATATGGTCTACAATAGTGGCTGATGTTGACGTAATTCTGGTGAGGGATGCCACCATTTGTTGGAGACCGACTAAGGTAGTAGTACACTTCCATGATGGATGAGGTTTAAGAAAGTCAATATTAAAATCTCCAAGAAGCAGAACATCTTTGGCCTGAATCTCTGTTTTATCGATCATGTGTAAAAAGCTATCGTACCACTCAAAGGGGGCTGCAGGGTTTCGATACAGAAACCCGACAAGTAAAGGAGGGGATTTAGAGTGTTTGATTTCTACCCAAATACATTCTACATCAGCCGTTTCTAGGTCTTGTCTCCTGCGGGTTATGTGTAGAATTGATTGATGGATTTAAACCGCTACATCTGTCTCACCCTGGACTGACGGATCTCTCCTAATAATAGAATAATTTGGGATGGTGATGGCTTCATTACTGATGTGGGAGGCCAACCGAGTTTCAGTTAAACCCAATAGGTGAAAATAGTCGGGAGAATTAACATAAACACAGACATCTTGAACTTTGTTTGCTAGGTGGTAGACATTGAGCTGACCGATACGGAATCTTTGTCCTTTTTTTCGATGGTACGCCAGCAAATTTGCGAAACAAATTCGCTGCACCAGTGAAATTGACAAGACGCCAGCTAGCGATTGCGTAAGTGACAACCCGAGAAAACAGCAAAATAAAACAAACCTGCTGGTATTTTCCGGCATTATCCGTGATCTAATTACGAGTAGAAAGTGATTTTTTTCACTTACTTACTTACTTACGCCTGTCACCCCTCCCAGGGTATAGGCCGTCGACGAGAGACCTCCAACGACTCCTGTCCTGTGCTTCTCCTTCGATTTTACTCCAGGTGGTTCCCAGTCTCTTGATGTCTGCTTGGAGGTTAGCCAGCATTGTACATCTTCAACTTTTTCGAAAATAAAAGTGCAATGCGGAGAACAATGTCTGTTACGTTTGTGGTTGTGTTATTCTTTGAGGACATATGTGTGTTAATCATAGGAAAGATCCGATATTCAGTTGAGTTTTTTGGGAAAAAGAATTACGTACCTTTTTAGTAGGATTCATTTTCTTTTGCAGGTGAATTGCGATCGATTTGTATTGTGACGCGTATTTTCGCTACTATGTTGTAAAGTTTGGCCTACATTATACTGGAGGATTCGAGCAGCGTCGCGATCTTGCTAGTGACATCAAATATGACGTCAAAGTAAACATGTTTCGCAACAGGGATTTTCCGGAAATAGTCGAAATTTGTAGAAAGTTGAAGGCAGATCTAGAGTGTTCTTTCTCATGACTATTAATGAATTTTGGTTACGTTTTCTTTCCTGATTGGTTGTGTTGTGCGAATTTTCTGGATTGTTATGGAAGTCTGTAATAATATAAAATACGGTGTTAGGAAATATGGGTGTGCATTGTATGGAAAGTACTGTTGTTATGGGCAGTGTAAATCAGATTCCTGATATCCCAATCTATATTCAGGTGACGAGTTTTTCCGTTCCCGAAGCCTTAATCACGACCGGCAGACACGAAAGAATGCGAAAAAAATGTTTGCGGTCGGCCAGATGGTCAGCTGAACACTGAGAAAATCACAAGACATAACTACGTATGCTCGAAAGTAAAATTTATATATTTCCGTGTTCCACCATAGTATTCACAGACTGACTCGATCGCTTGTACTTACATTGGTCTACTAACTTGGATCGTAGATCTGTCAATTGTGTGTGACGCATTTATGCTAAATTGGATCGTAGATTAGATCTGTCAGCTGTGCGTGAAGCTTTCGTTGCAAGTACGCTAACCCCGTGTGACTGTGAATTGAATTGAATTACAACTTTATTTTATAAGGATGAAGACCTTAGCCATGCAGGCCTTTTTACATGTCAGTCCTTAATAACATTTTAAATAAATATAACAGCAGAAACGGTAACATGACAAATAAATAAAATAAAAAGAAGAGATAATAATAATAATAAGAAGAAGAAGAAGAAGAAGAAGAAATATTTCGCGCGCGAACACACACACACACACACACACACACACACACACACACACATACACGTTCAGTCAGATGTAAGACAGCACAAGGGTAACGCATCATGCCTATTACTCAAGTGATGTGTTACAATCACGCACGCACCCACACATACAGATGCACACATACGCACGCGTGCGCATACAATAGATTTAAATAAACCTAAAAGTGATCATAGATTATATGAAAGAATATTAACTCTAAGATTTCAACTAAAAACTGAAAGAGTAAAGTTAAAATTTTAAAAGTAAACTATTGAACACTAACCCTCAACTGTAACTATTCAGGAACTAAAAATATCACACATACACACACACAGACACACATACATACTGACACATGCACTTGGGCACACGTGCGCTAGTTGTAAGGCAGCACAAGAATAAAGTAAAACACCCATTACTCGAGTGATGTGTTACACATGCGCGCGCACACACACACACACACACACACACACACACACACACACACACACACACACATTCAGCCAGATGTAAGGCAGCAAAAGGGTAACGCATAGTGCCTGTTACTCAAGTGATGCGTTACAATCACGTACGAAGGCTCTCACACACACACACGCACACATACTCACACGTGCACATACAATAGATTTAAATAAACATAACAATTATCATAGATTATATGAAAAATACTAACTCTAAGATTTTAACCAAAACCTGAAAGATTAAAGTTAAAACTTCAAAAGTAAACTATATTGAGGAATTGAAAATATTACACACACACACACACACACACACACACACACACACACACACACACATTCAGTCAGATGTAAGGCAGCACAAGGGTAACGCATGATGCCTATTACTCGAGTAATAATAATAATAATAATTACGGTATTTATAATGCGCTTATCTTATAATAATTATAACTCTAAGCGCGCACTCACAACTCGCACACGCATGCGCACGCTTTAGACAACGACTCACGTACCACAAATAGTGAAATACATTACGACAGTCATGCGTTACAATCACACATGCACGCACACATGTGTGCCAGATGCAATGCAGCGCAAGAGTAATGCAAGACGGTCATTACTCGAGTGATGCGTTGCACCACACACACACACACACACACACACACACACACACACACACACACACACACACACACACACACACACACACACACACACACACATTCAGTCAGATGTAAGGCAGCGCAAGGATAACGCATGATGCCTATTATTCGAGTGATGCATTACAATCACGCACACACACACACACAGGCACACATTTGCGCGAGAGTGAGTGAGAGACGCCTCATTGACGTAAACAGACTAGTACTAGCAGACGTTTACAGGGGGTGGGGAGGTGGCGGGGGTTGGGGGGGGGGGGGGAATAGACGTTTTTAGACAGACTTTAGAAAAGTGCAAAATAATAATAATAATTACGGTATTTATAATGCGCTTATCTTATAATAATTATAACTCTAAGTGCGCACTCACAACTCGCGCACGCATGCGCACGCTTTAGACAACGACTCACGTACTACAAATAGTGAAATACATTACGAAAGTCTGCTTAGGTTGTGGAGTGTGGTGGTATAGTGCTAGAACTATTGAAAGAGGTGAGTTTTGAGGGCGGACTGGAAGGAGGAGAGAGAGTGAGAGAGTGTTCCAGGTGGATGGACCGTATACTGAGAAGGAGCGGGGGCCGAAAGTGCTGAGTTTGGTGCGGGGTATGTGGAGCGGAGAGGGTCGGAGGCGGAGCGGAGGGAGCGGGGAGGAGTGTAGGGGTGGAGTAAGTTTGAGAGATAGGCGGGAGCACAGTTGTTCAGGGATTTGTAGCACAGAATCTTGTATTGGATGCTTTGAGGGGTGGGAAGCCAGTGAAGGAGTTTGAGCAGGGGAGTGATGTGGTCGGATTTTTTCTTTCTGAGGACGAGGCGGGCAGCATTGTTCTCAGTGGACGCGCTGGAGAGTGGAAGTGGTGGAGTGAGAGAGACCGGAAAGGAGAGAGTTGCAGTAGTCGATGCGAGATAGGATGAGAGAGACAGCAAGTTTGGTGGCAGCTTCGGTAGTGAGGTATTTTCTGATCTGACCGATGCGGCGGAGGTGGAAGTAGCATGCCTGGTCCGTGGCGGAGACGAAGCTGGTCATGGAAAGAAAGTGCACTGATGATTGCCTGCGCGAGAATTTCTTTTAGAGACTCAGTAGCGGGATATGCTCACATCAGTGTAGGTATAGGATCACCCATAACTTCAGACTGTAAACACATAAAAACTGATATCACCATCGGAAAGAGCGCATACAAATGTGTGGACGTGCAAAATGTCAAAGCTCTACCTTGTATATTTTATGAAAAATCACTGCTTTATTTGGCAAAAGTGAGACGATTTGCGCATGCCATAAAATACTAAGTTTAGGGTCGAATAACTGCATAATCTGACTGACAATATCCCCACTTGCTGTACTGATTAAACCCAATACCTAGTTTGTACTGATTATTTTACAGCTCCAATAAAGATTATGCCATCCTAAAAAATTGTTTAAAAAAAATCAACGTCGAATAGCGCGCTTTACCATGCTAGCAGACTACACTCGCGCTCTTTTTGTGAAGCCCACGTTGCACTCTTGCCGGACCCCGACTAAAGGGGCGGAGCCAAACATAAAATGGGTCGCTCTATTAGGACTTTGGGGGTTTTCCGTGAAGCACACGTTGCACTCTTGCCGGACCCCCGACTAAAGGGGCGGAGCCAAACATAAAATGGGTCGCTCTATTAGGACTTTGGGGGTTTTCCGTGAAGCACACGTTGCACTCTTGCCGGACCCCCGCCTAAAGGGGCGGAGCCAAACATAAAATGGGTCGCTCTATTAGGACTTTGGGGGTTTTCCGTGAAGCACACGTTGCACTCTTGCCGGACCCCCGACTAAAGGGGCGGAGCCAAACATAAAATGGGTCGCTCTATTAGGACTTGGGGGGTTTTGAGCGAGTACGATCAATATGTGTACGACGCAAACAGAGAACCTAGACAGAGATAACCCCTTCGCTTCCGAGGAAAAAAGAACCTGCTACACGAGCAAGAGACATAGAGCCTCATAAGCCCCCGCATTTGCGGGGGCTCATGAGGATCTATGTCACTTGCTGACATCATGCACGTTGTTTCAATGACCATGTTCACTGTTTGCTGGATCTCTGCGGCATCGATTTCACGCAAAGATACACAGTCTGCGTTTACTGGCAGTGAAGGGGTTAAGAGAAAGAAGTCGTGCGCAGTTGTAATAAATCTGAAAAGAGTCTGATTGTAACTGTACTTGGCTGGCTACACAATGACAAGCTGTGTTTGTTTGTTTGTTGTTGTTCGGTTGTTTTTTTGTTTGTTTGTTGTTGTTGTTTGTTTTTTATGGAGGCTGGTCAGAGCGCATTCCGGAGCATGCACATGACGTTTTCGGCGTGCGGGGCAGAAATTCTGGCAAAGACGTAACAAGATAAAGATGACGTCACGACTAGCTACGCAAACCTTGCTGTAGAACGTCTTTTTGGCGCCAAAGCGCCGCGCGCGCGCGTGCGTATGTGTGTGCGGGTACGCGTGTGTTTTGTTTATTCGGGGTTTGTGTTCGTTTGTTCATTCGCACGTTCCTTTGGTCGGTCGGTCGGTCGGTTGATAGATTGATTCGTTGGGTGGTTGGAGGGTTGGTTGTGTGTTTATTTGTTGGCTGGTTTATTTGCGCGATTCCTTGCTTAATCGAGGTACATGAATTAGGGTTTTCAGTCCGCCCTAGCTCCAGATTTAGCCAACGATCTCTTCACTGCCGAAGAAAATCGGACACCACCCAAATGCAAGAGGCACAGATCCTCGTGAGCCCCCACAGTTGCGGGGCTCATGAAGATCTATGCCTCTTGCCGAAACCATTTTGTACCCACGTTTCTTTGACGGCTGGGGATCGTTGCTTTTGATTTCTAAAACACAATCTGCGTCCACTGACTGACAGCAAAGGGGCAAATACCGCCCTCTACTGCTCACAGGGGACCTTAAGGTGTGAGGTGGTTCTGCTAAGCGCTGGTCTGATAGAACAATGTTACGTTTGTGGTCGTGTTATTATTTGAGAGCATGTATGTGTTAATCATTGGAGATATCCGACATTCATTCGAGTTATTTTCGATAAGAATTACGTACCTTTGTAGTAGGATTTTTTTTTTTCTTGTTTTTTTTTTTTTTTTTTTTTTTCTCTCTTTTTGCACGGAGAATTGCGATCAATTTTTGTTGTGACGCGTAGTTTCGTCTACATTAGACTGGAAAATTCGAGCAGGGTCGCGATCTTTCTAGTGACCTCAGATGTGACGTCAAAGTGTCGGCTACATTCGTAACATTGTATCAACTGAAGGCGCCTAAATCGGAGTGGAATTTTGTAGTTCATTCTAGTGTATTTTATGAATATTAAAGCGATTCTCCCCAGGTTTAATCATCTCAACACAGTCGGAAAACTGTCTGCAACAGATACTGCTGACAGTATTATGTATGGGTCCTTTGTGTACTAACTTAGAGCTTTATGATGTAAATACAATGCCAAATGTCGAAATTCATCGTTTGATGGGTGTGTTGTTTTTGTACCCGAGAGTGCAAATTATCGTCTGCATCGGCCTCGTTTTGAATTTGTACGTATTAACTAGCCTACGTCACAAGGCAGAACCCGATCAATCGATACTGCAGACGACGGAGGCGGTCGTCGTTGTCGAGTGAGTACACACGCGTCAGTGTAGACATGTACTGATGTTCTCCGGCATCCCTTTGACATTATTTTCCACGAGAATGTAAAATAAATTTTCCACTTATTCGCTATGCTGTCAAAATCAATGCGGGTTCCGCTTGACCTGCTACCCTGAGTAACGGGCAATCGTTCTGTGGGCGTGGCTTCAAATTCTTCGACTCGGGTCTCCGCGCCAAGCCGGCGACTGAGCCAGCGTCACGAAACAGAACAGTGGTATTTCACCCACTTATACCCATTTCTGCATTACAGTTTCACATCACACACATCGAAGTCTACGTAACTGAAAGCATCTCTGGAAACGGGCACCATCGCAGCAGAAACACTACCTCTGTGAATCGAGTGAATGAGAGCCCGCACAGACAAAAACGTGTCACGACCATCGATGTCGGCAGCCGGTGCCGCAATTTTGACACACAGGCCGTAGTTGTCTGATCCTTGCAGCATAAAATCTGATGAACTAGCTCGTAACTTCATGATAAAACAGGTTTAAAATCTTGCAAAATCAGTAAGAGATATTATATTCTACTGAAGATCATGAATTCTCAGTCTCTAGCGCTCGTGAAACTATAGGAAGATCGACAAAGATCGTAACCGGATTACTTACTGTTTCACATAGCAAGAAAGCGACAAATTCCGGATGGGCGGTCAAGCCAAGCTCTATATTCCCTTGTCCGATGTCAATTCTACTTAGGGGTATCTTGTCTCCCTTTCTCTTTCTTCTCTTCAATTACGAGTCTGTCATTGTCGGCCGGCGCGAGTCGACTGATACTTTCTTTTTTTCTTCGCTGGTTCATCCGACATCTTGTCTCTGATTGGTTATAATTATGCAGATGACCTAAGGCCGTATAGTGAATAGTTATGACGTCAGCTACCTGATCGTCTATCGGAAGCAATCTTTTGACTGGGTGCAGCCGCACGATTCCGGTGGCCTCTTTCGCTTTGAACGGACGAAAGAAAGCATTTCGTGGGACAATAGGGTGGTCACTGTCTAAGTGGGTATGTATACTGAAGCCCAGTAAAAGCTTTTTGCGAACTGAAGCATTAAAAAAGGTCGGTCGTGCCCCTTTAATGAGTTTTGGTTACTTTTTCTTTTCTGATTGGTTGTGTTGTGCGAATTTGCTGGATTATTATGGAAATCTGTAATAGGAAGTATGTACATTGTATGAGAGACGCAGTGTGTCAAAAGTGTTGATGCATTGTAAGGGAGACAGTGTGTCATTGTTGGTGCATTTGTGAATGCATTGTGTGGAGATCGCATCGCTGCAATAAAATATCATTGTTGGAACTGTTACTCAATGAGTGGTCTATAACCTTGTGCCACGTGTGACGAGTTGCAGCTGAGTGAAGTTTCTTTACAAGAAACTGGTGTGATTGTATCATACTACGACTACCACTTAACATTTGGCACCTCCGACGGGACTTCATCAGTTGGCTCAGTGCAAAGGGTAGCCGGAGACAACAGCCAGCAGTGAAACGCAGAGATGGCGACATCGGAAATGGAGACATTCCTGAGGATTGGGAAAGAATGAGGACTGGAGGGAGCTAAGCTCCTAGAGTTTGCACAGAAAGGAGAAGACTGGAAAGAGAAAAGGAGAAAAAAAAAGAGATTAGAGAGAGAAGAAAGAGCCAAAGGGCGTTAAAATCTAGACTGAACTCAAAATTGAGCGAGAAGAGGCAGAGAGGCAGCGACAACACGAAATTCAGCTCAAGACGATGGAATTAGAGGCACAGAGCCAGAGGACAACAGAAGCAGCAGCCTTAGCCAGCAGAGAGCAAGCAGCCCGTGTGCCAAAACTACCGCCTTTTGCAGAACACTCAGATAAAATGGACGCTTACCTGGAGCGGTTCGAGCGCTTCGCAAGCAGCAACAACTGGAAAAAAGAGACTTGGGCCATCAAACTGAGCGCACTTCTAACCGGCAAAAGCGCTTGAGTTCAACGCCCGCTTGCCAAGAGAAGAAGCTGAAGATTATGTGCAGTTGACAGCCGCCCTGCTGAAACAGTACGACTTCACTGAAGAGGATTACAGTCGACGATTCCGGAATTGCAAGCCTGAGGATGGAGAAACACTCGGCGTGCTCATTGAGAGGATCAGAACCTACCTTGAGAAATGGATAGAGCTGGCTGGTTTAAATAAGAAGTACAAGGACCTGTGTGACCTCATCATCAAAGAACAAGTTCTCAGCGCACGTTCTAAGGACCTGGTAGCCCACTACAAGGAGCAAAAGGACCAGTCCCTGAAGGCCCTTGCAGATTTCGCTCAAAGATACCTGGACGCCCACAACATAAAGTTCGGGCCCGGTAAGCCGCAGCGTGTGTCTACACCAGCAGAGAAAACCCACGACGTCAGAGACACCCCGACACACATGCCGATAGAGAGCCTGACATGTTTCCTTTGTGGAAAGAAGGGACACAACGCGATACGGTGTCCTTCCAAGGATGTTCCCCGAGACGATAACACCAGAATGCCCTAACCAAGATAGCCGGATAGCAGGCAGAAGTGGTACCACGTCTCAAAACAGAGCCGCCGATGTACTGGCCAATGATGTAACGTCATCTAGTGACTGTGAGTCTGGAGGAAGGCGGGCGACGCCGGAGCAGATCGAGTCTTTCAGAAGGAGTGGACGCACTCCAGTTGACGATGGAGCAACATTCTTACCAGTTTCCAACATTACGCTGCTTGAGAGTAAAGTGCCCAACATGCCGGCGGTGTCAGGATCCGTCGGCAACACATCAGTGAGAGTACTGAGAGACACGGTTTGTAGCGGCGTCATCGTGAGAGAGGACCTAGTAGATGAAGACCAGAAGCTACAGGAGTGTACAACCCTTATCTTGTTCTACGGAACTGTGAGAATTATCCCCCTTGCCAAGGTCAGTGTCAAACCCCGTACCTGACAGGAGAGGTGAAGGTGTTACGCGTGAAGACCCCAGTCTACGACCTTGTCATCGGAAACTCCAGATCCAGAGTGGAGACCTAAAACATGTGCTGTTACCACAAGACGTCAAGCAACGAAAAGTCACCAGACCATCCATCTAAAAGTGGCTGACAACACGGAAGCAGCTGTGGTGAATAGGAACAAGCTGTTGGAACTACAGAGATCCGAAACTACGCTTGACACGTTCCGAGGTCAGACTGAGCCCTTGACACGCAGAGGGAAGGAGGTAACCTTCGAGACCAGAAAGGATATCTTTTACCGGGTATTCAACAGCCATGGAGACAAGCATGTCCGTCAAGTGGTGGTTACTGAACCCCTGAGGACGCAGGTGATAAAACTGGCCCATGATTCCATTTTGGGAGGACACCTGGGAAATCAGCAAGACCCTCGACAGGATCCGAGCCGTCTTCTACTGGCCTGATATGGGAGGTGACGTCACCCGATTCTGCAGGTCGTGCGACATATACCAGAAGACAGACTCTAAAGGAAAGGTGCCCAAGTTTCCCCTCGAGAAAATGCCACTGATCGATATGCCTTTCAAGCGGGTAACCGTGGATCTAGTGGGGCCAATATCTCCTCCAAGTGAAGATGACCATCGCTACATTCTGAGCCTGGTGGATATGCTAATAATAAAAATAATAATTACGGTATTTATAATGCGCTTATCTTATAATAATTATAACTTTAGCGCGCAGTCACAACTCACGCACGCATGCGCACGCTTAGACAACGGCTCGCGTACCAAAAAAAGTGAAATACATTACGTGGGTTGGGGAGTGTGGTGATATAGTGCTAGAACTGCTGAAAGAGGTGAGTTTTGAGGGCAGACTGGAAGGAGGAGAGAGAGTGTTTCTGACGGAGAGAGAGTGGGAGAGTGTTCCAGGTGGATGGACCGTATACAGAGAAGGAGCGGGGGCCGAAAGTGCTGAGTTTGGTGCGGGGGATGTGGAGGCGGAGAGGGTCGGAGGCGGAGCGGGGAGGAGTGTAGGGGTGAAGTAAGTTGGAGAGATAGGCAGGAGCGCAGTTGTTCAGGGATTTGTAGCAGAGAGACAGAATCTTGTATTGATGCGTTGGGGGATGGGAAGCCAGTGAAGGAGTTTGAGTAGGGTAGTGATGTGGTCGGATTTTTTCTTTCTGTGGACGAGGCGGGCAGCATTGTTCTGGACACGCTGGAGGGTGAAAGTGGTGGAGTGAGAGAGGCCGGAAAGGAGAGAGTTGCAGTAGTCGGTGCGAGATAGGATGAAAGATACAGCAAGTTTGGTGGCAGCTTCGGTAGTGAGGTATTTTCTGATCTGACTGATGCGGCGGAGGTGGAAATAGCATGCCTGTGCCGTGGCAGAGACAAAGCTAGTCATGGAAAGAGAGGAATCGAGGATAACGCCGAGGTTTTTGGCCGAGTCCGAGAGGGAGATGGTGGTGCTGTCGAGTTGAAGGTGGAGAGAGGAAGGGAGCTGGGAAAGTTTCTGGCGAGTGCCTACCAGCAGGGCTTCCGTTTTGTCCTCGTTCAGTTTAAGCTTGTTTGCTGTCATCCAGTTTTTCACATTTTTGTAGCAGTCAGCCGTGCGAGTCAGTAGTGACTGCGTGTTGTCGAGTTTGTCTTTGTCTAGTAGTTGTGAGTCGTCAGCGTAGAGGTGGTGGTTTACGCTACAAGATATCCTGATGCCATACCATTAAAGACGATCGACACTCCAACAGTGGCAGAGGCGCTCGTGGACATGTTGAGCCGTCTGGGGATTCCTGAGGAAATCCTGAGTGATCTAGGGACCCAGTTCGTCGCCGACTGCATGAAGGAAGTCAATCGGCTGTTGAGCATCCGACACCTCACTACGACCCCGTACCACCCCATGTGTAACGGTTTGGTGGAAAGGTTTACCGGAAGAAGAAACTGTGTGCTGAGCAGCCTAGGTTGTAGCGTAGATGCATCAATGCGCTGCTCTTCACATACCGTGAAGTTCCACAGTATTCGACAGGGTTTTCTCCCTTTGAATTACTGTACGGCCGGACTGTACATGCACATTCTGAAGCTGTGGACCAAGGACTCGACGCGAGTGAGGTGAAGATCAGCTACCAGTATGTCTTCGACCTGAGAGAGAAGCTGGAGGAAACCCTCAGGATGGCTCGAGAAAAACTGGGGAAGGCGCAGAGCCAGGGGAAACATTACTATGACCGTAAAGCCTAACCTCGACGGTTCCAGCCAGGTGACCAAGTGTTAGTTCTTCTCCCCACCGACAACAACAAGATCCTGGTGCAGTGGAAGGTTAGTGGAAGGTTAGTTAGTTAGTTATTTGGGTTTAACGCCAAGCAGGCGACTAAGGCCATCTCACGGCGGACAGTGGAAGGGACAGTACGTGGTTGACATCAACGAATACAGAGTCAAGGTCAAAAACAAGATAAAGACTTACCACGCGAATCTGCTGAAGAAGTACGTCGAGAGAGGTCGTCAGGACAAACCACAAGCGGCATCGGTGCGTCTGGCTGCTGACGAGAGACTAGACGACGAGAACCTGTTCGACCTTAAACTCCGCCACCAGGAATTACAGTGGAATTACATTGTAGAAGACATCCAGTTCGCATCAAACGAGCCAGTTCGCAGTAAGCTATATCGTCTACATTACAACACGAGGGAAAAACTGAAGGCGATGTTTTTGCAGAACTTTGACATTAAATTACAGTCTATCAAGGGTTCCCTCGCGCTGGGACCATATGGCGTTGAGGCGCGTCCCCTGCGTGGTGGATAGGGGGTCCCTCGTGAGAGGGGTGCACCGAATGAAATAAGGTGCCGTGAACCAACATGGTCTAAGGGACGGTGACCCCGACAGAAAACCCCTGGTCCTCCTAGTAAGGGGGTTGGGCGTGAGGGTAGCTTCCCCACCCTGCAAAAAAGGAAATAGCTACAAAAACGCCGACGAAAAGACTAACAGTAATTCCTTTCCTGGAGGAGGAAGGTTCTTCTACCAGAAGACTTATGACGTCCTGTGGTGAAAGCCGGAAGTCTTCGGAAGCCACAGGACCGAGCCGCCTCTCTCTATCCAGGGATACAACCATGGGCACATGGAACGTCAAGACCATGTACCAGAGCAGCAAGGCCGCCCAGATAGCAGCGGAAATGCAAAAGTACAACCTTTCTCTGCTAGGTATCAGTGAAGCCAGATGGACGCAGTCTGGCCAGAAAAGGCTGTTAAATGGGGAGATGATTTTGTATTCAGGTCATGAAGAGGAGAATGCCCCCCATACAGAAGGTGTAGCATTCATGCTGTCACCAGTGGCACAGAGAGCGCTGATGGGCTGGGAACCTCTTGGCCAAGAATTATCACAGCAGCCTTTCTCTCTTGGCTTGACTTCGCGAACGAAGATTTTATAGGAGTTGCCCACGACGTCTGCAGGCTTGTTCGTGGCTGCGGAGGCCAATCCGAGACAGGCAGGTTCGACTGCAGTGGCTGCAGGGGAAGGTATGGCCAGGGTTCTGAGCTGCGGCATCTCTGTTTTTTCTCCTGAGCCGCTTGTCCTTAAGGCTAGCTCTGTGAGAGTCCTCAAAGGAGACAGCTGCCTTGTAAATGGTGGAGCGCCAGGTGTCACGGTCCGCAGCAAGCGAAGACCACTGGTGGTGGTCGATTTGGCAGGCACTAAGTGACTTCTTGAGACAGTCTTTGTATCTCTTCTTTGGTGCCCCTCTGTCACGGTGTCCAGTAGCAAGCTCGCCGAACAGGGTGATCTTTGGTAGGCGATGATCCTCCATCCTGGAGACATGCTCCGCCCAGCGGAGCTGTGTCCGCAGCAGCAAAGCCTCGATGCTCACAGCTTCAGCCTGTTCAAGGACCTCGACGTTGGTGACATAGTCACTCCAGTGAATGCCCAGGATGGTACGCAGGCAGCGCTGGTGGAAGCGTTCAAGGAGTCGTATTTGGCTGCGGTAGAGGGCCCAGGACTCGGAACCATACAGCAGGGACAGCAGCCTTTAGAACCAAGAAAAAGCTCAAGCTGAACGTCATCCAGTGTTATGCGCCCACTAATGACAGTGACGAGGAAGAGAAACAAGAGTTCTACGACCGACTCCAGAGTGCCTTGGACAAATGTGCGTAGCGAGACATCACCATCGTCATGGGCGATTTTAATGCCAAAATAGGGGAGGACAACACCGGATACGAAGAGGTGATGGGGAGACAGGGACTAGGCTCGGAGATGAGTGAGAACGGGGAGAGGTTTGTAGACTTTTGTGCTCTAAACCGACTTGTCATTGGAGGCAGCATCTTCCCACACAGAAGAATACACAAAGCAACTTGGGTCTCACCTGACCATACAACAGAGAACCAAATAGATCATATCTGCATTAGCAAGAAATTTAGAAGATCCCTTCAAGATGTTCGAGTGAGGAGGGGAGCAGATGTCGCCTCCGACCACCATCTGCTTACCTTAAGAATGAAGCTCAAGCTAAAGAAAAGCCGCACAGAGACAACAAGAAGACACCGCTATAATGTAGGCCTCCTGAGAGAAACTGGAGTTAGAGAAGAGTTCAAACTGGTGCTGTCCAACCGGTTTCAAGCGCTACAGGAGCTAGTAAATGAAGAGGAGGCGGTCACCACAGAGCAGCAGTGGAAGGCAGTTAGAGAGGCGCTGAACTCAACCTGCAAAGACACTGTAGGGTTCAGGAAACACCATCACAAGGACTGGCTGTCGGCACAGACCTTGAAGAAGATAGAAGTGAGGAAGCAGACGAAAGCAGCTGTCAACAACAGTCGCACGAGAGCAGCCAAAGTAAGGGCACAGGGGGAATACTCGGAAGCCAACCGCGAGGTGAAGAGTAGTATCAGGGCAGACAAGAGGGCCTACACAGACAGCCTGGCAGCAGAGGCAGAAAAGGCAGCAGGCAGCGGCAACATGAAACAGCTCTACGACATTACCAGAAGATTGTCAGGCAAGTATGGCCATACAGAAAGACCAGTAAAAGACAAAGAAGGCAAGCCTATTGCAGACAGAGCAGACCAACTCGACAGATGGGCCGAGTATTTTGAAGAGTTACTGAACAGACCCAGCCCACCCGACCCCCCAGACATCCAGCCGGCAGAGACCGACTTACCCATCAGCTGTGACAGACCCAGCCGGGAAGAGATCAGAAGAGCAGTGGCATTCTTGAAGAACGGCAAAGCAGCAGGCCCAGATGGCATCCCAGTGGAGT
Organism: Semisulcospira habei; assembly: GCA_036245525.1. Lineage (NCBI taxonomy): Eukaryota > Metazoa > Mollusca > Gastropoda > Semisulcospiridae > Semisulcospira > Semisulcospira habei. The sequence goes on along the minus strand of BTPG01000002.1, from coordinate 131,539,326 downwards.
CTCTGAAAGCAGACCTAGAGACAACAGTGGAGATGCTGTACCCACTGTTTGGAAAGATCTGGGAAGAGGAGGTGGTGTCGGCTGACTGGAAGGAGGGGTACCTAATCAAGCTTCCCAAGAAAGGCGACCTCAGCAAGTGTTCCAACTACAGAGGAATCACCTTGCTCTCAGTACCAGGAAAGGTCTTCAACAGGATCATCCTGGAGAGAATGAAGAGCTCCGTTGACCCCCAGCTGAGAGACCAGCAAGCAGGATTCAGGAAGAACCGATCATGTACAGACCAGATCGCCACTCTCCGCATCATCGTGGAACAGTCTCTGGAGTGGAGCTCCCCGCTGTACGTCAACTTTGTGGATTATGAGAAAGCATTTGACAGTGTGGACCGAGAGACTCTGTGGAAACTCCTACGACACTACGGTGTACCCACAAAGCTCGTCCGCCTGATCAAGAGCAGCTACGATGGCATGACATGTCGCGTGATCCACGAAGGGCAGTTCACCAGGAAGCTCCAGGTCAGAACCGGTGTCAGGCAGGGGTGTCTGCTGTCTCCGTTCCTCTTCCTACTGGCCATAGACTGGGTCATGAAGATGACCACAGAGCACAGACGAAGTGGAATACAGTGGACACTGTGGACACAGCTTGACGACTTCGATTTTGCAGACGACTTGGCATTACTGTCCCACACTCATCAACAAATGCAGGACAAGACCACGAGGCTTGCTGACATCTCGTCCCAAGTGGGCCTCACCATTCACAAACAGAAAACAAAGACAATGAGGCTGAACGCAACCAGGGAAGAACCAGTCTTGCTTGCTGGCACCCCGTTGGAGGAGGTGGAGTCCTTCACCTATCTCGGGAGCATCATAGACAAAAAAGGCGGCACTGATGCAGATGTCAGAGCACGAATCGGTAAAGCCAGAGCAGCCTTTCTCCAGTTGAAAAAAGTGTGGATCTCCAGAGAGCTGTCACAACACACCAAAGTCCGGATTTTCAACTCCAATGTAAAAGCAGTTCTCCTATATGGAGCAGAGACTTGGAGATTGACAAAAACCACAGTCAACAGAGTACAGACCTTCATGAACAGTTGCCTTAGAAGAATTTTGAAAATCCACTGGCCAGAGAAGATCAGCAACGTCAGACTCTGGGAGAGAACAGAGCAGATAACAGCAGAGAATGAAATTGGGCGAAGAAGATGGGGATGGATCGGTCACAGTCTGAGAAAGCCAGCTTCCAGTATCACTAGGCAGGCATTGTCATGGAACCCCCAGGGAAAGAGGAAAAGAGGGAGGCCGAGAAACTCCTGGCGTCGAGACCTCCAAGCAGACATCATGAAACTGGGAACCACCTGGAGTAGAATCGAAGGAGAAGCACAGGACAGGAGTTGCTGGAGGTCTCTCGTCGACGGCCTATACCCGGGTAGGGGTGACAGGCGTAAGTAAGTAAGTAAGTATCAAGGGTTCACAGAAGTTTGGAGCGGATTACCTGAGCAGAGCAGTTTTAAGTGACATTTCTTTGTTCAGGACCGTTTAAAAGAACTGTGATACGATTATTTTAAAGTAGTTGATTTGATTTGATTTTTATGTAAAATTGTTAGTACTTATAGTTTTGTTTGGTTTAACACAACCACAGCCTTATTTTGAGATTTTAGAAGACATTTTGTGAAGTTTCATTCTTTAAAAAAAGGGGGGTGGGGTGGTAATGTTACGTTTGTGGTCGTGTTATTCTATGAGAGCACGTATGTATTTGTTAATCATAGGTAAGATCCGACGTTCATTTGAGTTATTTTTAATAAGAATTACGTACCTTTGTAGTAGGATTCATTTTCTTTTGCACTGAGAATAGCGATCAATTTTTGTTGTGACGCGTAGTTTCGCCTACATTAGACTAGAAGGTTCGAGCAGGGTCGCGATCTCTCTAGTGACCTCAGATATGACGTCAAAATGTCGGCTACATTTCGTAACATTGTATAGTTCATTCTAGTGTATTCTTTTTCATAAATATTAATGAGTTTTGGTTACGATTAAGTTTCTGATTGGTTGTGTTGTGCGAATTTGCTGGATTATTCTGGAAATCTGTAATAGTAGAAAAGACCGTGTTAGGAAGTATGTGTGTACATTGTATGAGAGAGTGTCAAAAGTGTTGACGCATTGTAGAGGAGACAGTGTATCAGTGTTGGTGCATTTGTGAATGCATTGTGTGGAGATCGTATCGCTGCAATAAAATATTGTTGGAACTGTTACTCCTGAATGGTCTACAACCTTGTGCCACGTGTGACGAGTTGCAGCTGAGTGAAGTTTCTATACAAGAACCCTACGTGCGTGCGTCTGGTGTGATTGTATCATACTACGACTACGACTACCACCACGTAACACACAAATTGTAAGCGTGTTCCCCCCCCCCCCCCACCCCCCATCATGTTTTGGATATAGGCGCCTGACGAGGCCTTGTTGACAGACACATATTCAGTACAAAAAGAAAGTTCTTAATCCATTTAGCCCTAAAGATGAAATTATCAAATTTTGGAGATATCCTCTGAGGTCTAAGATGCAGTTCTGGGGTCTAATCGACCATGATAGTTCAAGAGTGGTGACGGTCACCACCCTTGAACTATCATGGTCGATCCACATCCTACCGGATAGTTTCGGGGCTTTATAGGTTAAGTAAAACTGCACAAAAAACTCACCAGAGGCGAGTACTGTAACTCGGCAACAGTTTTTTTTATCTTCAAAGCGACCATGCGCGAGATGATGTTGATGATGAAACGTTTTTATTCAGGATAAAGTTTTAGGCATACGAATGCCTCTCTTACAAACTGTCCTGCTACACTACACACATAAATATACATCGAGCAACACAATAAAAAAAATTAAAAACAAACTTAGTATCAAGAACATTTAAATGTACAAAAAGCATAAAAGACAAAAAAAACCAAAAAAAAAAAACAAAAAAAAAAAACAAACAACAACAACAACAACATAATAACATCGACATAAAGCTGAAGGTCATCCTATAGTTAGAACATGTCTCTGAGAGTACAGCATTAATAGAGGAAAATCAAATCGTGGTATTAGTTTAGAAGTAAAAGGCGATAAAGGCGATCCTTAAATATACTAAATTTAGAAATAGACTTAAGATGCTGGGGTAAATTATTCCATGCTTTTGCACCTGAAAAGGCCAGGCTAGTTTTATATATATCTTGTTCTTGGTAGGTGGAGCGACCTGTTTCTCGTGTTTTGTCTATAATTATCTGAAAACAAAGTTCGCAAATGCAGTGGGGCTCTCTCGTGTAGAATCTTGTGCATTAATACACACCGATTAAATTCAAATTGTTTGTTTAATGCCAGCAATTTAAGAGATTTTTTTTTTGTCTGTGGGGGGCGGGTCCAGGAAGTATGAGTTTAACACCTCGACGATACAGAAAATTTACTTTTTTCATATGAACTTCGCTGCAACCGTCCCAGATAGTAGAACTGTAATTACAGTGCGTTTTTATATGCGCGTGGAAGAAAAGTTTGCAAACGTCAGGATTAACTACACGGCTGAGCTTAGACAAAAGGTACAAGTCTTTGGACAGAGTTTTGCATACGTTATGAACATGAGGTTTCCAGTTTAACTGGTTGTCTACTGTTACGCCCAGCAAGTGATGCATAGTTACTTGTTCTATAGGTTGGCCATCTAAGGTAATTGTTAAAGTTGGTAGTCCGCGCTGGTGTTTCTGGCGTGTTGTAACCAACATGTTCTTTGTCTTTGGAATGCTAATTATCATGTGATTAGTAATGCACCAGTCAGCTATTTCGTCCAGGCTCTGCTGGAGTACCTCATTGATGTTCGCTAGCTCCTTGTTAGATGTGTGTACGGTTGTGTCTTCAGCGAACAAATCACAGTTAGCCTATGGGTGAGATATGCACAGTGGCAGATCATTAATAAATACTAGAAACAACAAAGGCCCTAGAATAGATCCTTGTGGAACACCACAAGTCACTAAACCGTTTGATGAAAATTTGCCATTTAGGAGTACTTTCTGTGTTCTGTTTTTGAGATATGAAGACAAGAGGGAAATGTGATAAAGTGGTAGTTTTTCAGGAGGATGGAATGATTGACAAGATCGAATGCCTTTGTAAGGTCAAGAAAGATTGCGCCTGATACTTTATTGTCATTAATGGCAGAGAGCCATTCATCAATAATGTGATTTAGAGTAGTCTGGCAGGAATGTAAAGGTCGAAACCCGGATTATGCAACTCTAATCAGATGATTTTGTTCAAGGAAATTTAGGAGATGAGTATGTATATGTCTTTCAAGTGGTTTCGAAATTGATGATAGAATGGATATAGGTCTGTACTAATTTAAATTGATTAAGTATTTGCTTTTGTGAAGAGGAATTACCTTAGCTCATTTTAATTCGTTAGGAAATACATTATGCTAATGGCTAGATTGTAGATGAATGTCAGTGACTCAATGATGAATGGCAGAGATAATTTTAAAAACTGAGTACTGATGCCGTCTGGACCACAAGATGATTTGTTTTTTAAACTAGAAATAGATTTACCAACATCCAGAACACTCATAAGAGACACAAAAAATGTGCGACCCGCTCTCTGCTGCCTATAGTGGTGCAGTTGATCCGAGCATGTGTAGTTGTCAGGGTCATTGGTATTGGTCTGTGCCAGAGTTTTTGGCAACAGTTAGGAAATAAGCATTAAACGCATCCGCAGTGAGATCGGGTGGAATATTAGGCGACCGTTTACTGTGACCTTTGGTAAAATTGTTTATCACTTGCCGGCAATGACACCTTCAGCATTTTGTCTTTGGGCTTTTCGAACTAAGGGTTTGACATGGTTTCTCTGCTTTTTGTACTCATTAAATGTTTTAGCTCTTTTTAACATGTCTCTAAGTGCCATCGCTTGTTTAATTTCATCCGAGAGCCATTCTGGCATAATAGGATGTTTGACACGTTTGGTACGCTTAGGGGCGTGTCTACCAGAACAGCGAGAAACAGCTCATACCAGCCGGTCAGGGCCTCATTAGGGGCATTGAAATTATAAACGTCACCAAATGACACTTAAGACAGGTCATGTAAAAACGCAGCTTGATCGAATTTTTTTAAGGATCTATAAATGATAGTAGTGTGCCCTTTAGCTGGTTGTTTTCCCCCCTCCCCTGCCCCCTCCCCCACCCCCACCCACCCCCACACACACACACACACACACACACACACATACACACACCCTTCTCTTCATGCGGTTAATGTGATTCCAGAATTGTGCATCCAAACAAGAATTAATTTTTATGCGAGGTTCTACCCAGTAAACAAAGGTCTTCGCGCTGGCCCACTGCGGCCGTCCTGGGCCCGACGACTTTTTGCCACTCGGGTACCGAGGTATTGCCGTAATCTAATATTTATATTTTTATGAAGAGAAAGATTGCAGTCTATATTTATAGAAGTTTCACGAACACATCTATAAAAAATAAACCATGGCTGTTGTCGGTTTGCCTCACAGGAAGCAGAATATCCGGCTCATCAGGCTGTATTGAGACACCATGCCCTCGTTCACTCTGCCCTGCAATAAACAGGTAGACCATTTTTGACAAATGACGTTTGACAAATCAAGGACGCTTATGTCCTTTGCCCCTTATAGAACTCGCTGACGCATTGGCAGATCTGCGAGACGTTTTTCAATTTGAGATAATTCAACATCAGAATCAAGTCAAAGACAAAAGGTAGAGACCATTGACAGCGAGGGCAGCTCTCATATAGAAGAGACTTTGTGGGTTATGGTTCATCCCATCTTGTTTTAGATTTGCGCTGAAACATAGCGAATTTTACCCCTTCAGCGCCACTGGTACTGGCACTGTGTGTACTACACGTACTAAACTAAATCATGTCACCACAAAACTCTTTAGCGTCACAATCTATGGCCCGCATAGTCTGGAGTTCACGTCATACTTTTCTGAAATGTTTCAAAGAAGGTGTCCTGATGTAATGTTTACATACACATACACATAGGCTGAAGGGAACGTTACCGTCCAACACCAAATGTATGCTTCAAACATACAGAACCCAGCAAATCTGACACTGCTGTGTAATCGCGCAAATTCCCTCTCGCACGCCTCCGATGTTGGAGAAAACAGGCGGATAAGCTGCCTTAAGTGCGACCACAGACATTAATAACTATGTGTATTTATGAACGTGTGTGTGATACTTCCGATGTGTGCTTGTCTCTGTCTAAATGCTGGCCTGTTGTGTGCTCCCGAATTGGACAGTCGACTGACTCAGATTTCGTTTGTCTGTGTTGACATCAGTGCTTTCTATAATCGTGCGTGTTGTTCCGTAAAGTCTGCTTGTAGTTAGAACACGGATAATGACGGAAATGTTCTTGGTATGCATGCCTTATAATAATGCTGGCCAAAAGAGCGAATTGAACTCTTAACCCATACATTCTGATACACCAATTGTTTGAAATAAATTTGACTGATAGTTAAGGGCGGGGCCAGAAAAGATTGGCGCGGCGCCTGAGGCGCCACGCTATTCTGGCAACACCCTTGAACTAAAACAGTTGATCTGTTTCCTAATCTGTAATGTAGCATTCATAGGCCAATAGGAAAATTTTACTAAATCAGCCTCAGGATGTAATGGATTAACGTTGAAAAATGAAAAACCTTTTTGTTCTTCTACTCCTTTGAACGTTGGAGAACCCGTGTGACTCGCAACAGGAGCAGTAGAAAACGTATGATACGTGTGATGATTCATATGGATTAAAAGAAGGGTATAGATAGGAAAGTCCATAGGCAAAGCAACATTGATAACCCGTTGCATCGGCAAATGTAAGCCCGAAATGGAGCAGATCGCTTTAAACCATAATTTAGTCGTTGGAAAAGATTGAAAATGTAAAAATGCTTTCGTTGCAGAAACACAGTCTACTAAAAACCCTACACAACAAAGCATGTGTATCGTGACAACTGAACAAACACTCCAAATGCGCACCAGGTCATCGGCCGACGTCGGCCCGATGACCTTGTGCGCGTTGGGACAGTTATTTGTCTCTTGCACTGACAGAATTAAAACAGGATGCGGCTTAAGAAACCGCAGACCAATACTAACCCAGGACGAGTGCCTCAATACGAGGATGTCATTGTCCGTAGTCGATGAGTCCTTGAAAGCAAGAAGCATATATTCTCATGAGCCCTTGCATCTGAAAGGGGGCATGAGGATCTATGCCTCTTGCAGAGGCGATTTCGTGACTTAGTTGAAAGCCTGTAAAAGATTTCTCTTCGTTACAGCACAAAATCGATAAGAGAGGTTGCAGGCTACATAAGGTTTGCTTTCTTCTTCTTCAAAGTAGCTTCCATTCTTTTCCTCCTGCGGTTGCCATACTTACAAACCGGATGATCCTTTTTAGCGACGTTGCACGTCACAGACCGTTAAAGCTATTAGCGGCATACGGCCCGCAGTGGCATTAATTAATTATGCGGGTTTTAACGCCCATCAGCATACTAAGGCCAGCATGCAGAGGAAGGTTAAAAAACATCATGAACCCTTTTAGCGCCAACACCCTACAGCAGGAGATTGATTGACCATGATAATTCAAGGGTAGTGCCAGATTAGCTTGAAAGTACCTACTTTACTTTGTAATCTGCCTAAAATATTATCACTGGCAGTCTCCCCTTTTCTTTTCATTTAAAACGAAGTTTTTATCAGAGGATTTATAAACATGTCTGCTGGCCGGCAGAATATGGCATGCAGTTCCACTGTAAAAAAAATATATAATAAAATAAAATAATAAAATAAAATAAAATAAAATAATAAAATAGCATAAAAACAACACCAACAACAACAACAACCACACACACACACACACACACACACTATCACACACACACACACACATAAACCATCACACACACACACACACACACACACACACACACAGAGACAAACACCATCACTCACACACAGCAGACATCCGGTAGGTGCAGTGTAACAGGCTCCTTTGGTTTCTTTCTGCAGTGTAACAGGCTGCGCTGGGTTGTGGGTTGACACCGCACACTGGCTGTCGCCCTTGATTCCCCCTGCGCTGACCTACGCAGGGAATCGAGAGAGACAACCAGTGTGATGACGCGACTACAGCAGCAACCATGCCATTATCCGGTGACTTAAATGCGACAGAAACCTGTACATGTTGTAAAAAATTTCGTTCAGGTGCAGCTCATATACTGAGAAGCAAAAGAAATGCGACATTTTTGGAAATGTCGCATTTCTTTTGCTCCTCAGTATAGAATGACTTACTCAGGGGCCTCGCACTTTCCAAGGGAGGTGAGGACGAATCTGACCCCTGGGACATGCAGGTTCATACCGGGGTTGCCGAAAACAATAATAATAATAATAATAATTACGGTATTTATAATGCGCTTATCTTATAATAATTATAACTCTAAGCGCGCACTCACAACTCGCACACGCATGCGCACGCTTTAGACAATGACTCACGTAACACAAATAGTGAAGATACATTACGACGGTCAGCTTGGGCTGGGGAGTGTGGTGATATAGTGCTAGAACTGTTGAAAGAGATGAGTTTTGAGGGCAGACTGGAAGGAGGAGAGCGAGTGTTTCTGACGGAGAGAGAGTGGGAGAGTGTTCCAGGTGGTTGGACCGTATACTGAGAAAGAGCGGGGGCCGAAAGTGCTGAGTTTGGTGCGGGGGATGAGGAGTCGGAGAGGGTCAGAGGCGGAGCGGAGGGAGCGGGGAGGAGTGTAGGGGTGAAGTAAGTTGGAGAGATACGCAGGAGCGTAGTTGTTCAGGGATTTGTAGCAGAGAGACAGTATCTTGTATTGGATGCGTTGGGGGATGGGGAGCCAGTGAAGGAGCTTGAGCAGGGGAGTGATGTGGTCGGATTTTTTCTTTCTGAGGACGAGGCGGGCAGCATTGTTCTGGACGCGCTGGAGAGTGAGAGTGGTGGAGTGAGGAAGGCCAGAAAGGAGAGAGTTGCAGTAGTCGATGCGAGATAAGATGAGAGAGACAGCGAGTTTGGTGGCAGCTTCGGTAGTGAGGTATTTTCTGATCTGACTGATGCGGTGGAGGTGGAAATAACATGCCTGGGCCGTGGCGGAGACGAAGCTGGTCATGGAAAGAGAGGAATCGAGGATAACGCCAAGGTTCTTGACCGAGTCAGAGAGGGAGATGGGGGTGATGTCGAGTTGAAGGTGGAGAGAGGGAGAGAGCTGGGAAAGTTTCTGGCGAGTGCCTACCAGCATGGCTTCCGTTTTGTCGTCGTTCAGTTTGAGCTTGTTTGCTGTCATCCAGTTTTTCACGTCCTCATAGCAGTCAGCCGTGCGAGTCAGTAGTGTCTGAGTGTTGTCGAGTTTGTCTTTGTCTAGTAGTTGTGAGTCGTCAGCGTAGAGGTGGTGGTGTATGTGGTGAGACTGGATGATGTTGGACAGGGGGGAGATGTAGAGTGTAAAAAGGACCGGGCCCAGGACGGACCCCTGAGGAACGCCGCAGGAGAGCCTGACTGGGTTGGAGGAGACGCCGTCGATGGTGACGGACTGCTGTCTGTCGGAGAGGTAGGAGAGAAACCAGGAGTGAGCAGAGTCAGTGATGCCAAAGGAGTGGTGGAGGCGGTGGAGGAGGATAGTGTGGTCTATGGTGTCGAAGGCGGCAGAGAGATCGAGTAGCGTAAGAAGGGAGATGTTGCCCGAGTCAGTGGAGAGAAGCAGGTCGTTTAGGATATGTAGAAGGGCAGTTTCAGTGCTGTGATGTTTGCGATAGGCAGACTGGAAGGGACTGAGGAGGTTGTTGTCGGCGAGGTGGAGGTTGAGTTGGTTGAGTACGACCTTCTCAAGAAGCTTGGACAGGAAAGAGAGATTGGAGACTGGGCGGTAGTTCTTGAGTTCGTTTGGGTCGAGGTTGTGTTTTTTGAGGAGAGGACGGACGATGGCGGACTTGAAGATATCGGGGACGGAGCCATTTTCTAGAGATGTGTTGATGATGTCGGTAATGAAGGGCAAAAGTTTTGGGAGGCCGTCCTGGTAGAGGGAAGCTGGGAGGGGGTCTAGTTCGCAGGTTTTGAAAGGCATGGACTTTATGGTCTTGAGAACTTCATCCTGAGAGACGGGGCGGAAGGACGAGAGGGGAGTGCCGGAAAAGGGGGTGTCAGGGAGGCAAGGCGAAGAAGGCAGAGTGTCGAGTGTGTTGCGCAGAGTTTGGATTTTGTCGGAGAAATAGGAGGAAAAGGCGGACGGAAGTTCTTCTTTGCTGTGTGTGTTGGGAAGAGGAGAGTCTTTAGAAGTGCCTAGGAGTGTGTTCATAGTAGCGTAGAGGGTTTTGGAAGAAGTGGATTCCAGGATTTTGTTTTGAAGGTGTTTGCGTTTGGAGTCGGAGATCATTCTGCAGACTTTGGATCTGGTGGTTTGGAAGATCTCTCTGTGAACGGTGAGGTCGGATGAGCGCCAGCAAACAAAGGCTTCCTCCACACAATTGATGTCCGCTCCGGCCGCATTGTCGAAAACTGTGAGTTGAGACAGCGGTTTAACCCCTTTTAACTGCTGCTGACGATACCGCTCGGTGGAAGAGACGCGGTATCGTCAGCAGCATTCAAAGGGTTAAATTACCAACACACAGAAGAGGTGGTCCGCAAGTGCACTAGCAGTGTTAAAAACCATGCAGTTCAAAATATTGCGGTAGGCTTAACTGTGTTAGGTGTCAAACACGACACACCCCTGTTCATCCTGTCCCTCCCAGTGCCGGTTTGACTGGACTGCGGTTTTTGTAACCCCTTAAACGCCGAAGAACAGCAAACGCCACACAACTGCAAGAGGCATAGGTCCTCATGAGCCCCCCGTTGTCGCGGGGGGCTCATGAGGACCTATGCCTCTTGCTGTCCGCCTTAATATCCTCGCTTTTCCAGCAAACGGATGTAACGCTAATATGGTTTCGCTGACATGGGACCTAGGTCCCGGCAGCATCTTAATTGTTTCAAGCGAAATTGTAAAGTAATTCAACTGCTCTAGGCAGGTAAAGATAGTAAGTCCTATTGTGAAAAGCAAGGGTGATTTAAATTTTCAAAGTTCATTTTTGTGAAAAGATAGAGATTTTTATCGTAAAAGTTTATTTTCGTGAAAAGCGAGATTTTCGTTGTAGAGGTCCATTTTCGCGAAAAGCAAGGTTTTCATCGTAAAAGTACTTTTTGTGTTGTTGAAAAAAAAACGAGATTTTTTATTGTGAATGAAAACCTCTCTTTTCGCAAAGGGTTTTATTGTCTTCACTGGGCAAAACAGTTCATAATACGTGTATTGCCTTCACAAAAATATTCTTACAATGTCTTACATTGTTGTTTAAAGCTATCTTCTCCATGCAATAACGGGTCAACATTTCATATACTGACGAGCAAAAGACACGCGACATTTGTGGAATCACCGGAAACACTATTCCAAAATTGTCGCATTTCTTTTGCTCTACACTAAATGACAAAATTTCATTGTAGTTAATGAAGAAGTTTAATCATCTTAAAACGCAAGACATTTCTGTTCTTCTTCTCTTTAGCTAGATTGGACAGTTCCTCGCTGAATAAAAGGGCAGTAGAGACAGTGGCGTGCGCCTGCACGTGCTTGGTAGGCAAAGTAGACAAGTCTAAGTTAATGCACGACCAGCGTTAACTCATTCTACCCCATCACCGAAATCCCGAAATTTTGCCGTTGTGCTCTGAAGACTGCATTGCAGTGCTGGACACAGATCGACCATGATAGTTCAAGGGTGATGCCAAAATAGCTTGGCGCCCATAGGCGCCAAGCTATTCTGGCATCACCCTTGAACTATCATGGTCGATCTTTATCTTGCTGTGGTGTTTCTGGGGTAGAATGAGTTAAGAACGCGTTTGATTAGTGAAGAATGTAGCACTCAACACATTTTCAGCTGAAGGCAACTAGAACACACACTGAGAACCGGCCCGCTTCATATTAACGCGACGAAACCAGACGGTGGGTTAAAATCCCGGACAAAGCACGAGATGTCACATGTTTGTACTGAGTTGTAATGCACTGTTTTCGTCGAAACAGGTGCAAGTTTGACAAGCCTCTTTTGACATCCGGAAATTGTCTGTTTTTTGCATCCAAACCACTTCCTGTTCAATGTCCCTTTCACGCATTATGTGGCCTGGGGACTCTGCGATGCGTGATCCAAAGTATTTGGTCACAAACACTTTGTGAGCTTGTAATAACAAGCAGGTATCATGTCCCCGGGAGGACTTTGGTAGTCAATGTCGGCATGAAATCCTTTTGAGCAGCGGGTATGGCTTATATGCCCTCGGGGAGGTAGCCAGCATAGGGGTCTGACGAGTGGTGCTTTGACTAAATGCAAATCCGCTGCGCCACCGCGTGCGCGCGGCAACCGCGTAACTAGCTCGTCAGAATACAAGGAAGGAAACGAACCATACGCGCGAAATTCTACCTGTGGCCGGAAGTATACCGGACCTCTTTCTCAACATCTAGAGTGGAACGTTAAACCCTTTAGAAGAGTGCCGTGAAAAAATCCATTGCATCCATTGTTTTCTGCGCGTCGAAGCGAATTACTCGAAACGATAGTAGTGTTTAAACCAGACTCCTTGTTACGTGTAGAGTAGTAGTCGTAGTATGATATCACACCAGACGCACGCACGTAAGGTTCTTTTTAAAGAAACTTCATTCAGCTGCAACCCGTCACACGTGGCTTAAGGTTTTAGACAATACTGGAGCAACAGTTCCAACAATACTTTATTTCAGCGATGCGATCTCCACACAATGCAATGCACCACACTGATACAATGTCCCTTCAAAAATATGTCAACAATGGCGACACAAAGCGTTTCTCATACAACGTACACCACCGTTACGCTGCGTCTCTCACAATGTACACACTATACAGGCCACGTACCTACGGTTAACTGTGTGTCCCTACAACTGACAATGCATGACAATGTACACAAGTGCTCCCTAGCACCATCTTTTATAGTAAAACAACTTTCCAGAATAATCTAACGAAATCACACAACACAACCAATCAGAACGGAACACGTAACTGAAACTCATAAATATTAATAATAAAAAAGAACTTTCTAGAATAACTACAACAGTCTACACAAATTTGACTGCTAATTTCAGCCCCAAATCCCAGTGCGTTATGACGTCTCACAAAAGTATGGCAGACAATTCACGATCTTGCCTACACTTTCTGGAAGCTTCACGATCTTTCGTAACATACCGACCTGCTGCTAACTTCACGCGTACTAAAAACAACTATGAGTATTTGAGCGGCAATAATACTGTGTTGCAAAATGTTGCTTACTCTTTGACGTCACACATACGAGGTCACTAGACAGCGCGACCTTGCTCGAACGTTCTGGTTTATTCTCAGCGAATCTACGCATTACAAAAATCGACCGCTCTTCTCCGTGCGACTTTGCTAGAAACTTCCGAACTAATCTTAGCGTATCATAACAAAAATAATTTTGCTCTCTGCGCGAACGAAAGAGAATCTTACTGAAAAGGTACGTGATTCGTAACCAAGATAGATCAAATAAATATCGGATCGTTTCCAACGATTAACACATGCATGCTCTCACAGAACAACACAACCACAATCGTGACACTCCATTAAAGTAGAGCTTTTCGGGCTGGGGGAAATACGTACCTAAAGCGATTGCTGCGTGCAGGTCACAAGATCATTGTCGACAGTAAGATGTACTCTTGTTTTAGTTTCATTGGATATGGAAATTTACATAAACCAATGAAATGTTAGCATGAGGCGTATTTCTGGCCACATCCAAAATTCAACAAATCGACGTCTGCTAAAATGATGCTTGACTGTGCAAAAAGCCTTGATACTAAACTATCAGTTTTGATAGGAGGACAAGGTTGGTATAGATTTGTGGCAAAATATCTACTGAGTTTGTTCAGTTCAAGCTTTTAAGCGGATAGTTCCTTTGAGTGTTGAAAACTGCTCTGGAATCACAGTGCTTCGTCGCTTCGCGTGCATTTTTTTTTCCTGCCTTGGATACTGACTTGAGCTAGTTATGCGGTGGCGCAGCGGATTTCCATTTAATCAAAGCACGACTCGTCAGGCCCCTATGGTAGCAAGCTACTCAGGAGTTGTGTGCTTGTCTGTGAGTTTTTCACGTACGGCCTTCACAGACCGAAACACAATTTACAGCCGTGAAATTAAATGTTTGTACTTGGGGACAGACAGATTGCGTGCGACTTTTACTCTGTTTTTCTCCTCAGGGACATAGTTAGCGTGTCCTATTTAATTTGCTGCCACAGAATTAAAATGCTTTTTTGGGGGTCGCATATTGCGTGCGGACAAATTACCCGTGCATATGGTTTAGCTGCGTACACCGCGGGGACTTATTGTCAAATTATATCAGGTTTTGTCGCCGCCGTCATCGTGTTTATCGTCGCCATCGTCATTGTCGTCTTTAATTTGCTGTCACAGAATTAAATTTGCTTGACAGACTCACAGTGGGCGTTGAAAAAATGATTTAGCTCTGTACACTGCGGGGACATCGTGTTCATCATCATCATTATCGTCGTCGTCGTAATGATCATCATCGTCGTGGTGGTTGTCGTTCAAATTACATCTCTTTACTCTTGTTTTCAGCCCATGGCTAGAAATCAGCATTCAGTGTTCTCTGAGATATATTCAGTCTAATTGTTAACACACACACCCCATTTTCGTACACTACTGCGGGAAATGGATGGACAGATAAAAGGTAGTACCAGATTAAATTGGCACCTTGAAAGGTGCCAAGCTAATAGGGCTCTACCCTTGCACTACTCTTGCTCCAACTACCGTGGAATTACCCTGCTGTCCATTGCCGGGAAAATACTCGCAAGGCTGCTCCTGAATCGGCTGGTACCTACCATTGCAGAAGACCACCTCCCAGAGGGCCAGTGTGGCTTCAGAGCCAACATGAGCACCACCGACATGGTCTTTGTGCTGAGACAGCTTCAGGAGAAGTGCCGCGAGCAGAACAAAGGGTTGTACGTAACGTTTGTCGACCTAACAAAAGCGTTCGACACTGTGAGCAGGCAAGGCATGTGGCAGATCCTGGAGCGACTTGGCTGTCCCCCAAAGTTCCTCAGCATGATCGTCCAGCTACACGAGGACCAGCAAGGCCAGGTCAGACTCAACAATGACCTCTCAGAACCATTCCCCATTCTCAACGGTGTGAAGCAGGGCTGTGTGCTGCCACCGACCCTCTTCGCCATCTTTTTAGCATGATGTTGAAGCAGGCCACAGTGGACCTCGACGATGACGATGCAGTGTACATCAGGTATCGTCTCGATGCCAGCCTGTTCAACCTCAGACGACTGCAGGCCCACACCAAAACCCTAGACCAACTGATTCGTGAGCTGCTCTTTGCTGACGACGCTGCCCTCGTTGCACACACAGAGAGAGCCCTGTAGCGCATCACATCCTGCTTTGCAGACGCTGCCCAGCTCTTTGGACTCGAGGTCAATCTGAAAAAGACAGAGGTTCTCCATCAGCCGGCACCCACGGTAGAGCATCCCCCTCTTCACATCACCATCGACGAGTCTGAACTGAAGTCGGTGCACCAGTTTATCTACCTTGGCTGCATCATCACGTCAGACGCCAAGCTGGACAAGGAGCTGGACAGCAGGCTGGCAAAAGCAAACAGCGCTTTCGGGCGTCTATACAAGCGGGTGTGGCACAATCAACAGCTGAAAACAGGCACCAAGATCAGCGTGTATAGAGCTGTCGTCCTCACCACCCTGTTGTATGGTTCCGAGTCCTGGGCCCTCTACGGCAGCCAACTACGACTCCTCGAACGCTTCCACCAGCGCTGCCTGCGTACCATCCTGGGCATTCACTGGAGTGACTATGTCACCAACGTCGAGGTCCTTGAACAGGCAGAAACTGTGAGCATCGAGGCTTTGCTGCTGCGGACACAGCTCTCCTGGGCTGGGCACGTCTCCAGGATGGAGGATCATCGCCTACCCAAGATCACCCTGTTCGGCGAACTCGCCACTGGACACAGAGACAGAGGGGCACCAAAGAAGAGATACAAAGACTGTCTCAAGAAGTCACTTAGTGCCTGTCAAATCGACCACCGCCAGTGGTCTTCACTTGCTCCGGATCGTGACACCTGGCGCTCCACCATTTACAAGACAGCTGTCTCCTTTGAGGACTCTCGCAGAGCTAGCCTTAAAGACAAGCGGCTCAGGGGAAAAAACAGAGATGCCGCAACTCAGAACCCTGGCCAGACCTCCCTCTGCAGCCACTGCGGTCGAACCTGCCTGTCCCGGATTGGCCTCCGCAGTCACGAGCATGCCTGCAGACGTTGTGGACAACCCCTATAGAATCTTCGTTCGCGAAGTCAAGCCAAGACCACAGTTAATCTATCACGCATTCCCGTATTATAGGGATGTTTTTATTAAAGTTCTTAAAGTTTAACACGGAGCATGCGATGAGAAGACCAAAACAAGCAAAAACAAACAAACAAACATACAACATTTTCAAGATGTCATGTAAAATTTAAAACTGAGCATACGATGAGAAAACTCAAACAAACAAACAAACAAACAACAGCAACAAAACAACAATACGAAACAAAACCAACCAAACTGCTTGCAGTTATAGTCTTGGATGAGGAACATATTAGGTAAGGGAAAAGACATGAAAAGGGAAAGAACTGTGCTGTAGATGCCAATGATCCTAGATCACACACACACAAAGGCACACACACACACACACACACACACACACACACACACACACACACACACACACACACACACACACACACCGATGCGCTCGCGCATTATACGGCTTGTTGCTTCCAGTAGAAAGTTTTTCTCAGCAGGTCAGTGTCTAATTTCGGTCAAACGCTGGTTTCAGACGGTTCCAGTTCCGCCGAATGACCCGGGAAAAGCTATTTCTTTTAACCGAAATCTTACAAAATATCAGTTTTAAATTTGAATGTGATTGCCATTGTTAGAAATACGATTCGTTTAACATTTCCACTCAAGTTATGAAAACAATAATTTTAATGTCATGGCCGCGTGACCGAGAAAATGATTCAGACTGAATGTATTTCATAATACAAGATCAAAAACAACAAGATGGGATGAACCATAACCCACAAAGTCCTTTCTAAATGAGAGCTATCTTCGCTGTCAATGGTCTCCTTTTGTCTTTGACCTGATTCTGATGCTGAATTATCTCCTATTAAAAAAGTCTCCCAGATCTGCCAATGCGTCAGTGAGTTCTGTAAGGGGCACAGGACATACGCGTCATTGATTTGTCAAACGTCATTTGTCATGACGTAAGTTTTAGTTTTTACGTAATTTTATATTTTACGTGATATGAGTTTCACTTTTGCTACATAGGCTTGAGAAAATGGTGACAACACTAGAATTTCACAGTACAATTTCAGTCTTGCTATAATTTGTGTGAAAGAAGGTTGACTTTACCTAGCTATACGATATACTAAGTACACGGGTCACCTGCATACTCTTCTAAAAGCGCGTCGATGTGTGTGTGCGTGTTAGTGCGTGCGTGTGCGCGCGCTCCAAACATCGCCAAGAGGCATAGATCGTCATGGGCCTGCCAAGCGGATGAGGATCTATTCCTCTTAGAGATGCGCGCATGTTTGTGTGTGTGTGTGAGAGAGAGAGAGAGAGAGAGAGAGAGAGAGAGAGAGAGAGACAGAGAGAGAGAGACAGAGACAGAGAGCCGCGCGAGAGAGAGACAATGCCGTCATATTTAGAGTATTATGTCAGTGTCTGCTTGGTGACGGAGTTGCCTCTTTTACGTCACCGCCACTGTCTGATTTTGTCTAGAAGTAAAGGGTTTTTTTAGTGTTTTACTTCTTTTCTGAAAAGAATTAATTTTTACTAAACACGTTGAAAGGATACAAAGCTGGCTAACGAACTCATCCAATGTCTTTCTCCAAACTAACTATATGCAAATGTTCAAGAAAATATGACAAAATTACGGACTCTAATCTGGGTCAACGGACTTCCTATTAACGGTTGTTTATGTCTTCAATGAGACATTCAATTACAATATGCTCGGAGGTTCTCTTAGTCACCCACTTAAGAAAATATGTCGCCACGTTTCAAGCTTGTGTGTACAGAAATATCGGAGATTTTATTGTTTACATATATATGCACACATATACGCACATACGGTGCTTCGCGCCAAATGTACATTCTGCAGCGAGGTTAGCGTAACTAGACATGACGTAATTTTAAGTCCCTTCTATTTATAGAAGGGACTTTTTAGGACCGGTCGCGGTGGGGCAAATTTAATAGCATGTCCATGATGTCAAAAGGGGTTCTTTCTCCGGGGACTCCGGTTCTTCCACCCCCCACCCCCCACACTTTGGTACCGGTTTCAGGCCATTTTACAAATTTCAAATACAAGCGATCAAAAATCTCTGTAACTTCAGTAGCTGAACTGGCGCCCTTCATCTGTCTTGTACTGTGTTTGTCTTAAATGGCGTAAATCCGTGTCTGTTACGTGAGTGCGCGTGTTGGGTTTTCAGTTCGCGGCGTTTTGAGTCGATTCGCCCAAAACTTGAGAAAAAGCGCCAATATAATAACGGTATTATTATTATTATTAAAGGCGGGCAGGCTAAACCTCTAACATTTGAAGTAACAAAATAAAAATTACGTCATGTCTAGTTACGCTAACCTCGCTGCTGAACGTACATTTGGCGCGAAGCGCCGTATGTGCGTATGTATGTGTGTGCGTATGTATGTAAACAATAAAATCTCCGATATTTCTGTACACACAAGCTTGAAACTTGGCGAAATACGTGACAGCGAAGACAGCTCTCATATAGAATGGACTTTGTGGGTTATGGTTCATCCCATCTTGTTATCTTGTTACTTGAATTGTTAGGGGTTTAGCATGCCTTCCTTTGACATCATGGACATGCTATTAAATTTGCCCCACCGCGACCCGTCCTAAAAAGTCCCTTGTATAAATAGAAGTAATTTAAAAACAAGAACAGATATACATGTACCTGTCACAGACACTGCAAGGCTGGAGAATTTAGCTCTGCGTTTTCCTGTTGCTAGCTCCATGCAGCGTTAGTCGCCAAAGAGTTAATTATATACTGAGTAACTTTAAAAAGTCACCACACAGAGAAACAAGCAAACTCAATAGAAAAACCATAAGAAAAAGTTCAGACTGGTTTTAAATGATTGCAAGTTAATTGACTGATAACGTGAACACGAAAATGAAAACAGTTTATGAAAGGAATCGTGAGCAGAGTTCGCCGAAGTGCATAGGGGTCAAAATTACAATTCCACAGTTTATTGAAAGAAGGGGTTTGGTCTTTAATACTGTATTTGGACACCTCCATCAGCAATGCAGGCTGTGCAGCTCCGCGGCATCGAAGCCACGATACGCTGGAAGAATGGCTGAGGCAGCTGATTCCACTCTTCCACCAGGGCCTGCGTCAGTTCCGGTACGGTTTGAGAAACATGGAAGCGCTGCATTACTCTGCGTCCCAGTTCATCCCATGCGTGCTCAATAGCCGCCATATCCAGGGAACGTAAAGGCCAGGGTACGACGGGGATGTTGTTTTGTACCAGCAGCTGGATCGTCGCTCTTGTTGTATGGGGAGTGGCATTGTCCTGCAGGAAAGTGTGCAGATCTGCGCGTTGTCGAAACGCTGGTAGCACATGGTTCTGTAGGACTGCCCCCTACGTTGCAGCATTAACAGGACCATCAAAGATGTGCAACTGGGTGCTATAGGTCTGGCTGAAGCCTCCCCACACCATCACGCTCTGTGCACGCCACCTGTCAACCTGATGGACACAGCAGTCGGCATGTCTCTCTCCAGCTCGCCGCCATACCCTGAGCCTGCCATAGGCATGGGGTAGGCTGAAATGACTCTCATCCGAGAAGAGCACTCCTCCTCCACTGACGCAGGGTCCATCTAATCTGCACCTGAGCCAAGCGAAGGCGACGCTGTCGGTGTCGAGGCATCAAAGTCGGCCCCACATCAGGTCGTCTGGCGTGCAGTCCTGCTGCTCGAAGGCGGCGCCGCACAGTTTCAGCAGATACTGGACCATGTGTGCGAAAAAGCGTTTGTGCTGTATGCGTAGCTGGCTTGAACCTACCTCAAAGATGAAGCTGTCTGATGTAGGTGTCTTGCCGACGGGTGGTGACCCTGGGTTGCCCTGGACGAGGTCGATCTGCAGTGTCGCCAGTGTTTCTAAACCTTTCTGCTAGATGCATAATGGTGGTACGATGACAATGTAACCGACGGGCAATCTCTCTACAGGATAAACCCGCGGCCAGCATTCTAGTTGCTCTTTATTTGTCTTGCGCATTAAGTCGCGGCATGTCTCTTTCTTACGGACAGGACGAGAACAGCAGCACTCAATGCTTTTCTGACAAGTCCGAGTACGCACTCTTTATTGACGGCAAGAAAAACAAATTGTGAGCGACCGCTCACCTTTGGTCGAAAAAAAATTCATGCTGCACGTTGCACGTGTTGCTCATTGACAGCGCGGCGATCGTGACCTAATTTTGCCCTCAGTTGTGTAAAAACTCTGTATGACAGTCACTGCAGTATCAAAGCAAACTTGTGGCGAACAACAAAATGGCGGACATAAAGTGGTGAGTTTCTAAAGTGGCTCACGATACTTGTCACAGACACACGAAGGAAGAGAATAACCCAACGAAGAAAGAAACGCGCGTAGAAAAGAAAGTTACAACACAATGTACCGTGTTGTAACTGTCGTTTTGAAGCGTATTTCATTCTTCGTTGGGTTATTCGCTGCAATTTTACACGCTTGGCAGTCACTTTTGCTTTCACGACGGTCTGGTATTACGAAGGAAGGCTTGCTTTGCTCTGGTCTGTCCGTTGGGAAATCATCGCGGTGCTATCTATCTATCTATATCCCGTGCTTGCCGACCGTTGGGGCACCACTGATGACTTGGCAACCAGCTCTCTCCATTCCTCTCTGTTCTCTGCCATTCTCAGCGAATCGCCCAGCTTCAGTCCTGTCCACTCTGAGATATTGTCCTCCCATCTTTTCCTCTGTCTTCCTCTCCTTCGTCCTCCTTGCACAGTGCCTTGCAGGATTGTTTTTTCAAGCCCTGCTGAACGCGTGACATGCCTCAGTCTGCGTTTTCTCACAATGGCTAATAAGTCTTCATAGGGCCCGATGGCTTGCCTGATTCTGCTTCCCACTTCCTCGTTTGTGATGTGATCTCTGTATGAGATACCAAGCAGCCTTCGAAAACATCTCATTTCAGTGGCTTGTATCCTCCTTTCAACGTCTGCTGTGAGGGTCCATGACTCGCAGGCATACAAGAGCACTGAGATGACTAAGGAGTGCATCAGTCTGATCCCGGAGCAGAGAGTGATGTTTCTGTCCTTCCATATGGTCTTCAATCCTGTCAGTGCTGTTGTTGTCAATCCTGGTGCTAGCGGTGCTAGCTTCCATAGTATTGAATATATTTGCTACTGACTCCTACAGAATCGCTCATCGCTCATGTACCCTGTGGAAATATTGGGAACTAATCTAGAACCAAAGATCACCCTGTTCGGTGAGAATCCATTTATTGCACCAAGTGAATGAGACTGGAAGTTGACGCGTCCTTTTAGCTGCGGGAGCCTTATATTCCGCAGGCAAAAGACCAATATATTCCCAGTCTTGTAGAGGCATAGATTCTCATGAGCCCCTGCAGCCGAAGGGATCGGATCACTGCAGTATCAAAGCAAACTTGTGGCGAACAACAACAAAAGCAGAATCGCTCATCGCTCATGTACCCTGTGGAAATATTGGGAACTAATCTAGAACCAAAGATCACCCTGTTCGGTGAGCTTGCTACTGGACACCGTGACAGAGGGGCACCAAAGAAGAGATACAAAGACTGTCTCAAGAAGTCACTTAGTGCCTGCCAAATCGACCACCACCAGTGGTCTTCGCTTGCTGCGGACCGTGACACCTGGCGCTCCACCATTTACAAGGCAGCTGTCTCCTTTGAGGACTCTCACAGAGCTAGCCTTAAGGACAAGCGGCTCAGGAGAAAAAACAGAGATGCCGCAGCTCAGAACCCTGGCCATACCTTCCCCTGCAGCCACTGCGGTCGAACCTGCCTGTCTCGGATTGGCCTCCGCAGCCATGAACAAGCCTGCAGACGTCGTGGGCAACTCCTATAAAATCTTCGTTCGCGAAGTCAAGCCAACCAATCTAGAACTGTTCAACGCAGAGTACAATTTACTCGCAATATGTAACTTGCCTGCGGAGCGAAAAATACAGTTTAACTCTGTGCACCTTGAAGAGAACTAATCCACAATTTACCAACACAGAATTAACCCCAAAAATGCCGGGGTAATATGAACGCTACCCTAGCTGCAAGAGACACAAACCCTCATGAGCCCCCGCAGTCGCGAGGGCTCATGAGGATTTATGTCTGTTGTTAGTCCTAGGTTCGATCCTATGTTTATTAATTTTGTGCTCTGCACTGACGGTCAGGGTGTTGTGGTTTCAGACGCGAAAGCCGTGATCACTGGTAAAATTGCTTGCCACAGGCTCCATGCGTGAAGAAGCTCATCGGTTTAGCTGTAACGTGTAGCTTTCTCATTATAACGAGATTTATCCGAGTAATAGCGGCAGCGCGCGCGGAGAAAATCGGCTCTGAGAAACAGCGACAACGACGAAACAGCCTTAGGCGTAACCCCATCTGACACCCTCTGTCTGAGACAGTCGGGGAGTTTTTCAGTCAGCATGATTCAAGGACACCTGTGCGAGTCTGTACGAGACAAAGATTCTCATGAGCTCCCGCAGCTAAAAGGACGCGTCAACTTCCAGTCTCATTCACTCAAGGGGTCGCTGCCTGACTCAAAAAAAAAAAAAGTGGGGGCCCCAGGGGACGAGTTGCGTTGGTGGTGCGGGTAGTGGGGAACTCTTACAGCGCCTCCCCCGGGATCACCCTAGTCTAGGGCCTCTTGGCCTTCGTGAGGCACCCTCGTGTGTAATCCCTCCGGACTAGCATAGCCGGCATCCCTCTATCCCAAGACCGCCCGTGCGTGGTCCCTGGCCACATCCTCTCCGAGGTGACCCCGGCCCAAAACTGGGCAGCACGAGCCCCCAGGCTAAAACACGGCGGATCTAGAGGAGAGAACCTCGAAAATTAATCAACATTGTCCTGCTGCCTTGCAGGCCTGGCCGCTTGGCTGCGGAAAGGCTAAGGGAGGAAACCCTGACTTCAAAGTCCCCGTGTCTCCGGGGAAGTTTTTTTGAGCCAGAGATTAGGACAAGGACAGTCTGATATAAAACCTACGACCTGAGGACCTCGATGCCATCGTCCCAGCTTGCTAGACCATGGCAGACGAACCAAGGGTTTAGGGTGGAGCCAGTACTGCGCACACTGCACTCCACCAAAAAGCTCCACCGCGCAGGCTTTAGGAAACGTCTACGGACCATGACACAGACCATTCCAAGTCCTGTAGCGACGGGCGAGGGGCGAAACGGCAGGTGAAAGATGTCACTGGAAGCCGCAGTCTCAAACCTGCATGCAGGCGGTTCAGGATATTGGTCGCTTGATGTTGACCTGGGGATGACAACGTCACTCGGCACACCCTGAACGACCAAGCAGCCTTCTCTAGGGACAGCACTGCTTGCTCCACACGGAGAGGGGCCTAGAAAAGGTGGCCTAACCAAAGCTCGTCCCCTCACAATCCCAGTTGGCTAGCCGCGGTCAACGGGCATCTACTACTGCAGTCAGAAAACAAGTAAAAACAACGGATCCACTCTAATGACGACCACGACCGGACTCAGCGTAGCATGCTGGAACATCCGAACCATGCTCGACAAAGCAGACAGCGGACGCCCTTAACGTCGCTCCGCCCTCATTGCCCATGAATTGCGGAGGTTAAACATCGACATCGCTGCGCTCAGCGAAGTACGCCTCCCGGACGAAGGCAGTCTCCAAGAACTTGGCGCTGGCTACACCCTCTACTGGTCAGGCAAGTCTGCATCAGAAAGACGGCTCTCAAGCGTGGGCTTCATGGTCAAGACCTCCATTGCGACTAAGCTGGAAAACCTACCAACCGGTCACTCAGAACGCATCATGTCCATGCGCCTCCCACTGAGACGCCAGCAACACGTCACCCTTCTCAGTGTGTACTCCCCAACCCTCCCGGCAGAGCCTGCAGAAAAGGACAAGTTCTACACTGACCTGCGCAGCCTCCTACAGAGCACCCCTGCAGACGACAAAGTCATCATCCTTGGCGACTTCAACGCCAGAGTGGGCCAGGACTCCGAAGCTTGGAAAGGAGTCCTCGGCAAGCATGGCGTCGGGAACTGCAATGACAATGGCCGCCTACTGTTGGAGTTCTGTGCAGAGCAGCAGCTTGTCATCACCAACACTACTTTCCAGCAAAAGGACAGTCGAAAGACCACCTGGATGCATCCTCGCTCCAAACACTGGCACCTTATCGACTATGTCCTAGTGCATCAGAGGGACCGCAGTGATGTCCTCCTCACCAGAGTAATGCCCAGCGCAGAGTGCCACACTGACCACCGCCTTGTCCGCTGCAAACTCAGGCTCCACTTCAAGCCAAAACCCAAGAAAGGGGGGCCCCCTAAGAAAAAGCTTGATGTTGCCAGCCTTCAGCGTGACGACGTAAAAGCTGCCTTTCAGACAGATTTACAGCGCAGGCTCACAGACACAGCTGACCCAACAGACTCCTCCCCTGAAACACTCTGGGAACGGCTGAAAACTGCTATCGCAAAATCCTCTGCAGAAGTCTTGGGTTTCGCTAGAAAGAGGAACAAAGACTGGTTTGACGAAAACGACGTAGAGATCCAGGAACTCCTAGCAAAAAAAAAAAAAAAAAGAGCCGCCCATCAGGCCCACCTAGCCCAGCCTTCCTGCCCTGTGAAGAAGTCTGCCTTCCGCCTCGTCTGCAGCAGTCTCCAGCGCAAGCTCAGAGATCTCCAGAACGAGTGGTGGACCAGACTCGCACAGAGGACCCAGCTTTGTGCTGACAACGGTGACTACAGGAGCTTCTACGAAGCACTGAAAGCAGTGTATGGCCCCAGGCACCTGATACAAAGTCCCCTGCGAAGCGCTGATGGACAGGCACTCCTCACAGATAATAACTCCATCTTGAACCGCTGGTCGGAATACTTTCAGGACCTCTTCAGCGCTGAGCGCACTGTTCAAGAAGCAGTCATTCTCCAAATCCCACACCTCCCAGTAAAGGTTGAATTGAACGAACCGCCCACTGCTAAAGAGACCCTCACAGCCATCCACCAGCTCAAGAGTGGCAAAGCAGCAGGCATTGACGGAATCCCACCAGAGATCTGGAAACATGGAGGCCCAGCACTGCACAAGAAGCTCCATGACCTCTTTCTCTGCTGCTGGGAGGAAGGAACACTACCAAAGGATCTCCGCGATGCAGTCGTCATCACCCTGTACAAGAACAAAGGAGAGAAGCCTGCCTGCTCCAACTACCCTGCTGTCCATTGCCGGGAAAATACTCGCAAGGTTGCTCCTGAATCGGCTGGTACCTGCCATTGCAGAAGACCACCTCCCAGAGGGCCAGTGTGGCTTCAGAGCCAACAGGAGCACCACCGACATGGTTTTTGTGCTGAGACAGCTTCAGGAGAAGTGCCGCGAGCAGAACAAAGGGCTGTACGTAACGTTTGTCGACCTAACAAAAGCGTTCGACACTGTGAGCAGGCAAGGCATGTGGCATATCCTGGAGCGACTTGGCTGTCCCCCAAAGTTCCTCAGCATGATCGTCCAGCTCCACGAGGACCAGCAAGGCCAGGTCAGACTCAACAATGACTTCTCAAAACCATTCCCCATTCTCAACGGTGTGAAGCAGGGCTGTGTGCTGGTACCGACCCTTTCACCATCTTTTTTAGCATGATGTTGAAGCAGGCCACAGTGGACCTCGACGATGACGATGCAGTGTACATCAGGTATCGTCTCGATGGCAGCCTGTTCAACCTCAGACGACTGCAGGCCCACACCAAAACCCTAGACCAACTGATTCGTGAGCTGCTCTTTGCTGACGACGCTGCCCTCGTTGCACACACACACAGAGAGCCCTGCAGCGCATCACATTCTGCTTCGCAGACGCTGCCCAGCTCTTTGGACTCGAGGTCAGTCTGAAAAAGACAGAGGTTCTCCATCAGCCGGCACCCAAGGTAGAGCATCGCCCTCACCACATTACCATCGGCGAGTCTGAACTGAAGTCAGTGCACCAGTTTACCTACCTTGGCTGCATCATCACGTCAGACGCCAAGCTATACAAGCGGGTGTGGCATAATCAACAGCTGAAAACAGGCACCAAGATCAGCGTGTACAGAGCTGTCGTCCTCACCACCCTGCTGTATGGTTCCGAGTCCTGGGCCCTCTACCGCAGCCAACTACGACTCCTCGAACGCTTCCACCAGCGCTGCCTGCGTACAATCCTTGGCATTCACTGGAGTGACTATGTCACAAACGTCGAGGTCCTTGAACAGGCAGAAACTGTGAGCATCGAGGCTTTGCTGCTGCGGACACAGCTCCGCTGGGCTGGGCACGTCTCCAGGATGGAGGATCATCGCCTACCCAAGACCACCCTGTTCGGCGAGCTCGCCACTGGACACATAGACAGAGGGGCACCAAAGAAGAGATACAAAGACTGTCTCAAGAAGTCACTTAGTGCCTGCCAAATCGACCACCGCCAGTGGTCTTCACTTGCTGTGGACCGTGACATCTGGCGCAATACCAATTACAAGGCAGTTGTCTCCTTTGAGGACTCTCGCAGAGCTGGCCTTAAAGACAAGCGGCTCAGGAGAAAAAACAGAGATGCCGCAACTCAGAACCCGGGCCAGACCTCCTTCTGCAGCCACTGCGGTCGAACCTGCCTGTCCCGGATTGGCCTCCGCAGTCACGAGTTGAGCATGCCTGCAGACGTCGTGGACAACCCCTATAGAATCTTCGTTCGCGAAGTCAAGCCAAGAGAAATTGAAATAAAACAGCCAATCTTTAAATGTTCTAAGTTTAAGGACGCTCGATCATGGATAGAAAATACATTCATTCCGATTGGACGATTTCGCCCGAGGCATTATATTTATAGGCTGACTGGATGGACTTAGTCCGCCTAGGAATAATTATTTATTCCTAGCATTAAATCGAATTAGTCCTAGGATAAATTATTTAGTCCTAGCACTAAATTTGTGTCGGCCTAGGATTAATGAATTACGTTATGAGTGGAACGGCTTGCCATGCCATACAGGCACAACTTGAGGAGCTGGGACCGCTCTATTCACAGCGGCAGAGACATAGAAAGGAACACACTGATGCCATGGCCGGTCTATTTCACTTTGATGAAAGCTATACCCGAGTAGCAAAACGTCTACGGGCCGACGATGGCCCCAGTGGGCCCGCGCACTGTCGTCGGCCCGAAGACCTGGGTAGGCATGTTCATGAGAAAAAAACAACAAAAGAAGACACGCTCTTAGAGAGATAATATGGAACAAATACGACACATTTGTAAATGTGCAAAGAAAGATAAACAAGACGGGACGCTAGCCCAAAGCTGTTCCTATTTTCAGAGAGGCTTATCCTTCTGATCCATCTCTACTTGAACCCACCCTCTGATCCGGACACAGGGCGCTTCCCGCCATTCGTAGGCTCTCTGGGCTGGCGTAGCGATAGCGGCCTGACTGAGCTAAGTTCTGAAGAAGAAAAAATGTTAGTACTGCCATGAGTGACGTATAACATTGAGTCGTCACTATGAACACGGCGTCGTGGGGCTAATGATGCCATGACGTGAAACTTGAAGTGCGGACATCATTTCTGCTCGTGCTCTTACTCTTCTTCAGAATTAAGTAATCCAGACCAAAAAGGTGACTGCCAAGCGTGTAAAATGCAAAGAAGTACCCAACGGAGAAAGAAATGAATGAAGATAAGTAGCGGCTGATCTTTCTGTTTGTTTGTCTATTTTGACAAAGGGTATTTACCCGAAATATTAATAAATTGCGGTTGTACCCGTCTTTTCTAAGCGTGTTTCTTTCTCCGTTGGGTACTTCTTTGCATTTTACACGCTTGGCAGTCACCTTTTTGGTCTGGATTACTTAATTCTGAAGAAGAGTAAGAGCACGAGCAGAAATGATGTCCGCACTTCAAGTTTCACGTCATGGCATCATTAGCCCCACGACGCCGTGTTCATAGTGACGACTCAATGTTATACGTCACTCATGGCAGTACTAACATTTTACGTATTAGAGGATCAAACTTGGCAATTTTACACGTGATTTTCACATCTATGGCTTACAGGTCACAATTTGACCTAATCCTACCCGAGCGCCGGGACAAACAGCAGGCTTGATGTAAACACCGGGACAAACAGCAGGCTTGATGCAAACACCGGGACAAACAGCAGGCTTGATGCAAACACCGGGACAAACAGCAGGCTTGATGCAAACACCGGGACAAACAGCAGGCTTGATGCAATCACCGTTTATGAAAAATCCTGCACGTATTAATAAGAAGTTACTCAAAGTTTTTTTCGTCAAAGAAAAATCAAAGTTATGTTAGCTGTTTTAAAAATAACTCCGAAAAAGTGGTGCCGAAAATCACAATTTTATCCTAATCGTACTCGACAGCCGAGACAAACTGTAGGTATGTGTAAATAGAGTTTGTGAAAATCATGCGATTATTAATGAGAGGAAAAAGATTCAATTGTTTTAAGAATAATCCCAAATAATTCAAGAAAATTGTGAATTTTTTTCCCCCAAAATATTTAACTATCAGTCGAAAGTTCATGCGGTACATCAATGCTGTTAACCAAACTCGTTAAATGTCTTCCTTTAATCTAGATATATGCAGAATATTTAGTAAAAATAAGAAAAATTACGGACTCCAGTGTGGATCAACCGTTTTTGTGAAACGCCATTTTCTTGCCAATGAGCATCTTAATAATAATATATAAAAAAACTGCCTCGAGATTATTCTTCACTAGGGACAATATCGTAAAATTTCAAGCTTGTCCGTCCTCAAACGTGTGCTCTAGTCGCTGTCACACACAAACGCACGCGGCACTGGTGCAATAACTTCTCAAGCCTTATATTCCGCAGGCAAAAGACCAATAGATTCCCAGTCTTGTAGAGGCATAGATTCTCATGAGCCCCTGCAGCCGAAGGGACTCGTGAGAATCTATGCGTCTTGCATTCTCGGTTAGTAAAGAGACACAGATTGTCACGCCCTTACACCTGCAGCCGAAAGACTCGTCGATTTACAGTCTTGAAGAGGCATAGATTCTCATGAGACCCATGCAGCCAAAGGCTGCAGGATCTCACGAGAATCTGTGCCTCTTGCAAATGGAACGGGATAGACGAGTAACTGGCTTTCCGAACAGGAGGACCTTCGAAGGCTGCGCAAAACGGTAGCTGTGACGCATTACAGTCTATGCTTCTTTCAGATGGAACAAACGGAACCCGCCGGTGATTGGACCGACAACGGCCCAGCCGCTGCGTCACAACACTTAGGCTGTCAGCCACGGTGATACTTGCTCTTTCTCATTTAATCACACCAGACCAAGGATATCGACACGACACTTACACTGTCCGTTCAGTTGACAGTGATACGGCGCGCCGGACGTTTCAACGACTCAGGACACCAGCTATTGCATTATCAGACTTCGCCAGACTCGACTTTCGGAAGCCAGCACGTCAGCTCTTTAATAACCGAAAAGGCAGTTTCCAGCGGCAACAGGTTTGTTATTTTGCCTTACCTGTGTTACATTTGTTGAATATACTGACGAGCAACAGAAATGCAACATCATTTGTGTCATCGGAAACACTTCTGTGTTTCCGATGACATGAATGATGTCGAAATTTCTGTTGCTCGTCAGTATAATATGTAGGCGAAGGTAACGTGACAGCGCCTCAGCTATTTCATTATGGCAGTTTCCAGCATCAACAGGTTTGTTACTTGGTCTTACCCTTTGTTGCAGTTTAACCTTTTGGGTGTCGGTAGGCGGTTTTAGTGGCGATGATTCCTGTAGGAATCATCGCGACTAAAACCGCTGCCGACAGCCAAAGGGTTAGTTGTTTTAGAGCATGTTAAGTTAAAGCGACCTGACGTTTTTCAATCGATATCAGACTAGCAGACTGCCGCAACGCTTGAACTTCAGGTGCGCTAACCATTTCAGTCCTGCCAGAACGAAAGGAGATGGATCGACCGTGACAGTTCAAGAGTGATGCCAGGATAGCTTGGCGCCTCTAGGCGCCAAGCTATTCTGGCACCACCCTTGAACTATCATGGTCGATTAATCTCTTAAACTTTTATTTCGTTTTCAGAGGACATCTCACGAATACGTTTACCGGGGAAGCTTTATCTGGCACAACTCCTATTCTACCAAGAAAGATGAGTCTGTACTAAACCGGCTTTAAACTAAAACTCCCAAATTTTGTAATTTCGACATTAGGCTCAATAACCTACAGATTAATCCATTTAGCCCTGAGGCACTACAGCAGGAGATGGATCGACCACGATAATTAAAGGGTAGTACCTGATGGCGCCTAACGAATCTGGCACTACCCTTGAATTATCATGGTCGATCCATCTCCAGCAACTGGTACATAGACGTTAGGTGACACCTCCAATTTTGGGAATTGCGGCCTTGGGGTTAAATGGGGCTACAAGCTATTCTGGCTCTTCCCTTAAACTATCATGGACGATTCGTATTCGAAACTACTATGTCGTTTTCGGACAATTCAAAATTTTGCTCTAAAACTAATTCTGGCACGACACTTCAGATATCATGCCTGCAGGAATCATCGCGACAAAAAAAAAACCGCTACCGACAGCCAAAGGGTTGAAGAAATTCGCAAGAAAGAAAGAAGACTTGGGACCAGTTGCATGAGCGAGCTTAGTCCTGCACCAGCCACTAAGCAAGGTGCGCCGCTACGCTATAGCGGCGCACCTTGCTTTGTGGCTGGTGCAAGACTAAGCTCGCTCATGCAACTGGCCTCTGGACTTCAAACCTTTCAAATAGTCTTTTTTTTTTTCTTTCTTGGTAATGTCTTCCCATTTTACGCGCTTTGTTGGTAAATTTCCTTCCATTACACGCTTGGTCGTCGACTTTTTGATCTGGATGGGTTCCCTCCAGGGGCATGAGACCAACATCAGGAAAACCAGTTTGCGATAACAGGTTTGTTGAACCCTGACTCATAGTTACTATTTCGAGGATTTTGTTGTGCGCAGATTGTCAAAGCTTTTGTCGGTGGTAAAGAAGGGTCACCCATTCAGAAAAAAACATTTGGCGGACATGCTAACAAACAGAGGTTCTGTGTGTCTGTCAGACGCGAAAAGCATTCCATATTTTGTTGATTGATTGATTTATTGATTGAGTGAGTGAGTGAGTGAGTGAGTGAGTGAGTGAGTGAGTGAGTGAGTGAGTGAGTGAGTGAGTGAGTGAGTGAGTGAGTGAGTGAGTGAGTGAGTGATCACTGATTGATTGATTGACTTACTGACTGACTGACTCACTCACTTTATTTATTTATCCGTTTCTTCTTTATTTATCAGCGCGTGCCAACTGCGGCCGACGTCGGCCCAAGGATATATTACTTTACGACGTCGTCGGAACGACAGTAGACTATCACTCAGACAGTTTCAGACAGGTTAAGCCGCGACCTAATGGTTTCTGTACAAAGACCAACGAGTCCCAAGAAAAACATCAATTAGTTCACGGCAACAGGCCTGCTTCTCTCTCAGATTTGTAGATGACGCTGTCAGACTTGATATATTACTTTTGCAAATATGAACTTCGCTGATTACTTTTGTTGGGTTTTTTCTGCGATTAACGTTGTCACAATTACGATAACACAAAGTCTGTTGTCAAAGCGAAAAGCAAATCTTACGTCAGTGTTGTGTGATAACGTAATTGGTACGCCTTTAGTGTGTGACAGCATTAGTGTGTGCACAACATTGCTGTGTGACAACATTGTTGTGAGACAACATTAGTGTGTGACAACATTATTGCGTGGCAACATTACTGTGTTGTAACATTACTGCGTCAAAACGTTACTGTGTAGCAACATTACTGCCTGACGAAAATAATGTGTGATACATTTGCTGCATGACAACTTTACTGTGTAACTTCATTACTGTATTGCAACATTACTGTCTGACAACAGTATTGTGTGACAACATTAGTGTGTGACAGCATTACTGCGTGGCAACATTACTGTGTGGCAACATTACAGCGTCACAATTTTACTGTATGACAATATTACTGCGTGACGAAAATAATGTGTGACAAATTTTCTGTATGACAACTTTACTGTGTAACAACATTACTGTGTGACAACACTGCTGTGTGACAACATTAATATGTGACAAGTTAACATTGCTGTGTGACAACTTATTATATAGCAACATTACTGTGTAACTTCATTACTGTATTGCAACATTACTGTCTGACAATAGTACTGTGTGACAACATTAGTGGGTGGCAATATTACTGTGTGACAACATGCGCTGTGTGACAACATTGCTGTACGACAAATTTATTCTAGGGCAATATTACTGTTGACAATTTTACTTTAGAGCAACATTGATGTGTGACAAAACTGCTGTGTGACAGCATTACTATGTGACAAATGTACTCGATGGCAAACTTGCTGTGTGACAACACTGCTTTAAGACAACATAACTGGGTGACAAGATAACATTCCGTCTATGCAACATTGCTGTTGACAACATTATTATATAGCCACATTACTGTGTGACTACATTACTGTATACTATAGTAACACTATTGTGTGACATCGCTGCAGTGTGACAACATTACTCTTTTGCAACATTCCTGTGAGAAGACATAACTGTGAGACAACATTGCTTTATGACAACGCTAGTGTATGGCAACATTGCTGTGTGACAAATTTACTCTATGGCACCGTTGCTGTGTAAAAACAGTAATGCATAGCAAAATTACTGTGTCAGTTTATAACTGTATAGCAATATTACTGTCTTACAACACTGTTGTGTGACAACGTCACTGTTACTGTGACAACATTACTGTGTAACAGCATTACTTGTCTGGCAATATTACCCTACGAGCACAGTACTGTGTGACACTATTGTATGACAACATTACTGGCGAAAACACTACCGTATAAATAACATTACTATGCGATACCATTGCTTTGGGGCAACAGTACTGAAATATCTGTGACAACACAGAATTAACAAGTCGCACCATGTGTGTGAAAATATCAACCTCACTGAAAGACAACATTAACTCATTCAGCCCGACCCACGTATTTCCCACATTTTAGAGGCGTCAAATAACGACTACGAATCTATTGCAGGAGATAGATCGACCATGATAATTCAAGGGTAGTGCCAGATTAGCTTGGCGCCGACAGGCGCCAGGCTAATCTGGCACTACCCTAGAATTATCATGGTCGACCCATCTCCTGCTGTAGTGCGTCAGGGCTGAATGGGTTAACACATTGTCCAAAAATCTGAGTCTGAAATCGCACACTTTATCCGAGTTACAGTCCCCTTCCAAATCGAAAATTAATTTGTCTGAATGTGAAACCTGTATTTACTTGAACGGAAGCAGCGAATCGGTGATCAAATATTGCAAAGCTAATTTCCTGGAGAACCTCCCCCCCCCCTCCCCACCTCCCCCTCCCCCACCTAATAAGAATAAGGTCCTTCAGCTGACGTTGACAGCAGCTAGTCGGTCCGTGGACTCTGGGTATTGATTTCAGCCGATGTGTCTGTTTTTGCTAGCGAAGCACCGTCCCACACCCGTTTCAGGCCTTCTTCTTTTTAACGCCTTTGTTACTGTGACACAGAGAACGTTTACATCTACTGCAAGAGGCGTAGATCCTCATGAGCCCCCGCATTTCAAGGTGGCTCATGAGAAGCTATACCTCTTGCTAGCTGTATTCATATTACATATTCCTCAGGCAGACGCATTTATCCGGCGGTGAAACTGTGGTGTCTTCATGAGAGCGTTATTCCTGAAAACGGCAGTGAAAGGGTTAACATCAGAGTATATGTAAACAGACAACAAGAACAACAAAATCTACAGTTGCCTTCGGGTATAAGAAAACGCCAGGGGACTCAAACTTGTGACCGAAGATTGTTTATAAGCGAAATAATGATTAACTCATTTAGCCCGACGCACGTATTTCCCAAATTTTGGAGGCGTCATCTAACGACTATGCACCTGTTGCAGGAGATGGGTCGACCATGATAATTCAAGGGCAGTGCCAGATTTGCTTGGCGCCGACGACCATGATAATTCAAGGGCAGCGCCAGATTAGCTTGGCGCCGACAGCTCGACCCATCTCCTGCTGTAATGCGTCAGGGCTGAATGCGTTAAATAATTGGCCATTTAACGTCCACGGCACCGAAGCGGTAATGGACCGGCCTAACGGAGGGTTTTGGAAGCCGACAGCAATTATCTATGGAGTGCGACCTGAGAACTTATAAATTCAAGCGCACTGCCATTGTCCAACTTTCAACGGACATGTTATTGAAGACGCCCGTATTTTTTTCCCAGGACTGCGAGTCCAGCTACCGGGGCTCGAATCCACGACCCGGCTGTTCGCGTCCCCCTCTTTCGCTCCGACGCTTAATCCCTTCTATGCCGAGGAAACGTAAACTCGATCAAACTGCAAGAGGCGTAGATCCTGGATCGACCATGATAATTCAAGGGTAGTGACAGATTAGCTTGGCGCCTGTCGGCGCCAAGCAAATCTGGCACTGCCCTTGAATTATAATGGTCGATCCATCTCCTGCAACAAGTGCATAGTCGTTAGATGACGCCTCCAAAATTTGGAAAATACATGCGCCGGGCTGAATGTATAATATGTATTCTCCAAATGTAACGAGTTATACGTTTACTTGCAATGTTCGACGACTGTATGTACAGAAACGTGGTCTGTCTACAAAGTCCAAAGAAACCCCCAAAGAAGAAAGAAGCACGCTTAGAAAAAACAATAGTGTTGTAACTGTCTTTTCGAAGCGTGCTTCTTTCTTTGTTGGGCTATTCTCCGCCTGCATTTTACTCGCTTGGCAGTCACCTTTCTGGTCTGGAATTAAAAGTCCCGTCCAGCTGTGTGCGTGGGTTAGCACAGACAACGTGGCTAATTCAGTATGGTGTCCTTCTGGAGTTCTTACAAGTTATAAAGTATGATCAAGTGCAGGTTTCCTGTTTGTTACTAAACTTAAAAAGTAGCATATTCCATTTCTGTGTTGCTGTTTTTTCTTTCTTCTATTCTATTATTTTTGTATTCTGAATTTATTTTGCCATGTTTGTTTTACTTTCATTACTCATGAGGATTTATGCCTCTTGCCGAGACCACATTGTGTCCATGTTCTTTTGACAGTGGTGGCTTTCAGTCGTTCAGTGAACACAGATTTCAGAAACAGAATATCCGTTCGTTGGCAGGGAAGATGTTGCCTGCCGGAGCTATTTCTGACTCATTCGGAGTTTATAAGCGAAGTAACAAGCGAACAAAATATGAAATCGGGACCTCAAAAGAAACGTTCTTAATGTCCGACTTTAGTTATGTTCGACCTTGTTCTAAGCGAAGTCGACTGTAACATCTGAGTAATGAAAGTAAAACAAACATGGCAAAATAAATTCAGAATACAAAATTAATAGAATAGAAGAAAGAAAAAACAACAACATAGAAATGGAATATGCTATTTTTTTTTAAGTTTAGTAACAAACAGAAAACCTACACTTGATCATACTTTATAACTTGTAAGAACTCCAGAAGGACACCATACTGAATTAGCCACGTTGTCTGTGCTAACCCACGCACACAGCTGGACGGGACTTTTAAATCCAGACCAGAAAGGTGACTGCCAAGCGAGTAAAATGCAGAGAATAGCCCAACAAAGAAAGAAGCACGCTTAGAAAAGACAGTTACAACACTATTGTGTTGTTTCACTATTGTGTTAACTCAGCGTCTTTTCTAAGCGTGCTTCTTTCTTCTTTGGGGGTTTCTTTGAACTTTGTAGACAGGACCACGTTTCTGTACATACAGTCGTCGAACATTGCAAGTAAACGTATAACTCGTTACATTTGGACAATAGATATTATACATTCAGCCCGACGGCCGTATTTTCCAAATTTTGGAGGCGTCATCTAACGACTATGCACCTGTTGCAGGAGATGGATCGACCATTATAATTCAAGGGCAGTGCCAGATTTGCTTGGCGCCGACAGGCGCCAAGCTAATCTGTCACTACTCTTGAATTATCATGGTCGATCCATCTCCTGCTTTAGGGCGTCAGGGCTGAATGCGATATAGATAATCTTTGAGATCTAATTATTAAAGTTCTGGAGACAGATCGACTTTGATAGTTCATGGCGCCAAGCTATTCCGACACCACCCTTGAACTATCATGGTCGATATACATCCAAACACAGTGCCACTTGGTACATGCACAAAGGCGGATAATCCACTTGGTGTCGTCTCATTCTCCATGAATTCAATTCCACTTGACACAAATTAGAAGTTCGTGGCATTTATCTGGCATGAGTTGTTGCCCGTTAAAATGTTTTGTTTTGGGGGTGGGAGGTGGGGGGTGGGGTGGGGGGGGAGGGCACAACTTTTAGTTTAATTTAAACTGTCATTCTGCAGTCAGTAACTTTTTGTTTAGCTTGAGATGTGTAAAAATGTGGCATATAGTGCAGACAGCATTGACATGAAAACCCGGCTGTACATGATAACACTTTGGCTGACGGTAGCAGTTTTTGTCGCGATGATTCCTGCAGGAATCATCGCGACAAAAAGCACTACAGACAAACAAAGGGTTTAATATTTAACCCTTGGCTGTCGGTAACGCTTTACCGACAACAACAACAAAAAAATGCTACTGACAGCCAAATGGTGTATTATTGTTAAACAGAAGAATTAAAGTAGTTGTTAAGGGGAGCATGTGCTGAAGGGCGTGTGTGTTGGGGGGCGGGGGGGTGAGGGGGGGAGGGTAACGCCCTAAAATCGTGGTGCGTGACTGGCGTTTACTTATATGGATTCGTGATTGTAGTTTTTGTCATCCTCGTGAAAATAACGTTCGTCGTGAAAACTAGAAAACCTAAATAAGATGTTCGTGTTTCAGAAAACATCGTGGTTATTTCGTGAAACGTGAAGTGCCACACTGAGTTGCACTGTGATGCATCAACCACCCGCATCCCGCCTCATCGTCGTCTGAGGTTCGACAAGTGAAAAGAGGTAATGAAAGCGGGGACTTCTCTCTCCGCCGGCTCTTTCCGCCGTGAAACGTGAATGCATGAATTTCGAATTCGTGATTGGAATCGCTAAATAAAGCGTCGCGCATCCGTGATGGCACCACACCTCCACCACCCGTCTTGTACCCTGTGTTCTGAATAAGTGCATTAACTCATTCAGCACCGACACACCACCACAGCAAGGCATGGATCAAGCATGACAGTTCAAGGGTGGTGCCAGCATATGCGCCAAGCTATTCTGGCACCACCCTTGAGCTATCATGCTCGATCTGTCTCTAGAATTGTACTACAGACCTTCAAAGGGCAACTTCAAAATTTGGGGATTTTGGTCCAGGAGTAAAATGTGTTAAACTCGTGACTGAAACTGTGAATGGAAAAACTTTCTGCCAGTATTAGAAGCGGTTAGGCATTGAATCGTCTGTGTTGGGTTTCTTCCAGGGTTACATCGCGGTATTGTAGTCCGATGAATTGCGACACATTTGTGTAGCACTTGTGTAATGTGCTCACCGCTTAAGGTACAATTCTTTTATTTCCCTATTGTCTACCACCATTTGATCTTCGTGTTTTCAAGTTATTTATGATGTAAGGTGCCGGACAGCCCTGATCTAAGCGTTCAGACGAAAGACCTAGGACAGACTCGTGCGCGATACTAGAACTGCGGATTGGCCAGCTCATTAAAAATTACAGGTACGGCAAGTACCTAGGAGGTAGGTGTTGGGGCATTGAACCCCCTGCGATTTTTAGATGCTGACCAATCACAGTGTCGGAAAATGGAGTGACTGAACGACAATGAGTATTCTTACGAGCACCCCCCCCCCCCCCCCAACCTTTTCGCGACTGCAGTGATTCGTGCGGATGTTTGCAGGCCGTGCATTCTGGCTGAATCCGCGCACCGAAATTACCAGGAAGTTTTCTGGAACACCAGGCTCCCCCAAAAATGAGCCCGGTGTCGGAATGACAGATGTTGCTGTAAGGACACTCAATGACAGCTGTGCGTTACAGACGCCTGGCCTGTTAAATACTATTTCAAGTCAGAAACCGTGGCCAATTATTATAATGGGGGACTACGACAAGT
Organism: Semisulcospira habei; assembly: GCA_036245525.1. Lineage (NCBI taxonomy): Eukaryota > Metazoa > Mollusca > Gastropoda > Semisulcospiridae > Semisulcospira > Semisulcospira habei. The sequence goes on along the minus strand of BTPG01000002.1, from coordinate 131,500,998 downwards.
TTCTGGTGACATTTTCAACATTTCTGTGAACAAAGCAACACGAATCTAACAATGATGATGATGATGAAGATGATGATGATGATGCTGATGATTATGATGATGATGGTGATGATGATAATAATAATACTACTAATAATAATAATACTGACATGACTACTTAGATCGTTTATCCTACAACAAGCTCTAAGCGGTTACAAATCAAGGGTGGGATGGAGATCAAGGGTGGGATGGAGAAGGTCATACAGCCAGAGAAACCAAGAATTCCTCGAAGAACACACACACACACACACACACACACACACACACACACACACACACACACACACACACACACACACACACACACACACACACACACACACATAGACTCTCTCTCTCTCTCTCTCTTTCTCTTTCTCTCTCTCTCTCTCTCTCTCTCTCTCTCTCTCTCTCTCTCTCTCTCTCTCTCTCTCTCTCTCTCTCCCTCTCTCTCTCTCTCTCTCTCTCTCTCTCTCTCTCTCTCTCTCTCTCTCTCTCTCTCTCTCTCTCTCTCTCTCTCTCTCTCTCTCTCTCTCTCTCTCTCTCTCTCTCTCTCTCTCTCTCTGTCTCTAAGAAAATAACCAACAACGAAGGAAACACCCTTCTGAAAATCAAGAACAAAACAGTAAGCTGTTTTGTTCTCGTTCTTCCGAAGCATGTTTCTCTGTTTGTAGGTTCTGCATTTTCAAAGCGTATCAGCCACTTTTGGGTCAGGTGGACGGAGCTCCGCATCTAATTTAAAAATGGGGCTTTCGGAGCACATTCCGGAGCATGCACATGACGTTTTTGGCGTGCGGGGCAGAAATTCTGGCAAACAAGTAACAAGAGTAATTTTGTATCACTATCGGCTTTCTGTGTAGTAAATGTATCTATTACCTAACCACTTAAACTTTAACATTTCTCTTGAAAGAGACTTTTTTCGCATTTCTTTTGTATAAACTGTGTAGAACTGCTTCCAAAACAGGATCAAATACGTGTCTCCTTCGCACAAAATAATTACATAAGCTGATTTTTTTTTTTTTTTAATCGATGCAATGGCCCATTCAACACTACAACAACAGTTCGCTTTGTTGATGCTGACCTGCAGATGCCGGGTAATTAAAGTGAAATTACGCAAAACGTCGAGGACCGGTTGTGTTTGTTATGCCTTGCGGACACACCTAATGAAATTCTGCAGCAGTCTGGACACGCAGCAAACGCACACGCGTCATCACACTTGCTTATTCTGCGCAGCCGTCAGCGCGCTAGCCCATTTAGCCCCAACGCACTACTGCAGGAGATGGATTGACGATGATAATTCAAGGGTAGTGCCAGATTTGCTTGGCGCCCGAAGGCGCCAAGCAAACCTGGCATACCCTTGAATTATCAAGGTCAGTCCACCTCCCGCAACAGGCATATAGTCTTTATGTAACACTTCCAAAATTTGGAACATACACACGCGGTCTAAGGGGTTAATCTACCTTTAGCGTTGTATTTCTAACCCTTTGGCTGTCGGTAGCGTTTTTTGTCGCTGTGATTCCTGCAGGAATAACAAACATCCAGACATCCTGCAGGAATAACAACATCCAGACATCCTGCAGGAATAACAACACCCTGACGTCCTGCAGGAATAACAACATCCAGTCATCCTGCAGGAATAACAACATCCAGACATCCTGCAGGAATAACAACATCCAGACATCCTGCAGGAATAACAACACCCTGACGTCCTGCGGGAATAACAGCACCCAGACATCCTGCAGGAATAACAGCACACAGACATCCTGCAGGAATAACAACACCCTGACATCCTGCAGGAATAACAGCACACAGACATCCTGCAGGAATAACAACATCCAGACATCCTGCAGGAACAACAACATCCAAACATCCTGCAGGAATAACAACACCCTGACGTCCTGCAGGAATAACAGCACCCAGACATCCTGCATGAATAACAAAATCCAGACATCCTGCAGGAATAACAACATCCAGACATCCTGCAGGAATAACAACACCCTGACGTCCTGCAGGAATAACAGCACCCAGACATCCAGCAGGAATCATCGCGACAAAAAACCCGCTACCGACAGCTAAAGGATTAGAACAGAGCGGAGTCACCGTCAGATTAATTGATATTTAGACACGTTATCAGCTGAATTATCTCCTGTGTCTAAATAAACCGTACCTAGACCTGTCTGTAGCGTTTCGTAACCAACTGTTGCAGAAGTGTTCCTTTGAAGTGTGACGGCGGTAGTGAGTTTTAAGATTAACTCAGTTAAGACGTTTTTTAAGATTAACTCAGTATAGACGATCTGCACTCGGATACGTTTCTTTACGCCGGATGTCCCGATGCGGTGCGTCTTTGAAGGAGTTTACGATCATGCGTGTTCGTGTAATGAACATTAGATTAACTCATTGTACCCCAAGACCGAAATCCCCAAATTTTGCCGTTGTCCTCTGAAGACTGCATTGCAGTGCAGAACACAGATCGACCATGATAGTTCAAGGGCGATGCCAGAATAGCTTGGCGCCCATAGGCGCCAAGCTATTCTGGCATCACCCTTGAACTATCATGGTCGATCCATATCTTGCTGTGGTGTGTCTGGGGTAGAATGAGTTAAAGCAAACGGCGCCATCAGATCTGTTTGAGTTCCGGAGTAAAGCCCCTTTGATCACTGGCATGACAATCTGTATCAAAACGGGTTGCAGCCTTCATCGTATTTCACTGATTTGAAATGGCAGGCGCCAGACATGCGGCGCGGAATAGTGACCTTGTGACCAGTGCGCTCAACGCACCGGGAGAGGTCTTTGTTAACTCATTACATCCGGAGGATGAAATGAACAATTGTTTAGATATCGATTGAGGTCTTCGTCTCCGTTCTAGAGACAAATCGAGCATGATAGAGTCAAGGGTGGTGTCAGAATAGCCGGCTTGGCGCCTGCGACTGCAGGCGCCAAGCTATTCTGACACCACCCTTGAACTATCATGGTCGATCCACATCCTGCCCTATCATGTCAAGGCTTAATGGATTAACACCCATTCCCTTCGATTGCCCGCCGTGAGATGGCCTTAGTCGCCTGCTCGGCGTTAAACCCAAATAACTAACTAACCTTTCCATTGGATGGACATTTTGTTTCCGAAATCTTTCTATCGGCGACCAAAAGCCACAATTGTCCAAGGAACAGGGATGTAAATTGGTTTCAGCAAGAGGCATATACCCTCATTAGCCCCCGCAGTCACGGAGGCTCATGAGGGTCTATGTCTCTTAGTTTAGATAGTGCTCACATTTTTTCGGCAGTGACGAGGTTAGGGTTAAATATGGAATATGTCCTCTAAAGACGACATACGTGTTCCGGAGGTAGATCGACCAGGACAGTCCACAGGTAGTGCCTGATTAGACTGCATAGTTGTAAAGAGGGTGATGGTTGATAGACCATGATCTATTCAAGAGCAGTGCCAGATTAGCTTGGCGCCTAGAGAAGCCAAGCTAATCTGGCACTGCTCTTGAACGGGCAATGCTACTAACTAGACGTCCTTGTCCTGTTTTAGTGTATCAGAGCTAAATGGCTGAAAGAGTTTGGTACTACAGTAGCTCGCTTGAGCTAGCCCTTAGCACCACGTGAATGTTCTGTGTTTATGTACTGTGTGTGAGTGAATGCGCGTGATTCACGTGAGCGTGCTTGTTGGGTTCAGTTCGCGGCGGCGCTTTGAGCCGATTTTCAATTGGGATAAAACGCCTATTTAATGCGCTTATTATTATTATTATTATTATTATTATTATTATTATTATTATTATTATTATATTACTTCTTTGACCCGAGGTGCAAGACAACCAAAAATCCAACATCCCATTCATATTCTCCCGAATTCTCAACGCCCAACGCTGTTCTGACCACAACAATGTCATATACAACTGTCGCACATTTAGTCCATTTTCGACACTTTTCCCATACTGTGATTAGTCAGCACATAAAAATCGCACGGAGGAAGTGTGTGTGTGTGGAGGGCGGGGGGGGGGGGGGGAAGGGCAGGGGGGGGGGTAGGGGAGGGGGGGGGGGGTAGGGGTGGGGGTGCGCTCAGTAGTGGTTAGTGAAAGATGCCACACAAAGAATGCTTCATCTTCGAAATCAGAACTACTGTATCCAGTCGCTTACCACGCAGCCCCATTTTGAAATTCTATCACTTGAATCCAGTGACAAAGGTCCGCACTTCCTTCCTATTTAAGCTTTTGAAATTGTCACTTAGAAGCAGCATCGCTAGTAAACGTTTCAAATTCCAGCGGCAAAAATCAAGCACTTTTGTGCGGCCGAGCATAGTAGCCTATATACACAAAAAAAGAGTCGCATCTTTTGTTTATTTTCCAGAAATAATTCAGTGTGACATCAGAAATATTTGGCGTTTTCCTCCCGAAGTCGGACGCAAATTCGAGGCTTTAAATAGTGCGTAATGTGGACAGCATGACAATAGCTTTGAACCGTACCGTCTGCTGAGTTACTTCTCGGGTTACATCGTGGTGTGTAGTCCTCTGAAGCTAATTATCAGACCGACGCGCCTTCGGCGCATCGGTCTGACAATCAGCTTCAGAGGACAACAATACCACGATGGAACCCTCAAAGTAACCCAACACAGACGGTTCAATGCCTTATTAATAAAAATTAGAGTCGTCCGTCGGGGATTCTTTCTCCAGGTAGTCCGGCTCTCCCTCTCTCACCACTTCGGTACAGGTTGCAGGCCACTATAGACATTTTAAATACACACCATTACAATTTAGCTGAGCAAACCCTTCGTACCACGTGAATGTCATGTGGTTGTCGTGCACTGTGTTTGTCTTCAGAGTGAATGCGTTTGTTTCACGTGAACGTGCGTGTTGGATTCGTGACCGATTCACAGAATTGCCTATATATAATGACCAGTTGTGTTAATACTATTATTACAAATATTAAAAAATTCAGACCAAGTGGATGACTGCCTAGCGTGAAAAAATAAAATTCAAGAAAATAACCGACAAAAAAACGACATTTCAGAAAATAAAAACAAAACAGGTTAACTCATTGTGCCCGAGGTACGAAATACCCACATTTGGGAGTTATCCTCTGAGGACTGCATCAGGAGAGAGATCGACCATAATAGTTCAAGGGTGGTGGCTGAATAGCTTGGCGCCTATAGGCGCCAAGCTATTCTGCCACCACCCTTGAACTATCATGGTCGAGCCATATCTTGCTGGTGTGTCGCGGGCAGAATGAGTTAATACAGTTTCGCTTGAAACCTCATGTTAAAAAACAGACTAAAAGCAATCTTGTCTCTTCACAATCTTGATAAAATTTCTGACAACATTTTTGCCCCTTATCCAAAATTCTGACAACTTGTCCTTTTTCCAAACGCGTGTTTCTTTTTTGTGTGTCTTTTTATTTCCTCTGCAAACATGTTGAAGCTCACTGTCGTTTCTGAGACGGCATTAATCCACTCTTCAAACAAAGGTCAGTGCTAAATGCAGCACTGTGTGTGTGTGTGTGTGTGTGTGTGTGTGTGTGTGTGTGTGTGTGTGTGTGTGTGTGTGTGTGTGTGTGTGTGTGTGTGTGTGCGTGCGTGCGTGCGTGCGTGTGTGCGTGTGTGTGCGTGCGTGCGTGCGTGCGTGCGTGTGTTTCCTGCACTATTTTGCACTGCTGGGTCAAATGGTACTAATGAGTTTTGGTCCCATTCGGTCTGTGGACAACTCTGGCCAAACCAGACTGGCTTTCGTTTGGAAGCGTCACTTCCTGTGTTCGCTTGCGCCGAACTTTTTGAAAAATGTAGCGTTTAACCCCTTCACTGCCAAGTACATGAAATCCGCGTTCACCGAACGACCAAAAACCACAACTGTCCCAAAAGAATGGACACAAAGTGGTCTCGGCAAGAGGCATAGATCCTCATGAGCCCCCGCAGTCGCGGGGGCTCATAAGGATCTATTGCCTCTTGCATTTGGATTGCGTTTTCTGTTTCTCAGCAGTGAGTGGGGTCAGTCAAAACAGTAGTTTTTGTGTGCGCAGCTTGAGAAAGGTGTCTGTTTTCATCTCTCTCAAGAGAATGCGGATCCGTCTGCCCTTTATCAGATCATGTATTCTTATCTATGACTACTCATTTTATCTCTGCACTTATGTCTACTCCTATCTCTTCTTCTTTGTCAGTCGAATTTGTGCTGCACGCCGTTTCGAGACTGTGGATGTTAACATTTCAAAAAAGACAACAAGCGGATCTGGGTTAGGGATCGCGCTGGCTATGGCTTCAGTCTTTATCATGTAACTGCTGATTTAAAGCCGGTGTCTTCGGGTTTCGTGCCCTTTACCCTTTCCTAGCGTCAATAGGATATATGGCCTACTTAGTCTAGCAGCTTACGCAATTTCTGCAGAGATAAGTAGTTCGTCAAAAGAGTAAAGTGGTGTTCACATGGCCGATTTCTCACCGATTTTTGTCTGGCAACAATTGGCCGACACCTGTTCACATGGGCGTCTTTTGTCGTTTTGGAGTTGGCCGACAATTGCCAGTGGTGGGGAGTTGGCAGCGAGTAGAGCAATGCTCAACTTTCCACCGATTTCCCACCGATTTCCCACCGACTCCAAGCAAGCGGGTTGTTTCCTGATCGACGATTGGTTAGAACTAGCCAATCAAATATGATTTTGTTTTAAATAGTCAGTCAACCTGTTGTCGAGTTCATGGGGTGATGCCCCTTTGACCGAGGTGTGCCGAGTGTCGACGGAACAGCACGAAGTAGCAAAAGTTGGTGACGTGTCGCTGGAAAGTCGTCGCAAAATTGGTGAGCGTTCACATGGGCAACGTCGTGTTGGCCAATAATCGCCCGACAAAAATCGTTGAGAAATCGGCCATGTGAACACCACTTAACAGTGGTTTGCAGGTACGAAACAAAAGTATTAATGCCATATGGTTTATGCATAGCATAGCAACAATATTTGTCCTTAGGATGGAAACATTTTTGTATAAGTGTTTTTCGAAAGCTATTTTTCGCCGTGAGGGAACCGGTCCTCGTACACGGCCCGGATAAGGTGAAAGACATTTTTTTGTGCATAACATTGAAAATTTCAAGCATACACGTTACAGTGAGAAAATTAAAATCATGAGCAAGTAAACATGCTTACATATTTACGATAAAATAATTTAAAAATTAATATTTTTAATGCCATAAGCATACTCGCGTCGCTAGTTTCAAAATGGTGGTCAGCGAGATGCCTTCGAAAGATGTCAATCAGACGCGCACGGTTGATGCAGTTTTACATTGCTCCTGAAGTGAAACAGCGATTATTTTGGATTTGAACTTTGAAGTACATCTTATCAACGTCATATACGTATTTTTCTTGGTCTTGAAAACAGCCTTTCCCATAGAACTCGCTCTTTTGTTGGAGGCCGAAAGCATATCAAAAGTAAACTCTCTTCGTGCATGTTGTGTATTGTGTCTGCCGACCATCTTCAACATTCTGAAGACTTTTTGTTCGGATACAACATGTTCGTCTGTTTTCCAGCCTAACGGCTCTAAGTATAAGTCTGCTCTTTTTTATTAGTGGAGATGGGATTTTTAACTGGCCAAGCACACTCTTATCCTACTGGTCGTACAAGCCAGGCAGACTGAAATCCATCTCCGAACCGTTTCCATCTAAATCAACATGTTCAGCTAAACACCTAAATATAAAAATTTTAGTTTTCGCAACCCATTCAACCAGTCTGCACTCAATTACTCACAAGAGCTCTTATGATCAAGCTTTATCGAGACTGCATGAGCAACAATACAGATTACAGATAGTAGCCCTCTCCATTATATTACATGTTGTATTTATTTATTTATTTATTTATTTATATTTATTATTGATTCATTTATGTATTCACTTATATGTTTTTTTATTATTTATCCTTTTAATTATGGTTGAAAGGAATTCCTTGATGCACATGATCACTAGTGGTATGTGGTGGCCACGAAGGAGCGGAAATTGTTTTCAATATGCATACACCTGTGCATGTTCATAATCTATCCTTTACTTAGCATGCATATTCATAGGTCCCAGGTATCTCCAACTTATTTTATTTATTATATTTTATTATTTTATTTATTTGTTTATGCTGTATGTTTGCACATATACATGAGCATACAAGATGAAAACATGCATGTACACATATATGGTAATAGGTGCTACCCGCTCCCCACCCCACATACAGACACAAAACCACAGAACCCCCATCAAAAGACATGCACATCTGTGCATGTTCATATTATATCCTTTACTTGGTATTCATATGTCCCAGGTATCATTGATTCACCTTATTTTATTTATTTAAATTTAGTATTTATTTTTGTTTGTTTGTAGAGTAGGTTTTGTACATACACATCAGCATACAACAAGAAAATATACACATATATTTAACTATAGTAATGGGTGCCATCCGCCCACTCCCAACCCTTTCCCACATACACACACAAAACCGTTGAACACCCACCAAACGGCATGCACATCTGTGCATGTTTATAATCTATCCTTTATTTAGCATTTATGTGTCCCAGGTACCTTTGACTTGCTTTATCTTATTTGTTTAAATTATTTATTTATTTATTATGTCTGTAATGTAGGTTTTGTACCTACACATCAGCATACAACATGAGAACATAGGTTCTATACTGCCCACTCCCAACCCCACTGCACAGAACACCCACCAAAAGACAAGTACATCTGTGCATGTTCATAATCTATCCTTTACTTAGCATTCATTTGTCCCAGGTATCTTATTTATCTTATTTATTTAACCACCATGAGATGGCGTTAGTCGCCTGCTCAGCTTTAAACACAAATAACTATTTATTTAAATTATTTATTTATTTACTTTTGTTTCTTTGTAATGCAGGTTTTGTACATACATATCAGCATACGAGAAGAAAATATACACATATATAGATGGTAATAGGTGCCATACCGCCCGATCCCAACTCCTACCCACATACACACACAAAACCGCAGAACACCTACCAAAAGACATGCACATCTGTGTATGTTCATCTATCCTTTACCTATCATGCATATGTCCCAGATTCCTTAGACTTACTTTATCTTATTTATTTAAATTATTTATATATATTAGTTTGGTTGTTTGCAATGTAGGTCCGTGGGGCGGTGGTTAAGGCGCCTGCCACCAATGCTAAAGGTGCGAGGTTCGATTACGGGTTCCGGCGTCGGATTTTTCTCCTCTAGTAAGTGTCACCGTTAATTCGGGCGGACCGTCGGGGGTTCTTTCTCCGGGTACTCCGGCTCTTCCTCCCCCACGACTTTGGTATCAGTTTCAGTCCACTTTATCAAATTTCAAATACAAACGATTTTGAAGTTCCAAAAACTACAGTAGCTCGCTTGAGCTTGCCCTTGGCACCACGTGAATGTTCTGTGTTTTGTACAGTGTGTGAGTGAATGCGCGTGATTCACGTGAGCGTGCTTGTTGGGTTCAGTTCGCGGCGGCGCTTTGAGCCGATTTTCAATTGGGATAAAGCGCCTATTTAATGCGCTTATTATTATTATTATTATTATTATTATTATTATTATTATTATTATTATTACATACACATCAGCATACAGGATAAGAACACACACGTACATGGTAATAGGTGCCACGCCGCTCGCTCCCAACCCCACTCCAGTTACACACACAAAACCGCAGAACACCCAACAAAAGAATGTACATCTGTGCATGTTCATAATCTATCCTTTACTTAGCATTCATATGTCCCAGGTAGCTTTGACTTACTTTATCTTATTTATTTAACCGCCGTGAGATGGCCGTAGTCGCCTGCGCGGAGTTAAACCCAAATAACTACTTATTTAAATTATTTATTTATGTTTGTTTGTAATGTAGGTTTTGTACATACACATCAGCATACAACATGAGAACATACACATACATGGTAATAGGTGCCATACCGACCCGATTTCAAACCCACCCCACATACACACACAAAACCGCAGAACACCCACAAAAGACATGCACAATTGTATACTGATGGGCATTAGTGGATTGTAAAACCTATATAGAGATTTTAGATTATACGTTAAGAAAGTGGCTTGCATTGACTGCCTGTATTTTAGCTGCCCACCTACAAATCTCATGTGTACAGATAATCGCACTGCACATGCAGCCATAAGTTCTGTGAAAAGTACTATTGGCCTCATGCACACGGGCACCAAAACTTAAAGATAAGGCCACACCTGATAACAATAACAGAACTAATATGCATACTCAGCCACTAATCCAGTAAACAGCACCATTGTAAACAGTACCAGTGGCCAAATGCACACAGACATCATGGATGATGCCACCACTGATCACTTCAAACAATAGGCTGTCCAGTTGACATTGATCAGTGATACCGTGAACTAACCTGCACATGCAGCCATCAGTTCTGTAAATAGTACTGGTGGCCACATGCGCAGGGACACCAAACTTAAAGGTGAGGCTACAAATGCCATCTCAAACAAAACGCTACCTAGACACACATATCAATGATACAGTCAACCTCCATGTGCGTTAAGGCCCCGCCACAAGTGCCGGTTGTGCCCCGATTTTGAAGCCGATTCCGATCCGATTGCGATCGGATGACGTCAATTATCCGATCCGGTCCCAATCGGCTGGAAATCAGGTGTCTAGAACCTGCTCTATTTTTCCGATCCGAATCGGTCCCGATCGTAAGCTTCAACCAATCAGAGCGCGTCTCGCAAATCATGTCGTTTCAGCACGGTTTGCAAATGGCGGAACACGCCTGTTGTGATCAGTACCACCGCCGTTGCTGATGTTTCGCACGCCTCTTCCCGAATATGATGCAAAACTGCTGATAATGCAAACACATCATCATCACTGTCAAAACTAGCAGTCATTTTGCAGAACAGGTACGACTTTGATCTTCGGTTCAAACCGGTCGGCTAAACAAGTCAGGAAATGTGTGGCAGTGCACACGTTTTTTAGTCCGGCCCGATCACCTACCGATTCGAAAACCGATCGGGAATCGGCCTCAAAACCGGGCATGTGTAGCGGGGCCTTTAGGCGGGACAGGCTTAAAGTATATGTCAAAGCCAGTAAGAAAATAATATAACAGCGGCAAGTACATATGTTTTGTAAGCACTCAAATAAAACATGAGAACACATCGAGCCCAATGGTGTTATGAGTGGGTGATGGAAAGACTGAAAGAAATAGTATGTGTACATTATAAAGTATGTGCCTCCTCTCCCCCCCCCCCACCTCCCCCCCCCCCTCATTCATTTGATTATTTGACTGACTGATTTATTAAATCATCTCTGTTTCACCTTTCTCCGTTTTCTTTCTCGTTTTAATCCCAATATTATATGAGTGTCTACTTTTGTAAATCACTCAAATAAAACATAAGAACTCATCGATTGAGGATCAGTGTAAACACGCAGAAGAAAATCTTAAGAAAAATAATAGCAAAAAAGCATACCAGCTGGTGAAAGACCTGACCAGTGTAAAACAAGGACGCTCCTCGATTACTCAAGATATTGAATGGAACTGTCTTACGGAAGACCAAGACATACTGAAGAGATGGACAGAGTACTGCTCAGATTTGTACAACCACCGAGCTACAGGGGACCCAGGCATACTTGTCAACCCACCCGTGACCAACAATGGCAACTATCTCAGAAGAAGTAGAGGCTGCCGTGAAGTCTCTGAAAAAAGGGAAGGCAGCAGGAGCAGACAACATCCCTGCAGATCTAGTCCAAGAAGGGGGAGAAGACATGATAAGAGTATTACTAACAATCTGCAATAAGATCTGGTATAACATTGAAAAGCACAATGCAAAACTGAACATGGAACACACAGAATTTAAATTAAAATGGGCACACTATGAAAATTTTATTAACATATAGGTTGGTAACTTGTTAGACTAAAATATCTGCATCAAACTTGTTGTCTATTTAATTGTTGTTGTTTTTTTGTTTATGTAATTTGATTGTATTAGTGTTTGTTTTCGGGTTGAATGTTTTGAGTTTTGTTTGTATTGGTTTTTTTATGGTTATTGTAACTTTTGTGACATTGTAATTGTTCATGTACATGTTGCATATGTGAAATAATTTTTTCTTAAAGATCTGGCAGTCGGGGGATTGGCCCACACCATGGACCCAATCACTTATAATAACTCTCCCCAAAAAAGGCAACTTACATCAATGCCAGAATTATCGCACGATCAGTCTTATATGCCACCCAAGCAAAGTCATGTTAAAGATCTTACTCAACAAAATGAAGCCACAGGCAGAGGAAATCATAGCTGAGGAACAGGCAGGCTTCAGACCAGGGCACAGCACAACTGAGCAGATCTTCAACCTGAGAGTTCTAGGTGAGAGGTACCTCCAGCACCAGCAACACCTCTATCATGTCTTTGTGAATTTTAAGAAAGCGTTTGATAGGGTGTGGCATGCAGCCCTTGGTCCTCCATGGAGCTATACAACATCAATGCCAACCTGATCAAAGTCATAGCAAACCTTTACAACAAGGCCACTAGCGCAGTCTGCTTCAACGGCAAAATAGGAAACTGGTTTAGGACTACAGTCGGAGTCAGACAAGGCTGCTTGTTCTCACCTACTCTTTTCAACATCTTCCTGGAAAAAATCATGACAGACGCTCTGAAAGGTCATGAAGGAACTGTCAGTATTGGCGGCAGAACAATCACGAACTTGCGCTTTGCGGACGACATTGATGACCTTGCAGGAACAGAGAAGGAGCTATCTCAGCTGGTGAAAAAGCTGGACAGTACAGCCATTTCGTATGGGATGGAAATCAGTGCAGAGAAGACCAAACTGATGACCAATAACACCAGGGCCATTGGCACTGAAATCATGATTGGAAGCCAAAAACTGGAAACCGTTTATAAATTCAAATACTTAGGAGCCTTTGTGACAGATGAGGGTCAAAACCAGAAATACTGTCCAGGATTGCGCAGACAACAACAGCACTGACAAGACTGAAGACCATATGGAAGGACAGAAACATCACACTCTGCTCCAAGATCAGACGCGCTCCTTAGTCATCTCAGTGTTCTTGTATGCCTGCGAGTCATGGACCCTCACAGCAGACCTTGAATGCAAGGAGGATACAAGCCACTGAAATGAGATGTTTTCGAAGGCTGCTTGGCATTTCATACAGAGATCACATCACGAACGAGGAAATAGGAAGAAGAATCAGGTGAGCCATTGGGCACTGTGAAGACCTATTAGCCATTGTGAGAAAACGCAAACTGAAGTGGTATGTGCATGTCACGCGTTCAGCAGGACTTGCCAAAACAATTCTGCAAGGCACTGTGCAAGGAGGACGAAGGAGAGGAAGACAGAGGAAAAGATGGGAGGACAATATCTCAGAGTGGACAGAACCGAAGCTGGGCGATACGCTAAGAATGGCAGAGAACAGAGAGGAATAGAGGGAGCTGGTTGCCAAGTCATCAGTGGTGCCCCAACGGTCGGCAAGACTACGGGATATAGATAGATATGAGTGTCATTGCTAATGCCAGCTGCTAAGGATCCTTGCCGCGACCTGCAAATGTCTATATGCAAACAAACTGCAAATTTATGCAGCAGCAAAATATTTCCTCTTTTGTGCAGTAGGCTGCTGCTAGAAAGATAGGGTTTAATTTTAAACAAAGCATTGCATTAACTTCCAAGCGTGTTCACATTGTGTTGTGTATTTTTTCTGTGTGAAGTGTACTGTAACATCAGTGATCACCGAGACTGCATTGGCACTGGCAGTGATCGCACATCACAACATGGCTTGCCAGTGCAACTGATTGAATTAAGTGTTACAGTAATAAATAATTAATCAAGTTCCTAAACTTTGTTCAGCCATGACAGTTAAAAGTAAGTGGTGTGGCACTCTTTCTCTTTTACAGCATGGAGCATATTGCACTTCGGACATAGGTTTTGAAGATAGCGTTTGTTTTGGTGCTGTGATGTCGAAATGAAACGGGCAAAGCGATGGTAAAGTGAATGAAAATAAACGTCACAAATCTTTATCAAGACGTAAAAATGCACAAAGCAACTTTGCACGTTCGCTTTTTTTTTGGGGGGGAAATAAACAAGCTTATGTAGAACAAATCAAAAAGAACTCGTCGGCACACCGAAATTCACGGCAATGAGTCCGCGTGTATCGTGTATCATGTGTCGATCACGTGATTTGGGATACCTTATTGTTGAGTAACGATATTTGAGCACAAAGCAAGCTTTTTTCGTAATTGTTTCTTTTCTTAATATAACTAAGTGTAAAACTTTACTTAAAAAGTAAATGAAATCCTTTTAAGTGACATATAGTGCATACTACAACTGAATACAGGAACAATGAGGCCCGTGTAAACTACTGATCTCCAGTGAACATGGCTGCGATAGTCCTGGTTTCGTCTGCAGCCGTACTGAAAACAAAATGTGCTACAAAAAAATGTCTCCATCCTCTGGCGGTTTAAAACGAGTGCGCACTGCTTTTATTCATACTAGACTACATTTTGAGGGATCACAACCATAAATACTGTCCATGATTGCGCAGACAACAACAGCACTGACAAGATTGAAGACCATAAGGAAGGGCAGAAACATCACACTCTGCTCCAAGATCAGACTGATGCGCTCCTTAGTCATCTCAGTGTTCTTGTATGCCTGCGAGTCATGGACCCTAACAGCTGACCTTGAAAGGAGGATACAAGCCACTGAAATGAGATGTTTTCGAAGACTGCTTGGCATTTCATACATAGATCACGTCACAAACGTGGAAGTGGGAAGCAGAATCAGGCAAGCCATCGGGTCATATGAAGACCTATTAGCCATTGTGAAAAAACGCAAACTGAAGTGGTATGGGCATGTCACGCGTTCAGCAGGGCTTGCCAAAACAATCCTGCAAGGCACTGTGCAAGGAGGACGAAGGAGAGGAAGACAGAGGAAAAGATGGGAGGACAATATCTCAGAGTGGACAGGACTGAAGCTGCGCGAGACGCTAAGAATGGCAGAGAACACAGAGGAATGGAGGGAGCTGGTTGCCAAGTCATCAGTGGTGCCCCAACGGTCGGCAAGACTACGGGAGATAGATAGATAAGATATATTAGGTAGATTAGATAAGATGAGATAGATAAGATAAGATACTGAGATAGATAAGATAAGATACTGAGATAGATAAGATAAGATACTGAGATAGATAAGATACTGAGATAGATAAGATACTGAGATAGATAACCGGTCCTGTTATTGCCTCATTTAAATATATACCGTGACCTGTAAGAGTGAAAATCTTGTCCAACACCCCCCCCCCCCCTTCCTCTATTTCCCCTTCCCGCTCCCCATCTACTCCTACTCTTTACAACCTCCTTTCCCACCCCACCAACATTTTAACCCCTTCACTGCCGGGACTAAGTATGGGAACAATAACCACTTGCAGGAAGCATAGATCCTCATAGCAGTTGCGGGGGCTCATGAGGATCTATGTCTCTCGCTGAAACCACTTTGTATCCACGTTCCTTTGACGTACGGCGATCTTTGACGTTGAACTCACGAAGATATCAAACTTCAGTTTAACTCCTTCTACCCCAGACACACCACAGCAAGATGTGAATCGACCATGATAGTTCAAGGGTGATGCCAGAATAGCTTGGCGCCTGTAAGCGCCAAGCTATTCTGGCATTACCCTTGAACTATCATGGTCGATCTGAGTCCTGCACTGCAATGCAGTCTTCAGAGGACAACAGCAAACTTTGGGGATTTCGGTCTTGGGGTACAATGAGTTAAACGCGATGTGCGGCCACTGGTGGTGGGGTTAAATTAAATTGGAAAATTACATCGGAAACGTTATACCTCAACTAAAATCAGATTCCAAATTGGTATCGCAAATTTCGAAATTCGGTAGGTATTTCACACACTGCTTGTCACGATTTTAGGGGTGTTTTTGTCTATCCATCTATCTATCTAATCTATCTAATCTATCTAATCTATCTAATCTATCTATCTAATCTATCTATCTAATCTATCTATTTAATCTATCTATCTAATCTATCTATCTAATCTATCTATCTAATCTATCTATCTATCTATCTATCTATCTATCTATCTATCTATCTATCTATCTATCTATCTATCTATCTATCTAATCTAATCTAATCTAATCTAATCTAATCTATATCTTTATCTTTATCTTTATCTTTATCTTTATCTTTATCTTTATCTATATCTATATCTATATCTATATCTATATCTATATCTATATCCTATATCTTATCCTTATCCTTATCCTTATCCTTATCCTTATCCTTATCCTTATCCTTACCCTTACCCTTACCCTTTACCCCTTTACCCCTTTATCCCTTTATCCCTTTATCCCTTATCCCTTATCCCTTATCCCTTCTCCCTTCTCCCTTGTCCCTTGTCCCTGTCCCTGGTCCTGTCCTGTCTTATCTTATCCTGTCTTATCCTATCCTATCTTATCTTATCCTATCTTATCTTATCCTATCCTATCTTCTCCTATCCTATCTTATCCTATCCTATCTTATCCTATCTTATCCTATCCTATCTTATCCTATCTTATCCTATCTTATCCTATCCTATCTTATCCTATCCTATATTATCCTATCTTATCCTATCCTATCTTATCCTATCCTATCTTATCCTATCTTATCTTATCTTATCTCCCGTAGTCTTGCAGACCATTGGGGCACCAATTTTGGTCTACCGTATTAATTGAAAATACAGTAGACTTTGAGATGGGGCTGGTCAGAGCACATTCTGTAGCATGCAAGTGGCGAACATAGGCGTGGCACACATCAGACTCTGACAGTGTAGTAACACGATATAAATTACGTCACACCTAGCTACACAAACCGCGCTGTTAAACGTTCATATGGCGGGAAGCGCTGTGTGTGTGTGTGTGTGTGTGTGTGTGTGTGTGTGTGTGTGTGTGTGTGTGTGTGTGTGTGTGTGTGTGTGTGTGTGTGTGTGTGTGTGTGTGTGTGTGTGTGTGTGTGTGTGTGTGTGTGTGTGTGTGTGTGTGTGTGTGTGTGTGTGTGTGTGTGTGTGTGTGTGTGTGTGTGTGTGTGTGTGTGTGTGTGTGTGTGTGTGTGTGTGTGTGTGTGTGTGTGTGTGTGTGTGTGTGTGTGTGTGTGTGTGTGTGTGTGTGTGTGTGTGTGTGTGTGTGTGTGTGTGTGTGTGTGTGTGTGTGTGTGTGTGTGTGTGTGTGTGTGTGTGTGTGTGTGTGTGTGTGTGTGTGTGTGTGTGTGTGTGTGTGTGTGTGTGTGTGTGTGTGTGTGTGTGTGTGTGTGTGTGTGTGTGTGTGTGTGTGTGTGTGTGTGTGTGTGTGTGTGTGTGTGTGTGTGTGTGTGTGTGTGTGTGTGTGTGTGTGTGTGTGTGTGTGTGTGTGTGTGTGTGTGTGTGTGTGTGTGTGTGTGTGTGTGTGTTGTGTGTGTGTGTGTGTGTGTGTGTGTGTGTGTGTGTGTGTGTGTGTGTGTGTGTGTGTGTGTGTGTGTGTGTGTGTGTGTGTGTGTGTGTGTGTGTGTGTGTGTGTGTGTGTGTGTGTGTGTGTGTGTGTGTGTGTGTGTGTGTGTGTGTGTGTGTGTGTGTGTGTGTGTGTGTGTGTGTGTGTGTGTGTGTGTGTGTGTGTGTGTGTGTGTCTGTCTTAGACGGTAGACTTTGGGATGAAATCCTCATCTTGCTTTTATTTTTGCTTGTTCGTTCGTTCGTTCATCAATCCGTCCGTCCGTCCGTTTGTTTCGTTCGTTCGTCTTGTTTGGTTGGTTAGTTGGTTGGTTGGTTGATTGGTTTTGAAAGGCTTTTTTGTTTGTCTTTTCTTTTCTTTTCCTAACTTGTTTGTGAACAGGTGGCGGTTATGTAGTTTCGCTCTTCTTTTGTCAACTCGTGTACATGACATAACTGGGTATTAGTGATCAGTCTACTCGCAAAGTCTGAAAAGGAAGGATTTTTTTTTTTAAAAAAAAAGATCCGAAAGCTAATCAATCGTTACAGAACTGAGACCTTTAATTCGAAACCAGCGGAAGAGTCTAATTACTGAGATTAAAGCTGACCCTGTAGAAGCTACAGTACTCTCAGTAGTCAAAGTCTAGCAATTAATTCTGCCATCCAGCCTATTCATTCATCTGCAAGAGACATAGATTCTCATGTGCCCCTGTCTTGCAGGGGCTCATGAGAATCTATGTCTCTTGCTTAAATAACTGACTCCAAGCCGGCCTCAAATGGAAGATTATATTTGTGGTTTAGCGTACAATTTGGTAAACACATTTTTCCATATGCGAGATTCATAGGTTTTCATTAGCCCCTGCAATTGCCGGCGCTTATGTGACCCTATGCATCATGTGCAGTGTCATGTTCTATCGGTGTCCCTCGAACTGACCTTTTTATTTGTAAATCAGCGTGCGAATTATTTTTTTGGAAAAATCAATACTGCAAGCGAGCAGAGAGGTGAAATGCAACCCGATCAAGATTTTAAAAAATGACAGACCCGTATGACAGCTGTGATTAAAAGTTAAATGAATAAGATGAAAATGCACTAAGAAAAAAAATAAAACAAATAAACCCCCACAATTTTAAGTTAATAGACGGCCAATTACAACCTATACATCACCAAGACGACGTGTTCGCCATCAGAAAATTAAGCTGAAAGCCACCTAGTAAGTAAACGTTCCTCGGTCAGTCTAAGGACGTTTTGCTCGCTGGACAATCTGACAGCCACAAGCGACTAGAGGTAGGCCCCAGTATTACGTACGTTAGTACTCTAGTAGCCAGCATCGCAAATCGTGCTATATAACGTGGACTGAATAGTGAACACAGGAGTGTGTTTCTATTTGGACGCAAGTGCTGGCGATCGAAGAAAGCGCTGGTAAGCGCTAGCGCACGAGCGCTATAAAACCCCATTCTGTGAAAGGCCACGCTTTCTTTAGTCGAGCGCTCGCGAACTGCGAGAAAATATGGGTCGGGGGGGTGGGGGGAATTGTTGGCCATCATCAGCTAAAATCTGAACTGCGAGTGTTCAGCTCTGTCGACAGCTTTTAGAGCTGTTCTTAATTGGACGAACTTTTGATCGGCAAATTTAAATCAGAGAAGATCGGCGATCTTTTGGTTTGTTTCTTAATTGAGGTTGAACGAACCTAGGCGAACTTCAGCAAACCAGGTTTGCCATAGTTCTCTTTCTTAACTGAAGTGCTTGATTCGGCGTTCTTACTGTCTGCGAAGGTGTTCAAAATGGCTGCCGCTATGCCGCTTCGCGATTTGAACGATGTTCGTTTTTGTACCCCTTGCAGTAGCGACCCCACAAACATCGTTGTTCCTCCCACAAATCGATTTTTAAAAAAAATAGGTCTTGTTCTTCGCACGAGAGAAATATCGCCGTCCGCCATATTTGTTTGTTTCGGTGACTATCTTCTTATCTCCAACGCAGAAGAGGGTAAAAGGTTTGACCAATCAGAAAAAAGGTTCGCCTTGGTTTGCTCAACACGTTGAGCGAACGTTTTCCGACAGCGAACTATGGTTTGCCGAGGTTCGTGAACTACTTCGAACTAGGTTCGCCGTATCCGTTAGATCGTCCAATTAAGAACCAACCTGGTTCGCCCAAAATCATGAACTCTAGATAGTCAGAGTTCGCGAACTAAAATTCGTTTAATTAAGAACGTGCTTTACACGTTAAGCCCTAATGACAAAAGTTCTAGATATTGCATAGAGCGGCTCTCATCTGAAACCGACATACAGGGGAAAGGTAGACTGTGATAGTTCAAGGGTACGGTCAGAATAGTTTGGCGCCTCTAGGCGCCAAGCTATTTTGGCACTACCCTTGAACTATTACAGTCCATCAATATCTAGCTGTTGTGTGTCAGGGCTGAATGGCTAAACTCATTCGACAGAAAGCCGCGTATGAATATCTTAAGCTGTGTTCCTCGTGACAGCGGCGCGGAAGGCGACACGGCAAAACATAGCTGAGCAGCGGGCGGAAAGTCGCTTAGTGTGTTTCCATATAGCGGCACGAAAATCAGCATGGCGCCCCATATCTAAGGTGTTTAAAATTTCTGCGATAGTACTGTCGCGTGCTGAAAGACAGTCTCCGTTCACAGCGAAATCGCGGCGAAATCGCCTTTTGAGTCGATCCATGGCACGATACAAATTTGTCGCGCCGATGTTGCCTATCGCATCGCAATTCCACCCCTTTCGTGAAACCTACACTCCTTCTTTATTTCTATGTTTTCGATTCGTATCGCTGTCGCTCCACTATACGGAAACACTCATGAAACAGCAGTCATGAAATACATGACATGTTTGTAGTTTTACTGCATTCAAAATATTGAATGCTCGTCATGTTTTCTTTTCTTTTGTCTTTTCACAGCAGGCGTGTGCGTGTCGGCCCCCTCCATTACAAACACGTGTGCAGAAGCATCATCAACGCGGATTGCAGCTGACGACTGGGACGGTGTGCTTACGGGCTTCAACCACCTCACCCCATGCAATGGCTGCCTTCAGAAAAGAAAAGCTGAACTTTACCCTGTGGCTCGAACACTATTACAATAGCACTAGCCACGTGCCGGAACCACCCAGTTACCTCCTGGGGGCCTTCACCTTTCTCTACGTCATCGTCTTCGTCGTGGGGCTGATGGGAAATGTGGCCGTGACCTTTGTGGTGCTGCGCTGTCGCTCTATGCGCACCTCTATTAACTTCCTGTTTTTGAACTTGTGTATCGCCGACCTGCTGGTGTTAGTGCTGTCGGGACCCACGGCAGTTCTGGACATGTACGCAAGAGAAGTGTGGTACCTGGGCAAGTTCATGTGTAAGTTCCTAAGTTTATGATGTTTTGTTTGTTTGTTTGTTGTTGTTTATTGGCTTCGATGTTTCGTAATGTGTGAGCATACGTGTATTAACTCGTTCAAGACGCACTGCATCAACAGCTGCGAAGGTGTTGTATCAGTAGCGATGCAGAAATCATCGCGTTAAAAACCGCTACCGACAGCCAAAGGGTTAATTGGATCGCTTGGCACAAGAAAATCTACAAAGATCTTACAAGAACCAAGCTTTGGAATGAAAAACATTGCGGCAAACCAACCATTTCCATGCCCCAAGCATCGTTACACAAAAAGACCGGAAGTCATCCCATGTAACGCACGCAGACTTGCCCACAGTCGCACGTACAGACTCTCACGCAACAGACGCATACACCGCCACTGACTCAGACGGGCGCATTCATGCGGTAAAACAAACACACGGGTTCCCTTTCTAAAGTGACTTTATACAATATAAATATACCAAAAAAACGCTCACACTATCAAGCTATATACATCACATACACATCACAATATCTTTGCCAGGCTAGGTTTTAGTTTCACACTGTCTCCAACCTGTTTGATGTTATTGCCTGGTTACGTTGGTCCTTCTCACGTCTAGGCGTGAAAGTCCTTCGTCGTACGCTTCTTCTTGCCGTCCTGTCTCTTTGGCACGGACGTCCTCGTTCTCGTACGGTAGCGCAGTTCTCGCTTTGACTCGGGCGTCTTGGTCCCGGTCAGACTCACTCTCAGTGAAGAGCTGGAGGGATGACCTCACGTTAGGTCCCACCTGTGACTCGACGTCTCGGCGTCCGTCGTTCCACTCTTTGACAAGAACTCTGAATAGACAACAAAAGTCCCAACGTAACACTTGCTAAACACACCACATATTGGATAAATGAGAAACGTCACGTAACCTGGCTGATACAAATAACTCACACGTTCATTCACACACACACACACGTGCTTTATAAACTGTCTACTTCCGTAACACCCCCATATCTCTGTCACTATCTTGAAACAGACTATAGCCTAACACTTTTGCTATACCCTACTCTATACACTGGAAAAGACTATGCTTAACCATCCACGTACTACCTTCATAGCGGCTTAGACATACACACCTCACATTCCTTTAGTTATCTATCGCGGTAAACAACTGTATACAAAAACACCGGTTACTTCACTGAATTCTAAGCCAACATAACTAAACCAAACCGGTCAACACTATACGAGCAAATTACTCTTAGCAACGCATACTGTCTTTAACTAAGCAACTATCAATACTACATATATAGAAACATGCCTGAAATCTAGGCTTCAGAGTCTTGGAATACGGGCTAGGTATCTCAAACACAACCGTTCCATACAACAAGACAGCCCGTACTACCGATCTAGACCTCTGACAGACACAGCTTCCGCCTAGAACTCACTAAACAGAACTCACTAAAAATCCCGTGCTAACCATGTCTTACAGATTTCACGTGCGTCTAGTGCCACACGGACTATCGGCACACACAAACCGTTAACAGAAACCGTACCGTATTTAATCTAATGTATGAGCACTATGCACGAGCATAGAGCTTCATCACATCCCATTGCAAACATGGCCTCAGCTGCAAGCTGTTTGGTTAATCCTTTGGCTGTCGGTAGCGCTTTAGGTGATTCCTACAGGAATCAGCGCGACCAAAAGCGCTACCGACAGCCAAAAGGTTAAGTAATTCGTTAGATTGGGTGTATCACGAGACCGTTCTAAGTATTCCTCCGTGTGAAAATGAAATGATAGTCGAACTGAGTTTTTAAAACACACAGAAAATGATTAGTTGTGTAGATCCTTTTTTTTTTTTCGATTTTAGGGACCGAAGGAATACGTCTGCTACGCGGACCCTTGTAGGCCTGAGGGAGGTCAAAGAAAACATTGTACCCCGAAGGCCTGAGGGGTACAATGGTTCCTTTGACCTCCCGAAGGCCTACAAGGGTCCGTGCACCAAGCCCCTGCTACCAATAATGTATTTGTTTTCATTCCTCCACTATTTTCGTAAAAGAAATCAAGAAGAAATCTTCCGCCCTGGATCACGCCAGACATGCCTGACGTCAAAGGAATATACATTTATACACAATAGATTTATGACGTTTTTCTGGTTTTTTTAATCATGACGTTGCCGTCTCCAGTAGCGTGCCTGTTGTTTCGAACAACACTAAGTAATTTTATACTTTAGAACGATTTGGTGATCTTTTATTGAACAAAACTGGCATCCAAGACGCGTCACAAAGAGGGCTGCAAGACGTCCACAATTAGTCGCTACAAAGGTTTTGGTAGCGGGGTCACATGGTTTGTTTGCGCTGAAGGGATTGGTGGTGTGACGTAGGGATGAAAACAAAAAAAAAATATTTACCGATGCTGAGGGTGTACAAATAGCTGGGATTGTCTTCTTCTTCTTCCTCGAACGCTTCCTCTAGACATCCACGCCTGTGGCCCTCGTGAATGCTGCTGTCCTCTTCAGGTCCGCAAGGTCGCCGTAGAGTTTCTGCCGCAAAGGTGTCTCGTCCGGCCATGCAGTACATCTCAGAAACATCTCAGAACATCCTGAAGTGGGCAGTCCTGGAGCAAGTGGGCAGCAGTCATTGGGGCAGTGTCACAGGGGAACATCTCCGTATGACCAGTTTTTATCTTGTTGTAGAGATGTGCTCTCAACCTGTTGTGTCCTGTCCGCAGTCTGAATAGGATGATTTGGTCTGCTCTGGGAAGATGGTAGTAGCTGTCCATCTTGTTGTGACTGGGATGCTGCTGGAGCCATTTCCTTTCAGTAAGGGTCTTGATGATGGTCTTTTAATCTTGGTCTGAGACCTGTTTGTCTTTCTGATCCATCTGTCCTCCTTTTTTGGCAAGTAGGTCAGCTGTTTCGTTGCCGTGGGCTTCACAGTGGGCAGGAATCCACTGGAGTGTGAGGTCTACTTTTTTTTTTCTTTTTTTTTTTTTTTTTTTTTTTGGGGGGGGATCTGATTATCTGGTAATTTTGTATCATAAAACTCGCGGCATTTCTTTTTAAGTCCCTTCTTACTTACTCACTTACTTACGCCTGTCATCCCTCCCAGGGTATAGACCGTCGACGAGAGACCTCCAGCGACTCCTGTCCTGAGCTTCTCCTTCGATTTTACTCCTGGTGGTTCCCAGTCTCTTGATGTCTGCTTGGAGGTCTCGATGCCAGGTGTTTCTCGGCCTGCCCCCTTTCCTCTTTCCCTGGGGGTTCCATGACAATGCCTGCCTAGTGATACTGGAAGCTGGCTTTCTCAGACTGTGACCAATCCATCCCCATCTTCTTCGCCCAATTTCATTCTCTGCTGTTATCTGCTCTGTTCTCTCCCAGAGTCTGACGTTGCTGATCTTCTCTGGTCAGTGGATTTTCAAAATTCTTCTAAGGCAACTGTTTATGAAGATCTGTACTCTGTTGACTGTGGATTTTGTCAATCTCCAAGTCTCTGCTCCATATAGGAGAACTGCTTTTACGTTGGAGTTGAAAATCCGCACTTTGGTGTGTTGTGACAGCTCTCTGGAACTCCACACTTTTTTCAACTGGAGAAAGGCTGCTCTGGCTTTACCGATTCGTGCTCTGACATCTGCATCAGTGCCGCCTTTTTTGTCCATGATGCTCCCGATATAGGTGAAGGACTCCACCTCCTCCAACGGGGTGCCAGCAAGCAAGACTGGTTCTTCCCTGGTTGCGTTCAGCCTCATTGTCTTTGTTTTCTGTTTGTGGATGGTGAGGCCCACTTGGGACGAGATGTTAGCAAGCCTCGTGGTCTTGTCCTGCATTTGTTGATGAGTGTGGAACAGTAAATCCAAGTCGTCTGCAAAATCGAGGTCGTCAAGCTGTGTCCACAGTGTCCACTGTATTCCACTTCGTCTGTGCTCTGTGGTCCTCTTCATGACCCAGTCTATGGCCAGTAGGAAGAGGAACGGAGACAGCAAACACCCCTGTCTGAGACCGGTTATAACCTGGAGCTCCCTAGTGAACTGCCCTTCGTGGATCACGCGACATGTCATGCCATCGTAGCTGCTCTTGATCAGGCAGACGAGCTTTGTGGGTACACCGTAGTGTCGTAGGAGTTTCCACAGAGTCTCTCGGTTCACGCTGTCAAATGCTTTCTCGTAATCCACAAAGTTGACGTACAGCGAGGAGCTCCACTCCAGAGAATGTTACACATGATGCGGAGAGTGGCAAACTGGTCTGTACATGATCGGTCTTTCCTTAATCCTGCTTGCTGGTCTATCAGCTGGGGGTCAACGGAGCTCTTCATTCTCTCCAGGATGATCCTGTTGAAGACCTTTCCTGGTACTGACAGCAAGGTGATTCCTATGTAGTTGGAACACTTGCTGAGGTCTCCTTTCTTGGGAAGCTTGATTAGGTACCCCTCCTTCCAGTCAGCCGGCATCACCTCCTCTTCCCAGATCTTTCCAAACAATGGGTACAGCAGCTCTCTCTGCTGCTTTGCATCTCCGCATCATCGTGGAACAGTCTCTGGAGTGGAGCTCCGTTTCTGTCATATTTTCTTGAATTTTTGGATATAGCTAGTTTGGAAAAAGACATTGGATGAGTTTGTTAGCCAGTTTTGTATCTTTCAACTTCTTTAGTAAAACTTAATTCTTTTCAGAAACAAATTAAAACAGTAAAAAACCTTGACTTCTAGAGAAAGCCAGACAGCGGTGGTGACGTAAAAGAGGCAACTCCGTCACCACGCAGACATTAACAATGACATAATACTCTAAATATGACACGCTCTCTCTCTCTCTCTCTCTCTCTCTCTCTCTCTCTCTCTCTCTCTCTCTCTCTCTCTCTCTCTCTCTCTCTCTCTCTCTGTCTCTCTCTCTCTCTCTCTCTCTCTCTCTCTCTCTCTCTCTCTCTCTCTCTCTCTCTCTCTCTCTCTCTCTCTCTCTCTCTCTCTCTCTCTCTCTCTCTCTCTCTCTCTCTCTCTCTAGCTGTCAGTGATCATTTTCCCATCACCTGTACATGGTCGTGTAAGATGCCCAAACAAAAGAGGGATCAGTATGTGTGCATTACCTATAGGTCTTTTAAAAAACTAAACAAAGATGCTTTTCTACACGATCTTAGCCTTACACCGTTTCATGATGTGTACAATTGTACCAACCCAGATAAGGCTGTCTCTGTCTTACTTAATCTGTTCCTAGGGGTGCTAAACAAACATGCGCCAGTAAGAAGAAAGCGTGTCCGATCCCGTCAGCCTCCCTCATGGATAACCGACGAAATCAAACAAGCAATGGATGATAGAAATAAGGCTAAGAAAGAAAAGAACTTTCATGAATTTAAAAGATT
Organism: Semisulcospira habei; assembly: GCA_036245525.1. Lineage (NCBI taxonomy): Eukaryota > Metazoa > Mollusca > Gastropoda > Semisulcospiridae > Semisulcospira > Semisulcospira habei. Next base: position 131,474,865 of record BTPG01000002.1, on the reverse strand, counting down.
GCGAAATAAAGTTAAGTACTTAATTAGAGAGGCGCAGAGATCTTTTATAACCAAAACAGTTGAAGAAGACAGAAACCCTTCCTCTATCTGGACAGCACTTAATACGCTTACCAACAACAAGCGTAAACAGTGCAATACCATTCCAGAAAATCTCTCCGCTGAGGAGTTTAATAACCACTTTCTATCAGCCCCCAAAGACTTACTCAGTTCTCACAATCGCAATCAGTCGATATATTCCACACCAGAGAAGCTAACAAAGTTCTGTAAGCAAAGATTGTCCTCAGATGATATTTTCGCCATCCCTGATATTGCTGTACACGAGGTAGGCAAATACATTTTCATCCTAAAAAAGAAAACATCTTCGGGCAGTGATGGTATCGATGGATATATCCTTGACCTGTCGCAACCATACATAGTGGAACCTCTAACATATATTTATAACCTATGTATAAAAAAAATGTCTTCCCAATAGCTTTCAAAAAATCAAAAATAGTGCCTGTTCCTAAAGCAAACGATTCTTCTGAAATTAATAACTTTCGCCCAATTTCCCTTCTATCAGTTCTCTCGAAGCCTCTGGAAAAGCATGTTCACAAACATCTTCTGGAATTTCTTGAAAAAAGGTCCCTATTATATCATTACCAGTCAGGTTTTCGTCCCAAGCATTCATGCCACACTGCACTCGCACGAATAGTGAGTTCGTGGGTCAACAGCATAAATGATAATAAAATGGCTGGTGCTGTCTTCTTGGATCTAAGAAAAGCGTTTGATCTTATCGATCATACCAACCATCTTATTGAAAAAGCTTGCCACCTACTTAAACAAAAAGAGCCTCTCGGCTCTTTCGTTTCTGAACTCCTATCTTACAAAAAGAACACAAACAGTCTACGTCAATGGAAAATGTTCTTCTGAACAATTTGTGGAGTATGGAGTGCCCCAGGGGTCTATTTTAGGCCCACTACTGTTCTGTATCTTCGTTAACGATCTACCGTTACATGTAACGTGTACTGCGGCTGAGTGTGACATGTTTGCCGACGACTCAACATTACATTCCGCTGGTAAAACTGTGCCTGAAATTGCAAATCATCTTCAAGAGAGTCTTCATGAAGTCTCTCGGTGGTGTAATGAAAATCGCATGCTTGTAAATCCCACAAAAACAAAAAGCATGCTTATCACAACCCGCCAGAAACATCAGCTCAAACCTCCATCACTCAACCTTTCTTTGGACTCCATCCCAATTGAGCAGGTCAGTCAACACCGCCTGCTTGGAGTAATAATAGATGATGATCTAAGTTGGCATAACCACCTATACTATATGAGAAAACAGTTGTCCAAAAAGTTGTTTTTTACTTTCCAAACTTAAAACGATCATTGACCTTAAGACCCGCAAACTATTTTTTAATGCCTACATTAAACCACACATTGATTATGCCTCAACAATATGGGATGGCTGCAGTGAAAATCACTTCAAGAAGATAAACTCATTATACAAGCGCGCTGCTAAGCTTATCCTCCCTGATCCGTCTTTATCCACTGATGCCAAGCTGCAGGCCATCGGACTTCTCCCTCTGGTTAAGCACCTCGCACTAAACAAATGTGTACTGATGCACAAAATTCTTCACGAGAAAGCTCCACCGTACTTATCTAGGTTCTTTTCGCCAACTGAAAAAAAAAATACAGCACCTCCAGGAACAGTCTCTCTATAAAAAGGCCCCGTATAGACCTGTTCAAATCTAGCCTGTCTTATTCAGGTGCTCTTTTATGGAATTCACTTCCTCCTCCCAATATTCAACAAACCACGTCCCTCTCTCTGTTTAAAAGTAGAGTACATGATTACCTTTCTAAGACAACGTTATGCTGATCCTTTCTTCTTCTTTTTTTTTTTTTTCTCGACATAATACGCTTCATGTTTTTTAATTTTTGCTATTTTGTTTTTCCATCTAGCCTCCAAATTGTTTGTTCTGTTTTCTAACTTGTTTCTGATAGTACACAAAATATCATACCTACTTATATGTTAGATAATTATGTGCGCACATACGTGTGTATGTGGATGTACAAAAGTGCGCATGTGCACGAGTACATGTATATGTATGTATGTGTGCGTGTGTGTATGCGTGTGTGTGTCCTTTATTATTAGTTAGTTTTTGTTGTTTTGGCTGGTGTTCCTTTTTTTAAAGTAGCTTAGCAAGGACAGATTGTAAGAAAGGCCTGCGCGCCTAATATCTCAATCCTTGGAAAATAAAGTTTCGTTCGTTCGTTCGTTCTCTCTCTCTCTCTCTCTCTCTCTCTCTCTCTCTCTCTCTCTCTCTCTCTCTCTCTCTCTCTCTCTCTCTCTCTCTCTCTCTCTCTCTCTCTCTCTCTCTCTCTCTCTCTCTCTCTCTCTCTCTCTCTCTCTCTCTGCTTGGTCACGACGGGATAAATACATACTTTTTAAAACTTGCTGCCCCGTATGTGGTCGAGTCTTTGACATTTATTTATAATCTCGTTTTACAACATGGTACATTTCCAAACAGCTGGAAAGTAGCCAAAGTTATTCCTCTGCCTAAAAGTAAGAACCTCTCAGATCCTAATAAGTTTAGACCAATCTCGCTCTTGTCAGCTCTGTCAAAACCAATAGAAAAACATGTACACAGGCATCTGAGCTATTTTCTTGAAAAACATAACTTGCTTTATCCACTACAGTCAGGTTTTAGACCTCGCCACTCATGCCACACTGCTCTAGCTCACCTGACCAATACTTGGCTTACGTCCATGAACAAAGCTGAAATGACCGGTGCTGTATTTCTAGATTTCTCAAAAGCCTTTGATCTAATAAATCATGATATGTTGATACTAAAGCTATCAGTGTATCACGTAAACAAAGCATCCTTGGACTTTTTCAAATCCTACCTGCACGGAAGACGTCAGTATGTGTTTGTTAACGGAAAACGTTCCGCTGAAGGCATACTAAAGCATGGCGTGCCTCAGGGCTCAATATTAGGGCCCCTCCTATTTTCCATTTACATCAATGATATGCCATTGCATATTTCAGATCTAAACGTACGCTGTAGTCTGTTTGCTGATGATGCTACTCTCGACATGTCGTCAGCGAATATCTCCACAATCAATTCCTCACTTCAACAGGGCTTAACTGATGTTTCAAAATGGTGTCACACTAACTATATGGTACCAAATCCGTCTAAAACAGAATGCATGCTAATAACTACACGACAAAAGCAGCAGCTACATCCACCCCCTCTTAGCCTTTCTCTCAACTCTGAGCCGATTAGACAAGTTAGAGAGCAACGCTTGTTAGGCGTCATTATTGACGATCAACTCACATGGCACGCTCATGTCAGCAGCGTATGTCGAACAGTGTCCAGGAATTTATATCTTCTTTCAAAACTGCGTTATTTTACAGATACACCGACAAGGAAAATATTTTATAACGCACATATTCAATCCCATATAGATTATGCTTCTACAGTTTGGGATGAATGTAGCGATGCGTGCATAAAAAGACTTAATGCTCTTCATCGTAGAGCAGCCAAATTAATCCACCCGGATAGTAAAGAAAGCACCGACGACCGACTCAAAGCCCTCGACATGCTGCCTCTGCGTAAGTTACTTATGTACAATAAAGGCGTACTTATGTTTAAAATCTACCACTCTAAAACGCCTAGTTATCTAACAGATCTATTTAGCCCTGCTCATACGCCTTATAAAACGACGAGGAACAATTTATCCATACCAAGGCCGCGCCTCGATATATTCAAAACTAGTTTGTCTTACTCAGGAGCCAAACTATGGAATCTGTTGCCTATCGACACTACTGGGGCTCCTTCTTTGTCCACATTCAGAGCCCGCTTATTTCGGCACCTGAAAGAAAATTAAGCCCATAGTTGTGTACTTGTGTCGGCGTTTTTCCAGCGCAGTGAGTTGTATTGTCGAGTTTGCAGTTGCTGTTCAAACTAAGTTTTTAACAAACGAAGCTTACCAGTCTTGTCCAGCGTAGACACCGATCGGATACACCTAACAAAAGACTGAGGTCGGAATCTAATTCCCCTCTTCATTCCCCAGGTAAAAACGCACGCACTCTACTGCCAACAAAGGACGGTCGGGAGACTGGAACCACTGAAACCTCCGAGTCCGACTCCGTGCCACAGGGCCTGACCTAACAAAGTTGGTCGAATATGTGGCTCTTTTTCGGTCCTGACCTCGCATCCATCCCTGGACTATGAGACCGTTATGCGACTCAAAGTATTATCACTATTGAGATTAATAAATAAACACTGTTAGGCCCTTTATGGATGCTATATCAAATATTAATGTTGTAACGCTCAACGTAAGAGGAATTAGAAATAAGCGAAAACGAAATGTAGTGTTTCGATTTCTTAGACAGAAAAAAGTGGATATTGCATGTTTACAAGAAACGTATATTACTGACGACGTGAAGGAGGAGTGGCGGAATGAATGGGGTGGTCAACTGTTCTGTTGTTGTGTTAGCAGTCATTCAATGGGTCAGGTTATCTTAGTGCGAAGAGATTTTATATACGATACAAACCTCGTACATCACTCAGACAGAATACTGTCTCTGGAGGTGTCTATTGATGACAACATACTCATGATACACAACGTATATGCCCCGGCTTCAGGAAAAAAGGCTCCTTTCCTTGAGCAGCTGGTACAACATTTAAATTATTACCCTATATCGTCTGTCTTGGTGTGTGGAGACTTTAACTGTGTTCTAGACAACAATAAAGACGTAATTAGTGGAGACAAGCACTCAGTGAAGAACGTTTCCTCTTTTAATGACTTTCTGATTAACAGTGATTTGAACGACACATGGAGATTACTGAACCCACAGCAGACGGAGTTTACATGGGCTAGAAATAACCCCACTCAGGCTAGACTACGCGCTTTCTTCCGATGAAGTGTTTTACAGAATTCTCTCCTGTGAGCATGAGTCGGTGTCTTTCTCTGACCATAGATGTGTCACTTTAAAGTACTGTATATCTAATGTAACTAGAGGCCCAGGCTACTGGAAATACAATAACAGCCTTCTCAAAGATGAGCAGTACGTCAAAATGATGAATGCATTAATCTCTAATTTTAAGGCTACGACAGATGAAACAGATAGTCAGATAAAATGGGAGTTATTAAAAATTCAAATACGTGAACTCAGTATAAACTTTTGCAAAATTAAAAAACGAAAGGAAAGCAAAAGGTTAGAGGATTTACAAAGAAGACTGAATACTTTTGATATAGCACTTGCCAACAATCCCAGTAACATTGATATTCAGCAACTGCGTCAGAAAACAAAGAATGAACTTGAAATCTTTGAACAGCACGCTGCAAATAGCGCTCGAGTCCGTGCTCGAGTAAAGTGGATAGAAGAAGGCGAAAAAAATACGAAGTATTTTTTTAATTTAGAAAAAGCTCGCGCGAATTCCAAAGTAATGGATAAATTAACTCTGGAAGATGGGTCAGTAGTTACAGATCAAAACAAGATACTGGAGGAACAGATGAAACACTTTACATCACTGTATGCATCTCGCACAGACCAGTCCCCCATGAGTCGCTTGGCGGATGATTTCATAAGTGACACTGCAATTCCAAAACTTTCATCCCTTGATAGTGAGTCATGTGAAGGTTTAATAACAGTAGATGAAGCTTCCATTGGTTTGAAACATTTAAATAACGGGTCAGCCCCCGGCTGTGATGGTATTACAGTAGAATTCATGAAAATGTTTTGGGCCCATCTGAAGGATCTTGTGGTGGACTCCATGAACAAGGCCTTTGAAAATGGCGCTTTGTCTCCTTCACAGACTAAAGCAGTCATTACTCTAATACATAAAGGGAAAAATCTAAGTCGAGATATTTTGAGAAACTGGCGTCCCATCTCCCTAACAAATACAGACTATAAAATTTTGGCAAAGTGTCTTGCTCTTAGACTGGCCCACGTGGTCGGAGATATTGTCCACGAAGATCAAAAAGGTTTTATCAGAGGTCGCAAAATCTCTACAGCTATAAGGTTAATTGATGATACCGTTGAGTACATGAACCAAATAAACTCCCCAGGATTACTGCTGGCGCTCGATTACGAATCTGCCTATGATAGTATATCAAAGGAATTTATTTTATATTCTTTAGAAAAATTTGGGTTTGGTCGTGAATTTGTTCGGTGGGTATCTGTTATTATGTCAGACGCTAAGAGTTGTGTTAATTACTGTGGCTGGTTGTCAGGGTTCTTCCCAGCAGCACGTGGAATCCGTCAAGGTTGTCCGTTCTCACCATTAGCTTTTGTCGTTGCGATGGAACTCTTTGCAATTAAAATTCGACAATGCAAAGAAATAAAGGGACTTGTAATGCCGTATGATGGATCCGACGAACTGAAGTTATTAAAGATTCTTCTCTACGCTGATGATGTAACCATGTTCTTGAGAGACGAACATGACCTAAGAAACGCTCTTGCCATAGTTGCTCATTTCTCAAAATTTTCGGGCCTACAGCTTAATAAGAATAAATCAGAAGCCATGTGGCTAGGCTCGAAAAAGAACTGTGATGAACAATATGGAGTACTCCGGTGGAGCAAAAAGGTTAAAATTCTTGGAATCTACTTTAAAAATGACCAGCCAGCGTCACAGGTTGAGGAAAACTGGACCGGTAGAATTCAAAACATGAGAAGTATAATATCGAAATGGAAAAAGCGGAAATTAAGCATTCGGGGGAAAGCTTGCGTTGTTAAAACATTTATTATCTCACAGATGGTATATGCAATGCAAGCGCTCAGTATCCCCTCAGACGTACTAGATGAAATAAACACTTTGCTTTTCAGATATTTATGGAAGAACAAAAATTTGAATAAGAAGGCCTTTGAGAAGGTAAAACGTTCAGTTATGTGCAGTGATTATTGTGAGGGGGGAATTAAAATGATTAACATGAGGGATATGCAAGCCTCCTTTCTCTGTGAGTGGGCAGCGAGGCTGCGTACAGCCATAAAACCCACGAGAGATACTGTCTTGCCCAAACATGCGCTAGGTGTATTTGGTCATGACTTGATATGCTTTGAATTTAATATCAATTCCAAAAAATGTAAAGGGCTTGAAAATATTAAGTCGACCTTCTGGAGAGACGTCATAATGTCATGGTTGGATACTGTAAAAAACAAACCCACTACGGTCCTGTGGAATAGCAAGTCTAACGTTCTGTTTTTTAAAGACTGGGTCCGCGCAGGCGTCTATCGAGTGGAGGATGTGAAGAAAGATGGCGAGATTATGTCGTTTGAAAATGTCTGTCGCATTGTTGGAGATTCCCCTGGGAGGTTGCTGGAATACAACGTTGTGAGAAGTGTCCTTACCTCGTACATGCGATGCCTTAATAACAACGCTGACTCCATGTCAGAGAGTATAACGCCAACTTCAGCAAAGGAGTTTAGGATAACAATTGTGCAGCAGAAATACAGTCCCCCTTATGCCCTTCATTTTTGGGCGATGAAGTTTGATGTCCAGTTAGGTGAATGGCATTGGGGTATTGTGAATAGAGCAACAAAGGAAGTGAGGTTGCGAGAACTGCAGTGGAAAATTCTACACAATATTTACCCAACCAATATTTTATTGTCTAAAATGGGCGTCGTTAATAATAGATACTGCAGGTTTTGTCCTCATGAAGTTGACTTTATTGAGCATTTTTTCTACTTCTGTGATTCAATATCTCGAATCTGGAAAAGAGTTGAACAACTTTGTTCAGGAAAATGCAATGTTCAGATACGTATAACCCCTGCCCAAGCCTTATTGGGATACCGTGATAACGTGTTAGGAGCAGCAGAAATTGCATTTATTAACCACGTCTCCTTAGTAGCTAAGCTGTGTATTAGCAAGTACAAATATGGTACACCAATAGATATCATATTTTTGTTTGAATCTGAACTTAGAATAAGAAAGTTTCTGTGGTAGAGACAATATTGTTTCTCGCAGATTCACGTAATAGTTGCACGCGACTCACATCTCGAATTACAGTAACTGTGAAACTAATTGTAATCTCTCTCTCTCTCTTTCTCTCTCTCTTTCTCTCTCTCTCTCTCTCTCTCTCTCTCTCTCTCTCTCTCTCTCTCTCTCTCTCTCTCTCTCTCTCTTTTCTGGACCTAACCAAAGCATTTGATTTAGTCGATCACAACATTCTTTTAAAGAAACTTTCAGTGTATAAGTTTGATTTGAACTCTATTGCGTTTTTCTCATCCTACCTAAGTTGCCGCCGACAGAAGGTGTACTCGAACGGAAGGTATTCGAAAGAAGGTATAGTGAGGCACGGTGTTCCCCAAGGTTCTATCCTAGGGCCTCTTTTATTTTCTTTATTCATCAATGACCTGCCTCTTTCCATCTCAAATCCTACGGTAAAATGCGAACTCTTTGCTGACGATTCCACGCTGCATACATCAGACGATCGTCTCATGACGCTAAATTGTATCCTCCAGCAAAGTCTTGATGAAGTGTTAGATTGGTGTACGCATAATCGCATGCTCCTCAGTACTTCTAAAACCAAAAGCATGTTGATAACAACCCGCCAAAAGCATCAGCTACGTCCTGCCCCTTTGATACTTTCACTTGGTGATAAACCTATCCAACAGGTATCCAAGCACCGCCTACTGGGAGTTGTACTTGACGACCAGCTCAATTGGTCGTCGCATATTGACAGTTTGTGCAAAACCTTGTCCAGAAATGTATTTCTGCTCTCTAAACTTAGACATATTCTTAGTACAAAGTGCTGTACATTGTTTTTTCACGCGCACATTAAGAGCCACTGTGACTATGCGTCCTCTTTGTGGGACGAATGCAGCGAACGTCATATTAAAAAAGTCAACTCGCTATATCGTCGTTCAGTTAAAATAATTATTCCACACCCTACTTCCACAGACCAAAAGATAAAATCTCTTGGCCTGCTTCCACTGAAGGAACAACTCAAATTTAACAAATGCGTCCTCATGCACAAAATATTTCATTATCAAGTCCCCGAGTATCTGTGCGCGCTATTTAACTTCAGCCCTAGGCATCAGCTCCACACGAGACATGGCTTGCTTCATTTACCCCGACCCAGGATAGATCTCTACAAGTCAAGCCTTCTATTTTCGGGCAGTTTTGTCTGGAACTCATTGCCATTGAACATTAAATCATGTTCAGGTAAAACCCATTTTAAACGAGCTTTGCGAACGCACTTCCATTCAGCCTGACTTCACAGTTTGCAATATAAGAGTATTGTTGTTGATAACACATGAAAGTCAAGTCTTTTCTCTTTCTCCTTACATTTGTAAACTGATAATCCTTGGTCTTGTCGGTGTCGCTATATGCTCTTGATGCTGCTGATTCTTTGACACTGTCTTAGCTGAGTATAATATTAATGCTATGCACTCATTTATTTCTCTTACTTTTGTGTTGGTGGCAGTTAATACTTCTCCAATACGACTTTTTTTTTTTCCCTTTCATTGATTCACCTATTGTGTTTGTTTTTTATTCCGTAGTTTTTCTTCTTCTTATTATTATTATTGTTATTATTTGCATGCTATGTTTATTTTCCTGTTATGTTGTTTGTTTCCAGGACAGCTTGTAAGACAGGCATTGAGTTGCCTAATAGCTTTATCCTGAATAAATAAAGATTCATCATCATCTCTCTCTCTCTCTCTCTCTCTCTCTCTCTCTCTCTCTCTCTCTCTCTCTCTCTCTCTCTCTCTCTCTCTCTCTCTCTCTCTCTCTCTCTCTCTCTCTCTCTCTCTCTCTCGCACACACATACATACACACATACACGCTCACGAACTCACAGGCATACAAGAGCGCCCTCTCAGTCTGCGCTTCTGTACGTGTAGATGTGATGTACATGCTTATACATTGCCACATACCTGATCTATGTTAACAACTTGTGGCTGTACTTTGTACTATACCGATTTTGTGAATGAAATGTGTCCATTATAACGAACTAAAACAAACTGTCCATCAAATCACCTTTTGAGAGTACAACGTAAACTGTTGTCATATCTAGTGTGATAATTGCTCCACTGTAATATAGTTGAGTAAATAAAATCTATCCTTGAAATAAAATAAAAATAAGGAAATATGATGTCAGAAGGAAGCAAATAAACAAAAAAAAAAAAAAAAAAAAAAAAAAAAAAAGAAAGAAAGAAAGATTGGACACCTTCTAACTGGGGCATTTGTCGCCCATCTTGACTGATTTCCCAAAGAAAAAAAAAAAAAAAAAAAAAAGAAAAAAAAAAAAAAAAAAAAAAAAAAAGCCACCTACTCCAGGCTGTAAAGGGTTTATACAAGAGTGTCTTTCAATAATGCTGGACAAAACGGCTAACTTAACCCATTCAGCCCTGACGCACTACAGCAGGAGATGGGTCGACCATGATAATTCAGGGGTGGTGCCAGATTAGCTTGGCGCCTGTCGGCGCCAAGCTAATCTGGCACTACCCTTGAATTATCATGGTCCATCCATCTCCTGCAACTGGTGCAGTCATTAGATGACACCTGCAAAATTTGAAAAATACGGCCGTCGGGCTGAATGAGTTAAATTATGAAGGTCGAAAGTCGTGGGTCGAAAGGCCTTCTGCTCTTCTTCTCCTTTGTACGCAGGAGAGTTCCTTCCGGTACGCTCAAAAGGCAGTGTGCTTACACACATCGACTGTGACTGAAAAAAGGAAGGAAAAGTCAAAGCTGAGGAAAAACAAGTTGTCGAAAGATATCAGTGCTGACCGTTCAAAACCTATATCTGTTCAACATGTAATATTTGAATGCCTTATGTTTTGATTTTGTATTTTTGATTTTTGCGTTTTGTGCTTTTTCGTACCAAGACGAATATAAATTATAACCCGAGTTTGAACGGACATACATATAAATTCTGATTTTTAAGCCGCAATGCCCATATGCAACAGACTGGCACACATTTAAAAAAAACAAAACAAACTTTGTCTGTTAATCAGTTTAACTATTAAAAAAAAAAAAAAAAAAAAAAAAAAAAAAAAAAACATTCATGTTTAATTAGGCTCTTAGTGTGTGTGTGTGTGTGTGTGTGTGTGTGTGTGTGTGTGTGTGTGTGTGTGTGTGTGTGTGTGTGTGTGTGAGTGAGCTAACTTCTTTTTTTATGCTCACGTTTTGCCTTTCCAGTTTTATTAGTTTTAGTAACGCGCGTGAGATTGATGTGTGAGTGCGTGTGCAAGGACATGATTGAAAAAAGGTCTGTGTACCTAATCATTTATCCTTGAGAAATAAAGTTTCATTTCATTTCATTTTCATTTCTCTGTCAGGTTCATACGAGTGTGTATATATATATATATATATAATTTTTAATTTTTAATTTTTTTAATTTTTATTTCTTTCTCCCCCTGATGGTTGGGGGGGGGGGGGGATGGTATATGTGCTTTATCTTTTCCTGTATCGTCTGATGTATTTTATTATGTGTCGAGTAGCAGGACAGTTTGGAAGATAGGCATTGCTTAAAATTATTTTAAAAAAAGAAAAGAGAAAATTGCTGCTCCTATAGTGCATAGTGCGGTGGATATTCTGTCATGTGTTATAACGCATTTTAACCCGTTCAGTGTCATCTGACGCGGATTATGTTTCTGCAATCTTCGTTAATTGAGGACCGAAAAAAACTAGATGTCCCAGGAACATGGTTTCAAAGTGGTGTCAGCAAGAGGCCTAGATCCCCATGATCTATACCTTTTGCAGTTAGGTGGTGTTCAAATTTTCACGGCACTAAACTGGTTAAGGTCTAGGCAAGTGGAATGAACTGATAAGCTGATAATTTTCGTGTGAAATGTCATAAAAATAACTTTGAAAAGTCTACTCAATGAGAGAATTGCTCAGTGCAGCGAGCAATTCCTCAATCATATAAATACTTTGAGAAGCAAAAAGCAAACAACTCCCCGACCCAATTAATTTCGAGAGGGCAAACCCCTGATATAACATAAGAGAACCAGACGTTATGTATTTAACACGCCCGTTGGTCACTCTTTTTGACAGAATTTTGTGACGCACCGTTAGACGCACAAACAAGGTAACACAAAACGGCAATTTTTTTAGCAAATAGTTAAAGTCCATTTTTCAAGCACTATTGCGTGCAGGAACGCATTTCATTTTGCGCGTGAAATGGCAGAAAATGTAGATTCGCTAAACCTGTTTAGTGTCGAGAGCATTTGAACACCACCCAGCTGCAAGAGGTATAGATACTCATAAGCCCCCGCAGTTGCGGGTTTTCACCGAGATGCAAAAGGTCCACAGGCCGACGTCGGTCGCAGTTGGCCCCGGCCGGCGCAGAGCGCGGGGACAACTGCGGCTGACGTCAGCACGTGGACCATTTGATCACTGGGTCGTGTGTTAACGGCGGGGTGAAACTCCACTAGTTTGCCACGACCGGCGTTTAAACCTTTTTAACCTTGCCATAACTCTAGGGCCTCCCTAAGCCTGCAGAAAACTGACAAATGATGAGACGGGAAGGCATATTGGTGTTATCACGGCCTCATTTCCACAGTCGCTTCCGGAGGGGTACCGTCATGAATATTCATGAGAAGGAGTCGTCTCCATTAGCGTGAAAGCTTCCAATCTCACAATAGCACAGCCTCCATCATTTCGTCCGAGATTTTAACGGGAGTGCATGCCCCAGAGTTAGCTTGGTAATTTCAGTTCTAGATTTAGCCGCGAAAATGAGAATACCCCCCCCCCCCCCCAACTGCATGAGCCGTAGATGTCAATGAGCCCTGGTCTCGAAGTTGCGAGGGCTTATGAGGTTCTGTGCCTCTTGCTGCCCCTGTTTTGAGGTCTCGGGAGTCTGTGAGCGTTTTGCGGCGCTGAATTCAAACAGATTTAAAGTGATCTGTTCCACTGCGGACTTTGGTTGATAAATTTCGCCGATGCAACGGGTTGTACAATTTGTCTGCCTCAACTAAAACTTTTCTACCCTTCTTTTCACCACCCATGTAGATAGGCTGAAGTACTTCACTAGAGAGTTTCCATTGCTTTTTTAGCCTAGCGGAAGGACCTGTCCTGCGCACAAAGAAGACTGAGGAAGAACAGAAAAGTCTTCACTTTTAGTCCAGCAGCTGCCCTTCATAGACGATCAGCCGTTTACGAGATAGTGATTTTCAAGAGAGTAACAAAGGTTTGGGTATATCAAAATGAAGTCTAGTTTGAATAAAAGCATTGCGCACTAGTTTTAAACCGCCGGAGGATGGAGACATTTTTCTGTAGCACATTTTATTTCTAGTTCGGCTGCAGACGAAACCAGTACTGTCGCAGCCATGTTCACGGGGGATCAGTAGTTTACACGGGTCTCATTGTTCCTGTATTCAGTGATAGTATGCACTATATGTCACTTAAACGGATTTCATTTATTTTTTTAATAAAATTTTCACACTTAGAAGAAGCAATTACGAAAAGGCTTGCCTTGAACTCAAATATCGTTACTCAACAAATAAGGTATCCCAAATCACGTGATCAAAACATGATCAACATACACGCGGATTTGTTGCCGTGAATTTCGGTGTGCCGGCGAGTTCTTTTTTATTTGTTCTACAGAAGCGTGTTTGTTTCCCAAAAAGGCGAACATGCAAAGTTGCTTTGTGCATTTTTACGTCTTGATAAAGGTTTGTCACGTTTATTTTCATTCACTTTACCATCGCTTTGCCCGTTTTATTTCGACATCACAGCACCAAAACAAAACGCTATCTTCGAAACCTATGTCCCTGAGTGCAACATGCTGCATGCTGTAAAAGAGTGCCACACCGCTTGGTTTTAACTGTCATGGCTGAACAAAGTTTCGGAACTTGATTCATTATTATTATACTGTAACACTTAATTCAATCAGTTGTACTGGCAAGCTATGTTGTGAAGTGCGATCAGTTCCATGCAGTCTCAGTGATCACTGATGGTACAGTACACTTCACACATAAAAAATACACAGCACAATGTGCACACGCTTGGAAGTTCATGCAATGCTTTGTTTAAAATTAAACCCTATCTTGCTAACAGTAGCCTACTGCACAAAAGAGGAACTATTTTGCTGCTGCATAATTGTTTTAGTTTGTCTGCATATAGACATTTGCAGTTTGCTGCAAGGATTCTTAGCAGCTGGCATTAGCACTGACACTCTTATATATTGGGATTAAAACGAGAAAGAAAACGGAGACAGATAACACAGAGATGATTTAATAAATAAGTCAGTCAAATGATCAAATGAATGAGATATGTTTTATGATGAACAGCTAGTTAAAAGGGGGGGGGGGGGGGGCACTCATACTTCATAATGTGCACGTACTATTTCTTTCAGTGTTTCCATCACCCACTCATAACACCACTGGCCTCGATGAGTTCTCATGTTTTATTTGAGTGATTTACAAAATACATGTACTTGCTGCTGTTATATTATTTTCTTAGTGGCTTCGACATTTCGCTGTAAGATTTACAGTCCCATACTTTAAGCCTGTCCCGACTAACGCACATGGAGGTTGACTGTATCATTGATATGTGTGTGTATGTATCGTTTTGTTTGAGGTGGCAGTTTTGGCCTCACCTTTAAGTTTGGTGCCCTGTGCATGTGGCCACCAGTACTATTTACAGAACTGATGGCTGATTATGCAGGCTAGTTCACGGTATCACTTATCAATGTGAACTGGGCAGCCTATTGTTTAAAGTGATTAGTGGTGGCAGCTAAAATACAGGCAGTCAATACAAGCCACTTTCTTAACCTCAGATCTCTATATATAGGTTTTACAGTCCACTAATGCCCATCAGTCTACAATTATGGGTGTTCTGCGGTTTTGTGTGTGTGGGGTGGGGTTGAAAGAGGGGCGGTATGGCACCTATTACTGTGTATATGTATGTACAAAACCTACATTACAAAAAAAAATAAATAAATAATTTAAATAAATAGTTAGTTGGGTTTAACGCCCCGCAGGCGACTACGGCCATCTCACGATGGTTAAGTGAATAAGATAAAGTAAGTCAAAGATATCTTGGACATATAAATGCTAAGTAAAGGATAGATTATAAACATGCACAGATGTACATGCTTTTGGTGGGTGTTCTGCGGTTTTGTGTGTGTAACTGGGGTGGGGTTGGGAGCGAGCGGTATGGCACCTATTACCATGATCGTGTATAAGACATAAGATATTTATTCACCAAGTAAAACGTTACAGGGATTTTTGTGTGGCATGGCGACAGTAAAATATATCCTCACTTGTAGGGCATTCATCATGTCATACACTCAGTTGGCGATCATCCTGTATGGAGCACTAAACGATGGCTAATAATAATAATAATAATAATAATAATAATAATAATAATAATAATAATAATAATGTACATTTATATAGCGCTTAACCTCTAAATGAATGGTGCTCACAATATTAAACACGAATCAGTCATATGTCACAAATCATGGAATCACGTTGTTCCATGGATGGTGCAGTACTGAGGGCAGCCTCTGGAAAGAAACTGCATCTGAATCCAGAGGTTCTGGCTTTCAAAGCACGTAACCGCCGGCCAGAGGGCAGAGGCTCGAAGAGCTGGGTGTGACAGATCTGGCAGAATAGTACTGGTGGCCACATGCACAAAGGCACCAAGGTGTATGTTTTTAGCCTGTATGCTGATGTGTATGTACAAAACCTATATTACAAACAAAATAAATAAATAAATAAATAATTTAAATAAATAAGATAAAGTAAGTGTTAAGGTACCTGGGACATATGCATGCTAGGTAAAGGATAGATTATGAACATGAACACAGATGTGCATGTCTTTTGGTAGGTGTTCTGCGGTTTTGTGTGTGTATTTGGGTAGGGATTGGGATCGGGCGGTATGGCACCTGTTTCCATCTATATATGTGTATATTTTCTTCACGTATGCTGATGTGTATTTTTAAAAACTGCATTACAAAGAAACAAAAGTAAATAAATAAATAATTTAAATAAATAGTTATTTGGTTTTAATGCCGAGCAGGTGACCAATGTCATCTCATGGCGGTTAAATAAATAAGATAAAGTAAGTCAAGATACCTGGGCCAATGAATGCTAAGTAAAGGATAGATTATGAACATGCACGGATGTACTTGTCTTTTGGTGGGTGTTCTGTGGTTGTGGAGTGTGGTTTGGAGTGGGCAGTATTACCTTGTATGTGTATGAGAACATCAGCATATGTACAAAACCTACCTTACAAACAAATAAAAATAAATAATAAATTTTAATAAATATATAAGGTAAATCAAAGATACCTGGGACATATGAATACCAAGTAAAGGATATATTATAAACCCACACAGACTTGCGTGTCTTTTAATGGGTGTTCTGTGGTTTTGTATGTGGGGTGGGATGCACCTATTACCATATGTGTACATGTATGTTCTCATCTTGTATGCTGATGTGTATGTGCAAACATACATCACAAACAAACAAGTAAGTAAATAAAATAATAAATTAATAAATAAAATAAGTCGGAGATACCTGGGACCTATGAATATGCATGCTAAGTAAAGGATAGATTATGAACATGCACAGATGAATGCATATTGAAAAATTTTCCTCTCCGGGTGGCCACCACCATACCACTAGTGATCATGTGCATCAAGGAATTCCTTCCATCCATAATTAAAAGGATAAATAATAAATAAATATGTATGTGAATACATAAATAAATCAATAATAAATAAATAAATAAAACATGTAATATAATAGAGACGGCTACTATCTGTATTGTGTCTCATGCAGTCCCGATAAAGCTTGCTCATAAGAGTTCTTGTGACTGAGTACTTGAGTGCGGATTGGTTGAATGGGTTGCAAAAAACTAAACTAAAACTAAAATTTTGATATTTAGGTGTTTAGGGGAACATGGTGATTTAGATGGAAAGGGTTCGGAGATGGATTTCACTCTGCCTGGCTTGTGCTTAAGACCAGTCGGATAAGAGTGTGCTTGACCAGTTACAAATCCCATCTCCACTAATAACAAAAGAGCAGACCTACACTTAGAGCCGTTAGGCTGGAAAACAGACGAACAACATGCATGTTGTACCCGGATATAAAGTCTGCAGAATGTTGAAGATGGTCGGCAGACACAATGCACAACATGCACGAAGGGAGTTTACTTTCGATATGCTTTCCTCCCACAAATGAGACCGAGCTCTATGTCAAAGGCTGTTTTCAAAACCAGGAAAAATAACGTATTTGACGTTGATAAGATGTACTTCAAAGTTCAAATCCAAAATAATCTCCTTTTCACTTCAGGATCAAAGTAAAGCTGATTAACCGTGCGTGTCTGATTGACTTCTTTCGAAGGCATCTCGCTGACCACCATTTTGAAACTAGCGACGCGAGTATGCTTACGGCATTTAAAATATTACTTTTAAAATTATTTTATCGTAAATATGTATACATGTTTACTTGCTAATGATTTTAATTTACTCACTGGAATAACGTGTAACTTGTAGGCTTGAAATTTTCAATGTTATGCACAAAAAATGTCTTGCACCTTATCCGGGCCTTGTACGAGGACTGGTTCCCTCACATCGAAAAATAGCTTTCGAAAAACACTTATACAAAAATGTCTCCATCCTAAGGACAAATATTGTTGCTATCCATAAACCATATGGCATTAGTACTTTCATTTCGTACCTGCAAACCATTGTTACTCTTTTGACGAACTACTTATCTCTGCAGAAATTGCGTAAAGCTGATGGACATGGGGTGTAGAGTATTCATGGAGAAGTAGTACCTTTGACTTTTCAGCCAGCAGCGCCTCTTGGGGCAGGCGGGAGCACTGGTCTTCACATGGCACTCAACTCTCACAGCTGGCTCCAGGTCCTTTACCTAGCCACACCCCGGTAACCGCTTCTGCTGGCGGGCGAAACGTTGTGAGGGGCTGACGCGTCTCTCAGTCAGTTGAAATACTTGGAGAGGAGACGGGCGCCGCCAAGTTCGCCTAAGCCCATTGAAAGGACTGATGGACAAGCAACAGAATAAGAATAACATGCCGGATCGGTCGGGGCCCGGATCACCAACGACCGCGCACCCCATTGGAGGTCTCCAGGGTGGGGGCGACAAGTGTGTTACTGGAACCAAACCCACCATCAAGCTGCCCACGCAAGGAATAACTATCGGAACTTGGAACGTTCGCACACTCTACCAGTGCGGCAAAGTGAAGGAACTCACCCATGAGTTAAAGCGCTATCGCTGGGACATTGTAGGACTTGCAGAAGTTCGATGGACAGGCTTCGGAGAAACAACAACAGATGAAGGCCATAAAAATCTGGTTCAGCGGAAAAGAAACCAAGCACGAACATGGCGTAGCTTTTATCGTAAGGAAAGAGGTGGCTGGAACTGTCATCAGCTGCACCCCCGTGTCAAGCAGACTAATCTCCATCCGCATCTCCGCCCGACCACACAACATCACTATCATACAAGTATACGCTCCAACAGCAGATCATGATGAGGAGGAATTAGAAGAATTCTACGAACAACTGGACAACATCATCAAGAAAACACCTAAGAAAGACATTCTGACCGTCCTCGGTGACTGGAATGCAAAGATCGGCCCTGACGCTTACCAACAATGGGCAGGAACAGCTGGCAAGTTTGGCCTTGGAGAAACAAACGACAGAGGCCTGCGACTTTTAGAGTTCGCACAGAGTCACCGTCTTACCGTTGCTAATACCCTCCATCCACAAAAGAAGTCAAGAACAGTGACATGGCAATCGCCAGGAGGCCTGGTCCATAACCAGATTGACTTCATCTTGCTGCCTCGACGATTCAAATCCAGCGTTAACAAAGCACAAACGAGGTCCTTTCCTGGCGCTGATATTGGCAGCGACCACAACCTCGTCCCTACTAGCCTCAAGTTGAAGCTGGCATTGAAACGAGACAGCAAGAGCCCTCGCATCCGATTTGACCTCGAGAAGCTAAAAGACCCGGAAGTAGAAGAGGTCTTCCAAGCCCAGGTGGGAGGCAGATTTGCAGCCTTGGCTACTTTGGACTGGGACGTAGACACCCTTGCTGGAAATATAAAAGAGGTGTTACTTTCTACAGCAGAAGAAGTGCTGGGGAAGCAGAGGAAGCGCAAACAGCCCTGGGTCACCGATGACATCCTTGATCTCTGTGATGAGAGGAGAGCCTGGAAGAAAAAGAGAGGCCAAGACCTCACATCAGCAAACAAGTACAGACTTGTCAACAAGAAGATCAGGAAGAGGATGAAAGAAGCCAAAGAAGATTGGATTGAAGACCAGTGTCGTAGCGTGGAAGAGGGCATGGCAAACGGCAACAGCAAGAAGGCTTATGAAACGCTAAGGACCCTCACCAAGACTCAACAGCGAACAGCCACAGTCATCGAAGACAGCAGCGGCCAACTCCTTACGGAAAACACTGCTGTACTAAACAGATGGACTGAGTACTGCCGAGACTTGTATAACTACAAGGCTGAGCCAGACACCAGCATCCTCCAAAACAACCAGGCTGGGGCCAGGAAGGCCGAAGACCTGCCAGTGTTAGCTGAAGAGGTGGAAACAGCCGTACGCGGCCTGAAGGGAGGAAAGTCTCCAGGTGTAGACAACGTACCTGCTGAACTGTTGAAACATGGAGGAGAAGTAACAACGAAGGTACTCACTACACTCTGTCAAAAGATCTGGGAGCAAAAGAAATGGCCAGTAGAATGGACACAGTCTCTAGTGATCCCGCTCCCCAAGAAAGGAAACCTGAAACAGTGCCAGAACTACAGAACTATCAGTCTGATAAGTCACCCTAGCAAAGTAATGCTTAGGATCATTCTCAACCGCCTCAAAACTTTCGCCCCCACCCGGGTCTGCCCTGGGGGACTTGGGTGGGGTTAGGTATTTTTTAGTTCCCAGGGTCACCCTGGTCAGCCCCACAGGGTGGGTTTTTCTCTCTATTCTGGGGCATGCGTTTCTGTCTACCCTTTGTCCATTCACCTGTATTTGCCTTTTTAAAACTCTCCCTACTGTCTGCACTGCCTGTAGCTCTTGATATTGGATGTGTGTTGCTAAATGGTCTTAGGTTTATTTAGGCCCCATGTTGTAGGTTTATTTAACGTATTTGACCGGCTGGCGACATACATTCAATTTTCTGTTTAGTTTTTTTTCACAAGCAGTGCAGGCACGTCCTGAGAAAGCCTTGTTGCTGTCGGGACGTTAAGCAATGTACAATCAATCAAAACTTTCGCCGAGGAACTGCTGGCAGAAGAACAGGCTGGCTTCAGAGTTGGAAGAAGCACTGTAGAGCAGATTTTCAACTGCCGCGTCCTGATTGAGAAACATCTGCAGCATCAGCGCGAACTCTACCACAACTTCATTGATTTCAGGAAAGCATTTGATCGCGTCTGGCACGACGGACTCTGGCAAGTCATGAGATCGTTCAACATAGAGGAGGGACTGATCCAAATGATAGAAGCGCTTTACAAGAACACCTGCAGCGCGGTTCTACTTAACAATCAGTCAGGCGTGTTCTTCAGGACGACGATCGGTGTCCGTCAAGGATGCCTGCTCTCTCCTGTCCTTTTCAACATATTCCTGGAGAAGATCATGCAGGAAACCCTCCACGACCACCATACTTCAATCTCTATTGGTGGCAGATCCCTGTGCAATCTTCGATTCGCAGACGACATTGACCTCATGGCAGGCAGCAATAGTGAGCTTCAAAACCTGACAGACAAACTTTCAAGTAGCGCAGGGTCTTATGGCATGGAGATCAGTACGGATAAAAGCAAAGTGATGATCAACACCACAAGCGACAGCAGCAGCAACATTCACATGAACGGCCAGAAGCTTGAAGAGGTCAATAGCTTCAAGTACTTGGGAGCCACCCTGTCCAAAGACGGTAGTTGCATAGCAGAGATCCGTATCAGGATAGGTACAGCAACATCCGCAATGGCCAGGCTGGACAGGATATGGCGAAGTAACTCCATCAGCTTCACCATCAAGTACAGGCTTTACAAGTCCCTCGTAGTGTCTATTCTACTCTACGGCTGTGAGACTTGGACACTGCTTGCAGACTCAGAAAAGAAAATCCAGGCCTTTGAGAACAAGTGCCTGAGGAAGTTGCTCCGCATCTCGTACCGCGAGCACAAGACCAACGAATATGTACGGAGCATCGTCACTTCCCTGGTGGGCCCACATGAACCCCTTCTAGCAACCGTGAAACGGCGCAAGCTTGCTTGGTTTGGCCACGTGACCCGACACCACACCTTGTCCAAGACTATCCTCCAAGGCACTCTCGAAGGAAGTCGTCGGCGAGGTCGTCAGAGAAAGAGTTGGGTCGCAAACATAAAAGAATGGACCGAACTCGAGATGCCAGACTTGCTTGCCACCGCCCAAAATAGAACTCAGTGGAGAGCACTGTCTGTTGCTGCTGCCTTTCAGTCCCCCCAACGCCCAGTTCGGGCAAGGGACTGATGATGATGATGATGATGATGGACATTATTACGATATTTAAACGTCATAAGTTAAACGTCATTTAAGTGAGCCCTTTTGTCCAGCATTATTGTAAGACGTCGTAATAACATTTACAAAGGAGATATTGCGATCTGTTAAACATTTACTGTCAAGAGAGTGCCGCTTTAAGAAGCAATAATGTGTCTAATTTTCGAGATGGTAATAGGTGCCATACCGCCCGCTCCCAACCTCTACCTACATACACACACACAAACCGCTGAACACCTACCAAAAGACATGCACATCTGTGTATGTGCATAATCTATCCTTTACCTACCATGCATATGTCCCAGGTACCTTAGACTTACTTTATCTTATTTATTCAAATTATGTATTTATTTATTTTGTTTCTTTATTTGTTTGTTTGTAATGTAGGTTTGTACATACACATCAGCATACAACATAAGAACATACACGTACATGGTAATACGTGCCATACCACCCGCTCCCAACCACACTCCACATACACACACAAAACCGCAGAACACCCAACAAAAGAATGTACATATGTGCATGTTCATAATCTATCCTTTACTTAGCATTCATATGTCCCAGGTATCTTTACCTTACTTTATTTTATTTATTTAACTGCCGTGAGATGGCCTTAGTCGCCTGTTTGGCGTTAAACACTAATAACTATTTATTTAAATTATTTATTTATGTTTGTTTGTAATGCAGGTTTTGAACATACGCATCAGCATACAACATGGGAAAATACACATACATGGTAATAGGTGCCATACCGCCCCTCTTTCAACCCCACCCCACATACACACACAAAACCGCAGAACAGCCACATAAACATGCACAATTGTTTACTAATGGGCATTAGTGGACTGTAAAACCTATATAGAGACTTGAGGTTACGAAAGTGGCTTGTATTGACTGCCTGTATTTTAGCTGCCCACCTACACATCTCATGTGTACAGTTAATCACACTGCACATGCAGCCATCAGTTCTGTGAAAAGTACTGTTGGCCTCATGCACAGGGGCACCAAAACTTAGAGATAAGGCCACACCTGATAACAATAACCGAACTAATATGCATACACAGTTACTAGTTCTGTCAACAGCACCGTTGTAAACGATACCAGTGGCCAAATGCACACAGACATCATGAATGATGCCAAAACTGATCATTTCAAACAACAGGCTGCCGATGCCACCACTGATCACTTCAAACAATAGGCTGCCCAGTACACACTGATCACTGATACCATAAACTAGCCTGCACATGCAGCAATCAGTTCTGTAAATAGTACTGGTGGCCACATGCACAAGGGCTCCAAACTTAATGGTGAGGCCACAACTGCCACTCAAACAAAACGATACCTACACACACATATTAATAATACAGTCAACCTCCATGTGCGTTAGGTGGGACAGGCTTAAAGTATGGGGCTGTAAATCTTACAGAGAAATGTCAAAGCCAGTAAGAAAATAAGATAACAGCAGCAAGTACATGTATTTTGTAAATCACGCAAATAAAACATGAGAACTCATCGAGCCCAATGGTGTTATGAGTGGGTGATGGAAACACTGAAAGAAATAGTATGTGTACATTATAAAGTGTGTGCCTCCTCCTACTCCTCCCCCTCCCCCCCCCTCCCCCCTTAACTAGCAGTTCATCATAAAACATATCTCATTCATTTTATCACTTGACTGATTTATTAAATTAATCATCTCTGTGTCACCTTTCTCCCTTTTCTTTCTCGTTTTAATCCCAATATATATCCCAATATATATGAGTGTCAGTGTTAATGCCTTCTGCTAAGAATCCTTGCAGCAAACTTGAAAAATCAATATGCAGACAAACTGCAAATTACGCAGCAGAAAAATACAGTTCCTCTTTTGTTCAGTAGGCTACTGCTAGCAAGATAGGGTTTAATTTTTATACAAAGCATTGCATTAACTTCCAAGCGTGTTCACATTGTGCTGTGTATTCTTTCAGTGTGAAGTGTACTGTACCATCAGTGATCACCGAGACTGCATTGGCAGTGATCTCACATCACATCATAGCTTGCCAGTGCAACCGATTGAAATCAATGTTGCAGTAATAAATAATTAATCAAGTTTCGAAACTTTGTTCAGCCATGACAGTTAAAACCAATGGTTAAAATTGTGTGGCACTCTTTCATTTTTACAGCAAGTACAATGTTGCACTTCGGACATCGGTTTCGAAGATAGCGTTTGTTTTTGTGGGTTGCGTTTTGTTTTGGTGCTGTGGTGTCGAAATGAAACGGGCAAAGCGACGATAAAGTGAATGGAAATAAACGTGACAAACCTTTAACAAGACGTAAAAATGCACAAAGCAACTTTGCACGTTTGCTTTTTGGGGAAACAAACAAGCTGTTGTATAACAAATCGAAAAAAAACTTGTCAGCACACCGTACTTCACGGCAACGAGTCCGCGTGTATCTTGTATCATGTGTCGATCACGTGATTTTGGGATACCTTATTGTTGAGTAACGATATTTAACCTCAAGGCATGCTTTTTCGTAATTGTTTCTTCTCTTAATATAACTAAGTGTAGAAATAAACATAAAAAATATAATGAAATCCTTTTAAGTAACATATAGTGCATACTACAACTGAATACAGGAACACTGAGGCCCGTGTAAACTACTGATCCCCAGGGAACATGGCTGCGACAGTCCTGGTTTCGTCTGCAGCCATACTAGAAACAAAATGTGCTACAGAAAAAATGTCTCCATCCTTCGGCGGTTTAAAACTACTGCGCACTGCTTTTATTCATACTAGACTTACTCTGAAGAAAATCACTATCTTGTAACCGGCCCCCCCCACCCGGGTCTGCCCTGGGGGACTTGGGTGGGGTTAGGTATTTTTTAGTTCCCAGGGTCACCCTGGTCAGCCCCACAGGGTGGGTTTTTCTCTCTATTCTGGGGCATGTGTTTCTGTCTACCCTTTGTCCATTCACCTGTATTTGCCTTTTTAAAACTCTCCCTACTGTCTGCACTGCCTGTAGCTCTTGATGTTGGATGTGTGTTGCTGGATGGTCTTAGCTTTGTTTGGGCCCCATGTTGTGGGTTTGTTTGGCGTATTTGACCGGCTGGCGACATGCATTCGATTTTCTGTTTGGTTTTTTTTTTTCACAAGCAGTGCAGGCACGTCCTGAGAAAGCCTTGTTGCTGTCGGGACGTTAAGCAATGTACAATCAATTGTAACCGGCTGATCGTCTATGAAGGGCATCTGCTAGACTATTGAGTTCCTCACTCTGCTAATAGTCAAAGTCCTTCCATCTCTTTACAGTCCACTTTTTTGTTACCAACCTTAACCTCTTCAAAACGTGATGACAATGTAGATGAAAGAGGCATAGATCCTAATGAACCCCCGCAGTCGCGGAGGCTCATGAGGATCTATGCCTCTGACTGAGACCAGTTTAATCAATGTTCCATGGACGCTTGTGCCTTTTGGTCTTTGAATGGACAGCGATTACAGAAACAAGACATGCGTCTGTAGTGGGAAAGTGGTCCACTGCCAGTGGGTGCAGATTGTGTCTCCGAAATCTTTGTAAATTCAATGCTAACGGTCCCCAGCCGTCCAAGTTTCATGGACATAAAGTGGTTTCGGCAAGAGGCGTAGATCCTCATGAGCCCTCGCAACTGCGGGGGCTCATGAGGATCTATACCTCTTGCAATTGGGTACTGGTTTTGTTTGTCTGTTGTTATTTTTTTTATTTCTCTGGGCAGTAAAGAGGTTAAGTTTAATACATACTCTAGGTTATGGCGATGAGGAAATAGAAGACTTCTATGACCAACTGCAAGAAGTTCTGGACTAGACCCCCAAGAAAGACATTCTTGTCGTGCAGGGAGACTGGAATGCCAAAATAGGAGAGGATGCTGCTAGGAACTGGAAAGGCACATGCGGACGCTACTGCAATGCAGAGACCAACGACAGAGGCTTAAGGCTCCTGGAATTTGCCAGTTCAAATGATCTAAAGCTGATGAACACGTTTGGCCCGCACAAAGCATCCAGAAGGTGGACATGGCACAGCCCGAACGGAGAGCACCATAACCAAATTGACTACATCATGGTGAAGAGACGCTTCCAAACCAGTGTGAACATTGCCAAGACAAGAAGTTTTCCAGGAGCAGACATTGGAAGTGACCATGACTTAGTGATGATGACCTTCCGACTCCGCCTAAAGAAGGTCAACAAGCAGAGTCCCACCAGAATCAAGTTTGACCTCGAGAAGATGAAAGACCCAGAGGTAGCGGAAGCCTTTCAGGCAAAGATAGGAGGAAAATTCGCACCACTGCTACTTCTGGGGGCAGAAGACACGGACGTGGACACACTGGTTGACACATTTAACACTGTTGTAACCCAAACAGCCAGTGAGATCCTTGGCAAACACCGACAAGCAAAGAAACCTTGGGTTACAGCTGACATCTTTGTTCTATGTGACAAGCGTCGAGAATTAAAGAAAAAGAAATCAGAGGTAGAAGGAGTTAAACAATACAGGGAAATTAACCAGGATATCAAGAAAAGCATGAAAAAGGCAAAGAATAAGTGGATTGAAGATCAGTGTAAACACGTAGAAGAAAATCTGAACAAAAATAATAGCAAAAAAAGCATACCAGCTGGTGAAAGACCTGACCAGTGTAAAACAAGGACGCTCCTCGATCATTCAAGATAGTGAAGGGAACTGTCTTACGGAAGACCAAGACATACTGAAGAGATGGACAGAGTACTGCTCAGATTTGTACAACCACCGCGCTGCAGGGGACCCAGGCATACTTGTCAACCCTCCCGTGACCAACAATGGCAACTATCCCATCCTCCGAGAAGAAGTAGAGGCTGCAGTGAAGTCGCTGAAAAAAGGGAAGGCAGCAGGAGCAGACAACATCCCTGCAGAGCTAGTCCAAGAAGGGGGAGAAGACACGATAATCGCCTTACTAACAATCTGCAATAAGATCTGGCAGTCAGGGGATTGGCCCACACCATGGACCCAATCACTTATAACTCTCCCCAAAAAAGGCAGCTTACATCAATGCCAGAACTATCGCACGATCAGTCTTATATCCCACCCAAGCAAAGTCATGTTAAAGATCCTACTGAACAGGCTGAAGCCATAGGCAGAGGAAATCATAGCTGAGGAACAGGCAGGCTTCAGACCAGGGCGCAGCACAACTGAACAGATCTTCAACCTGAGAGTTCTATGTGAGAGATACCTCCAGCACCAGCAGGACCTCTATCATGTCTTTGTGGATTTTAAGAAAGCGTTTGACAGGGTGTGGCATGCAGCCCTTTGGTCCACCATGAAGCTATACAACATCAATGCCAACTGATCAAAGTCATAGCAAACCTTTACAACAAGGCCACTAGCGCAGTCTGCTTCAACGGCAAAATAGGAAACTGGTTTAGGACTACAGTTGGAGTCAGACAAGGCTGCTTGCTCTCACCTACGCTTTTCAACATCTTCCTGGAAAGAATCATGACGGACGCTCTGAAAGATCATGAAGGAACTGTCAGTATTGGAGGCAGAACAATCACGAACTTGCGCTTTGCGGACGACATTGATGGCCTTGCAGGAACAGAGAAGGAGCTAGCTCAGCTGGTGGAAAAGCTGGATAGTACAGCCATTGCATATGGGATGGAAATCAGTGCAGAGAAGACCAAACTGATGACCAATAACGCCAGTGCATTGGCACTGAAATCATGGTTCGAGGCCAAAAACTGGAAACAGTTAAGAAATTCAAATACTTAGGAGCCATTGTGACACTCTTGGCTTGACTTCGCGAACGAAGATTTTATAGGAGTTGCCCATGACGTCTGCAGGCTTGTTCGTGGCTGCGGAGGCCAATCCGAGACAGGCAGGTTCGACCGCAGTGGCTGCAGGGGAAGGTATGGCCAGGGTTCTGAGCTGCGGCATCTCTGTTTTTTCTCCTGAGCCGCTTGTCCTTAAGGCTAGCTCTGTGAGAGTCCTCAAAGGAGACAGCTGCCTTGTAAATGGTGGAGCGCCAGGTGTCACGGTCCGCAGCAAGCGAAGACCACTGGTGGTGGTCGATTTGGCAGGCACTAAGTGACTTCTTGAGACAGTCTTTGTATCTCTTCTTTGGTGCCCCTCTGTCACGGTGTCCAGTAGCAAGCTCGCCGAACAGGGTGATCTTTGGTAGGCGATGATCCTCTATCCTGGAGACATGCCCCGCCCAGCGGAGCTGTGTCCGCAGCAGCAAAGCCTCGATGCTCACAGTTTCAGCCTGTTCAAGGACCTCGACGTTGGTGACATAGTCACTCCAGTGAATGCCCAGGATGGTACGCAGGCAGCGCTGGTGGAAGCGTTCGAGGAGTCGTAGTTGGCTGCGGTAGAGGGCCCAGGACTCGGAACCATACAGCAGGGTGGTGAGGACCACAGCTCTGTACACGCTGATCTTGGTGCCTGTTTTCAGCTGTTGATTGTGCCACACCCGCTTGAAAAGTCGCCCGAAAGCGCTGTTCGCTTTTGCCAGCCTGCTGTCAAGCTCCTTGTCCAGCTTGGCGTCCGACGTGATAATGAAGCCAAGGTAAGTAAACTGGTGCACTGACTTTAGTTCAGACTCGCCAATGGTGATGTGAGGAGGGCGATACACTGTCTTGGGTGCCGGCTGATGGAGGACCTCTGTCTTTTTCAGACTGACCTCGAGTCCAAAGAGCTGGGCAGCATCTGCGAAGCAAGACGTGATGCGCTGCAGGGCTCTCTCTGTGTGTGCAACGAGGGCAGCATCATCAGCAAAAAGCAGCTCACGAATCAGTTGGTCTAGGGTTTTCGTGTGGGCCTGCAGTCGTCTGAGGTTGAACAGGCTGCCATCGAGACGATACCTGATGTACACTGCATCGTCATCATCGAGGTCCACTGTGGCCTGCTTCAACATCATGCTAAAAAAGATGGTGAAGAGGGTCGGTGCCAGCACGCAGCCCTGCTTTACGCCGTTGAGAATAGGTAATGGTTCTGAGAGGTCATTGTTGAGTCTGACCTGGCCTTGCTGGTCCTCGTGTAGCTGGACAATCATGTTGAGGAACTTTGGGGGACAGCCAAGTCGCTCCAGGATCTGCCACATGCCTTGCCTGCTTACAGTGTCGAACGCTTTTGTTAGGTCGACAAATGTTACGTACAGCCCTTTGTTCTGCTCGCGGCACTTCTCCTGTAGCTGTCTCAGCACAAAGACCATATCGGTGGTGCTCCTGTTTGCTCTGAAGCCACACTGGCCCTCTGGGAGTTGGTCTTCAGCGATGGCAGGTACCAGCCGATTCAGGAGCAGCCTTGCAAGGATTTTCCCAGCAATGGACAGCAGGGTAATTCCCCGATAGTTGGAACAGTCAGACTTCTCACCTTTGTTCTTGTCATTGTGACAGATGAGGGATCAAAACCAGAAATACTGTCCAGGATTGCGCAGACAACAACAGCACTAACAAGATTGAAGACCATATGGAAGGACAGAAACATCACACTCTGCTCCAAGATCAGACTGATGCGCTCCTTAGTCATCTCAGTGTTCTTGTATGCCTGCGAGTCATGGACCCTCACAGCAGACCTTGAAAGGAGGATGCAAGCCACTGAAATGAGATGTTTTCGAAGGCTGCTTGGCATCTCATACAGAGATCACATCACAAACGAGGAAGTGGGAAGCAGAATCAGGCAAGCCATCGGGCCCTATGAAGACTTATTAGCCATTGTGAGAAAACGCAAACTGAAGTGGTATGGGCATGTCACGCGTTCAGCAGGGCTTGCCAAAACAATCCTGCAAGGCACTGTGCAAGGAGGACGAAGGAGAGGAAGACAGAGGAAAAGATGGGAGGACAATATCTCAGAGTGGACAGGACTGAAGCTGGGCGATACGCTGAGAATGGCAGAGAACAGAGAGGATTGGAGGGAGCTGGTTGCCAAGTCATCAGTGGTGCCCCAACGGTCGGCAAGACTACGGGATATAGATAGATAGATAGATAGATAGATAGATAGATAGATAGATAGATAGATAGATAGATAGATATAGATGGATAGATGGATAGATGGATGGATGGATGGATGGATAGATGGATAGATAGATGGATAGATGGATGGATAGATAGATGGATAGATAGATAGATAGATAGATAGATAGATAGATAGATAGATAGATAGATAGATAGATAGATAGATAGATAGATAGATAGATAGATAGATAGATAGATAGATAGATAGATAGATAGATAGATAGGTTATGTGCCCCCGCTGTGTTCGTACACTTGACGACTCGAGGACATGAGGTGGGGATCTTAGGAAGCCTCGCTTTCCATTTGTGACAAGCTTTCACGGTGAGGAGTGACGCATCCAAGAGAGACATCACGTTTTTGAACAATACTAGAAAACAACGGCAAAGAATGACGTCAAAAATATATTTTAAGTCGCTGACGACCCAGACAAGCAGGCAAAGTTCTCAACCCAAATAAGCAAAAGGTCATAGGGCTCATATGGAATATTTTTTTTTACTGAATTCCCATGATTTGTCGATTTTGCTTTACAGTCGTAAAAATGTGGTGAAAGTAAAAGAGCAAGCCGTTTTCAATAACCTAAATAATGCCCCGGCAGATTAACATCGAGGTCAAGCATGCAGATTTCATGTATGCCTGTGCTATTTGAAGTTGAAAAGTTGGCCAATTCACGTGAAAATGGAGCTTTCTTATACTGGGCTTTATATATCTGGGGCACATTTAGATATGTAAAATCAGTCACTTCATTAAAAATAATTCCGAATGTTTACGACTGCACAGCAAAACTGACACATTTTTCGAGTTTCTTAAAAGTAAATCGTATCAGGTCAACTGTCACTGAATGATATTTGTTCTAAGATTGGTTTTTTAAAAAAAAAAAGTGGTTCTTTGCGGAGATATTTGCGAAAAGAATGTTGTGCGCTACGACTTCAAACAACCTATACATGCTTGGACAATTTCCTGCAACTGGCGGATGGTTCGCGAGATGAAATAAATAATAGATAGTCAGCCGTGATAGCTTTCAGGGTAGTTTCTGATTATTTTGAGGCCTGATATGTAGTGATAGTGTCTGAGTTCATTGCCTGGGCACATCACGACGTCTGCGTTGGTTTAGTTAAACCCCTTCACTGCCGAAAAAAAATGAGCACCACCCAGCTGCAAGAGGTATAGATCCTCACGAGCCCCCGCAATAGCCGGGGCTCATGAGGATCTATACCTCTTGCTGTAACCTCTTTGTATCCCTGTTGCTCGAACGGCTGGGGCAATATCTGACGTTGAATTAAGAACGCTTTCAGAAACATAACCTGCCTCCAGTGGCAGTAAAGGGGTGAAAGGGTAGTGGCTGAAATTGTGGGTTCTTTTTAATCCCTTGAATGCTGCTGATGACACCGCTCGGTTCCGCGGAACTGTTTCGCCAGAAGCACCCAAGGGGCTAAAGTAATTACTTCGGAAATCAAACCCACAACAATAGTATGTGTTTGTCTGTCTATCACACTGCGCATTGAGTTATATTATAAATATGGGAAATGCGCCATATAAATACCATGTATAATCATTATTTTTATTACTGGAATTTCCGTTGCTGGCTGTCAGGTCAGACACCTCTGTCACAGACCTTGGCACGCTCAGCTGCTTGAAAAATGACGCGTCCCGATGAGCAAAAGGTCATCGGACCGACGTCGGCCCGATGGCCTTTTGCGCACTGGGGTAGGACAGAATAGGTTAAAGAGATCTTCTCCCTGTCAGTACACATAGCAAGGGGAATTACTCAGCGCTGGACATTCACATGGTTAGGTCCCTTGTCACCTCCTGACAGGCACCCAATCCACAGAAAAATACGCAGATAAATAACAAGAATGTTAGTTAGTTATATGGGTTTAATACATCCCTAAAAGCAATCATCACGTCAAGTATTTAAACCGTGTCGTTTTCCAGAACTTAGAAAGTAGGCAGGTGATATATATACAAACAAAAAGGTGCACTACTAAATGCCAGGCTTCAAGTGCTAAAGATGTGTCGATACAACTGGTTATCAATGCTGTCTTGCCCCAACTAAGACTTGAATACCCTTCTTTTCTTTCAATCCGTGTGAATAGGCACACGAATGAGAGGTTTGTTTCTGAAATCTTGGTGCATTTAACGACCAAAAGCCAACACCGTCCAAGAAACATGGAAACAAACTGGCCTCAGCATAGGAATAGACCTTCAGGTGTGGCCTCATCTCTAAGGTTTGGTGCCCCTGTGCATGAGGCCAATAGTACTGTTCACAGAACTGATGGCTGCATGTGCAGTGTGGATTAACTGTATAAATGAGATTTGTAGGTGGGCAGATAAAATACAGGCAGTCAATCCAAGCCACTTTCTTAACCTCAAGTTTCTATATAGGTTTTAAATGCCCATCAGTACACATTTGTGCATGTCTTGTGGTGGATGTTCTGCGGTTTAGTGTGTTTATGTGGGATGGGGCTGGGAGCAGGCGGTATGGCACCCATTGCCATGTTTATGTATGTTTTCATGTTGTATGCTGATGTGTATGTACAAAACCTGCATTCAAAGAAATAAAAATAAATAAATAATTTAAATGAATAATAATAAATAAATTTGTGAAATAAATAAATAAACTAAGTCAAAGATATCTGGGACATACGAATGCTAAGTAAAGGATAGATTATAAGCATGCACAGATGTGCATGTCTTTTGGTGGGTTTTCTGCGGTTTTGTGTGTGTATGTGGGGTGGGGTTTGGAGCGGACAGTAAGGCACCTATTACCATATATGTGTATTTTCTCATATTGTACGCTGATGTGTATGTACAAAACCTACATTACAAACAAACACAAATAATAAATAATTTAAATAAATAAATAAATAAATAAATAAAATAAAGTCAAAGATACCTGGGACATATGAATGCTAAGTAATGGATATATTATGAACATGCACAGATATTCATGTCTTTAGGTGAGTGTTCTGCGGTTTTGTTTGTGTATGTGGGGTGGTATGGCATCTATTACTATATATGTGTACATGAATGTTCTGATATTGTATACTGACATGTATGTACAAACCTACATCACAAACAAAGAAAACAAATTAATAAATAATACATTTAAATAAATAAACAATAATAATAATAATAAATAAATAAATATAAATAAGTCAGAAACACCTGGGACATA
Source organism: Semisulcospira habei (assembly GCA_036245525.1). Lineage (NCBI taxonomy): Eukaryota > Metazoa > Mollusca > Gastropoda > Semisulcospiridae > Semisulcospira > Semisulcospira habei. The sequence goes on along the minus strand of BTPG01000002.1, from coordinate 131,442,271 downwards.
TGAATGTGCATGATAAGGAGAGGATAGATTATGAACATGCACAGATGTATACGTATTGACAAATTTCTTCCTTTCCTCTCCTTGGTAGCCACCTCCGTACCACTATTGATTGTGTGCATCAAGGAATTCCTTCCGTCCATAATTAAATAATACTTAATAAATAAGTATGTAAGTGAATAAATAATTAACCAGTAACAAATATTAAACAAATAAAGTAAATAAAACATGCAACATAATGTAGAGCGCTACTATCAGTATTGTGTCTCATGAAGTCCTGATAAAGCTTGATGATAAGAGTTCTTGTGAGTCTTTGAGCTTGGATTGGTAGAATGAGTTGCAAAAACAAAAATTCCAACATATAGGTGTTCAGCTGAACATAATGATTTAAATGAAATGGTTCGGAGAAGGATTTCAGTCTGCCTAGTGTGTGCCTATAAGTCCAGACGGATAAGACCATGTTTTACCAGTTTAAAAAATCTCATCTCCACTAATCAAAAAAGCAGCTATACATTTAGGCTGGAAAACAGACGAACAACATGCATGTTGTATCTGGACAAAAGTCTTTAGAATGTTAAAGATGGTCGGAAGACACAATGCAAAACATGTACGAAAGGAGTCTACTTTCAATATGCTTTCCTCCTACAAAAGACCGAGTTCTATGTGAAAGGATGCTTTCAAGACCAGGAAATATAACGTATATGACGTTGATAAAACGTGCTTCAAAGTTCAAACCCAAAATATTCTATGTCTCACTTCAAGAGCAAAGTAAACCTGCATCAGCCGTGCGCGTCTGATTGACTTCGTTCGAAGGCATCTTGCTGACCGCCATTTTGAAACTAGCGAGAGCATGCTTACGACATTAAAAATATTACCTTTTAAATTATTTTATCGTAAGTATGTATATATGTTTATTTGCTGATAATTTTAATTTGGTCACTGGAATAAACTTATAACTTGTATGATTGAAATTTTAAATGATATGCACAACAAAAATGTCTTGTGTCTTATCCGGGCCGCGTACGCGGACTGGTTCCCCCTCAGCGAACAAACAGCGCCCGAAAAACACTTCTACAAAAATGTCTTCATCCTAATAGTCTAGCAGCTGCCCTTCATAGACGATCAGCCGTTTACGAGATAGTGATTTTCTAGAGAGTCGGTTGACCTAGATTAGAGTCCGTGATTTTTGTCACATTTACTTGAACTTTTGCTAATAGCTAGTTTGGAGAAAGACATTGGATGAGTTCTTTAGCCAGCTTTCTATCCTTTCAACGTCTTTAGTAAAAAATTAATTCTTTTCAGAAAAGAATTAAAATACTACAAAACCTCGACTTCTAGAGAAAGTCAGTGCCGGTGACGTAAAAGAGGCAACTCCGTCACTACGCAAACATATGACTTAATTCTCTCTCTCTCTCTCTCTTGCTCGCTCTTTCTCACACATATGAGCGCATCTCCAAGAGGCATAGATCCTCATGTGCCAGGAGGGCGCATGAACATCTATGCCTATTGAGGATGTTTTAAGCGTGCGCATGCACTCACGGACACGCATACACATACACACACATCGACGCGCTTTCAGAAGAAAATGCAGGTGTACTTAGTATAGCATGTAGCTAGGTAAACAACTTGATTTCACACAAATTATAGCAAGACTGAAATTGTACCGTGAAATTCTAGTTTTGTCATCATTTTCCCCAAGTCTTTAAGTGAAAGCGAATTTCATATCACATTAAATATAAAATTACGTAAAAACAAAAAAATACGTCATGACAAATGACGTTTGACAAACCAATGACGCGTATGCACTGCGCGCGCCCTTTATAGAGTTCATAATAATAATAATTATTATTATTATTATTATATTACTATTATTATTATTATTATTTATATAGCGCTTAATCTTACTCAAAAGCTCTATGCGCTTTACAATCTGTAGTGTACACAAGACTAACAATACAATGACATAATGCACATAACAAACAAAACACAATGCCCGAACACACCACTTTTACAATAAACTAAACAACAATACATACATAACAATTTATATTCTAATTAACATTCATTATGACGCATTGGCACATCTGCAAGGCTTTTTCAAAAGGAGATATTTCAACATCAGAATCAAGTTAAAGACAAAAGGTAGAGACCCTTGACAGCGAAGATAGCTCTCATAATATAGAAGGGACTTAGTGGGTTCATCCCATCTTGTTTAACAATACTAGAAACAACGACAAAGATTGACATTAAAAAATAGATTATTTCTGTGTGCCAGTGTGTGTGTGGATTAGAGAGTGGGTTAGAGTAGAAGGAGATGGATTCCTGGAGCTACACGACCCCACAGAGCGTACTAATGGCGGAAAGCGCCGGGTGTCCGTCTTTATTTGTGTGCGCCGACGTGTGTGTTGATCAGAGGTTTGCTTAGAGGGGAGGGAAATGGATCAGCATAATAAGCCTAAAAATATGAACAACTCTGAATGTTCATAAAAGATAAACGCATGTGAGCTCCAAACATTGACTTTGGGATAAAATCCTCATCTTATTTTCCTCTGCATTTATTTTCAAGATTACAATTCAGGCTCTCAACAGCTTAAAAGCATATAGCGCAGCTACTGAATTATCTGCGGCTTTTCAAAGCAAACTCATCTCCGGCAAATATAAAACGTGACTAGCCAGTGCGCAAAAAAATCTTCGGGCCAGCGTCGGCCGAAGTTGACCCGCCACGGCCTTTTGCACACTGAGTACGCTTTTAACAAAGTAACGACTTCACGACAATAGCAATCGTCTCTTATTACAAAGTCGTCGGTGGCTGTGCTTAAATTTGTTGGCGAGTTGGTTTATTCATCCGTTACGAATCACGAAAATGTCGAACGCTGATGAAATTCGTCAAATAAGTCTCTTGTTGTGCCAGAGACAATGGGATGTCAGGGGCGGATAGGTTATGTGTTAACGAAAAGGGGTGGTGGGGGGGGGGGATGATAACGCATTTCTTTTCGTAAATAGTACACAATAACGCCAAATCAACAGTTGAACCAACAAATAAAATTCGTAACAAATGTCCGTTTTCCACAACAACAAAAATAGGATGAAATTTAACTTGCAACATATGAAACAACAAAATGTAATACAAAACTATTTTGAACTCAGTATCAATAAACCGAAATCGACATTACAATCCAAATGTGAAGGTGTTTCCCATGTTACAAAATGCTCGCATTATGGTGGCATTCTTGTGGTATTTTGGTAAATAAACCTCTTATGTACTGTGCGCAATCTGAACTTCTTTTCTCGAAATAAATAATGAGAAAATGATTATAATTTCGGATTGTGCGTGGCCTTTCTACGTGTATAAAGTGAGCTTTAGCCATTTAAACGTAGAATATGTTTGTTTTTTTTTGGCGAACAATCACACACTTTAGTTTGCGAACTGGCTGCAGCGGTAAGACTAGGACATAATTTATGGTGTGTGGGGGTGTTTCCTATGTAAAAGTGGACTTGAAATTTGAAAGGTTATATCGACACACAGTGCTGGTGATCGTAGTGCTATCGACACATTGACCTCGTGATACGTAACAAGGGTAAATGCAAAACGCAGCCGATGATGATGATGTTCAAGCTGATGCTGATGATAATAAATAAATAAAGCAAAATGTGTTTCATTTAGTCTTTTATAGTAAACAATTTAACAGTCATTGAAAGTTTTTCCCGTCATTAAATTGTACCATGCCAAAGTTATTTTTTAATGATTTATTTACGTTATTTACGGTATTGTGTTTTACCAGCATGCAAGATTTGTTGTCATCATGCCTCAATTTGTGTGGTTCGATATAAAGCGCATATACACTACTGTTATAAAAATACTTAGCACTTATTTTCCGATCGATATTTTTGAAATTGCCTCGATATTGAAAACATCGGCTTATTCCGTTGATAAGCTCATTCAATTGCCGTTATTGTGTTGTCAGTTTTATTTACTTCCATGGCATTTTCATTACAGTTTTTGGGCAGTAGACCGCAAAATGGAACACCTCCCTAAATCAAACGTTTGCAAGATTTCGTTTTCGCGTTGTCAAGCTGCTGCTGATGATAATAAATAAATAAAGTAAAATGTGTTTCATTCAGTCTTTATGGTGGACAATTTAACAGCTATGTAAAGCTTTTCCCATCATTAAATTGTACCATGCTAATGTCATTTTTTTAACTCGTTCAGACCGGCGCACGTATTTACCAAATTTCGGAGGCGTCATCTAACGACTATGCACCTGTTGCAGGAGATGGGTCGACCATGATAATTCAAGGGTAGTGACAGATGCCTGAAGACGCCAGGCTCATCTGGCACTACCCTTGAATTATCATTTTCAACCCATCTCCTGCTGGAGGGTCTCGGGGCTAAATGGGTTAATACATAAACGAATAGCTAATCTGGCACTACCCGTGAATTATCATTGTGAGCCATTCTCCTGCTGTAGTGCGTCATGGCTAAATGTGTTAATGGTTTCCTTATGTTATTTATGGTATTGTGTTTTACCAGCATGCAAGATTTGTTGTACTCTCTTAGCATGCCCGATTGTTATTTATGGTATTGTGTTTTACCAGCATGCAAGATTTGTTGTACTCTCTTAGCATGCCCGATTTGTGTGGTTCGATAGAAAGCGCATTTACACTAATGTTACAAAAATACAAAGCACTTATTTTCTGGTCGATATTTTGAAATCGCCTCGATATTTAAAACATCGGCTTATTCCGTTGAAAAGCTCATTCATTTGCCGTTAAAGGTGTTGTCAGTTTTATTTTCTTCCATGGCATTTTCATTACAGTTTTTGGGGAGTAGACTGCGAAATGTGACACCTCCCTAAATCGAAAGTTTGTAAGATTTCGTTTTCGCGTTGTGACGCACTGTTTGAGCAAATGCGCAAAAATCGCAACCAATGCGCAAAAATCCATCCGGCCGACGTCGGCCGCCGTTGGCCCGAGCACGTCCGTGCGCGGACAAATGACGGGCAGATGTTGGCCCGATGGCCTTTGCACGAAACAGCGTTCATTTTTCTACAAAAAACTGCGAGTTTTATGTTTTTGTGTCAAAAGGTTTTGTTTTTGCAGCCCAGTAAAGACATGCTTGCACCCCTTGACATGCTGGCCTTCGTATCCGTGTGGCTATAGACCATCATATATAATTATATAGCATTCTGTTTTACACAACCACTTCCTTTTTTTTTCTTCTTTTTTTTAAGTGAAACCCGTTCCTAATAGACAATAATTATGCTCTCGTGTAGTCGGGTGCAAGTCACGATGTGTGATCTCCAGTATTCAGGCGCCAGTATCAATGTCTACTCTCGTGTATTTCAGGCGCCAATCTCGATGTGTATTCTAGTGTATTCAGGCGCCAGTCTCTATGTGTGCTTTCATGTATTCAGTCGCCAGTCTCAATGTATGCTTTGGAGTATTCAGGCGCCATTCTCGGTGTATGCTGTCATGTATTCAGGCGCCATTGTCGATGTGTGATCTCGTGTATTCAGGCGTCAGTCTCGATGTGTGATCTCGTGTATTCATGCGCCAATATCGATGTGTAATCTCGTATATTCAAGAGCCAGTTTCGATGTGTGACCTAGTGTATTTTGGCGCCAGTCTCGATGTGTGATCTCGTATATTCAGGTGCCATCTCGATGTATGCTCTCATGTATTCAGGAGCCAGTCTCGATGTGAAAACCATAATTGTGTCGCAAGTGTAACTAATTAATGTTATTTATCACGTGTTTTGCAGGCAAAATGATTCCATTTCTCGAGAACGTGGTGGGCAACGCTTCAGCAGTGACGATCCTGGCCATCAGCGTGGAACGTTATCGCGTGGCCTGCCGCACCATGACGCAAAACCCCGCCTCCTCGCGCGCAATGCTCAAAACGCACGTGATCATCTGGCTGACGTCAGTCCTGGGCGCGTGCCCTCTATGGTTCATCACCCAGCACAAACCCTCCATTCTACTGGACGGAACCACGGTGATGGTCTGCAAGACGCCGATAGTGCTGGCGTGGCACAAAGTCTACGTCGTGATGACGACTAGCCTGTTTTTCCTGCTGCCCATGCTGGCGATACTGGTGCTGTACGCTAACGTGGGGCTGAGGCTGATAGCCCTGTTCAGAACCGAGAGGGAGAAGCTGCAGTCGTACCCACGCGAGATCGTCACCATGCGTCGCCAGATGATTCAGATCATCGTCACCGTCGTTCTAGTCTTCTTCATCTGCCACACGCCGTACCGCTCCGTGGTGCTGTGGTCCATGTTCGGGGACAGCCACACGATGCTGGAGATTCGCCTGGAGCTGTACCTCACCCTCATGTATCTCACCCGCATCCTCCTCTACTCCAACCACGCCATCAATCCTTTCGTCTACAACTTCGTGTCGCGCAAGTTCCGCCGAGCTTTGATGTGGGTGTGCTGTGACCGACGACGGCGCATGAGACGGCCCGAGGACTGGCGAGACTACGGCAATCCTCGGCCCTCCCTCCGTCACGAACTGCCCTTCCGAGCCATTCAGTCTATCGGTGTCCGCAGTGAGCCATACGGCGTCATGAAAGACCGGGAGGAGGTGGAGGCTTTCAGTCGGTGTCACCGCTACCTGCGGAATGATTTTTTAGTGTTTTACGAAAAGATCATGTTGCTCGAGTAACGGTGTCCATGGTGTGAAGACGTCTTGCAGAGTGGTTGCCTCCTTTTGCCTGCTGAGCATGTAGTCCTGGGGCAGACGTCAGCTGAAGTTGACCCGCGTACAGCTGTGGGCGGGTCAACTTTGATTGACATCTGCCATAAAAGCGCATGAACGACTTTTTGTGTTTTTCTGTGAGGACGTTTTACAGAGTGATTACCTCATTCTATTTGCTAAGCTAAAGGTCCTCGGGCAGACGTCAGCCAAAGTTGACCCGCGCACAACTGTGCGCGGGCCAACTTCGGTTGACGTCTGCCATAAGAGCGTATGAACGACTTTTTACTGACCGTATTCAAAACGGCAAAGAAACAAAAAGCTGGATAATTAACAAAATGAGGATTTCATCCCAAAGTCTACGGTTTGGAGCTCACATGCGTTTATCTTTAAGGAACATTCAGAGTTGTTCATATTTTAGGCTTATTATGCTAATCCATTTTCCGTCTCTCTAAGCAAACCTCTGATCAATACACACGGCGCACACAAATAAAGACGGACACACGGTGCTTCCCGCCATTAGTACGCTCTGTGGGCTCGTGTAGGTATCCATCTCCTTCTGCTGGCACACAGAAATCAAGACGGACACACGGCGATTCCCGCCATTCGTAAGTTCTGGTGTAGCATAGCTATTCTGAAGAAGAACAAGATGGGATGAACCATAACCCACAAAGTCCCTTCTATATGAGAGCTGTCCTCGCTGTCAATGGTCTCTACCTTTTGTCTTTGACCTTATTCAGATGTTGAATTATCTCCTATTGAAACAGTCTCGCAGATCTGCCAATGCGTAAGTGAGTTCTGTAAGGGGCGCAGGACATACGCGTCGTTGATTTGTCAAACGTCATTTGTTATGACGTAAGTTTTAGTTTTTACGCAATGTTATATTTTACGTGATATGAGTTTCACTTTCGCTTCATAGGCTTGAGAAAATGGTGACAAAACTAGAATTTCACGGTACAATTTCAGTCTTGCTATAAGTTGTGTGTGAAAGCAGGTTGACTAAGTACACGAGTCCCCTGCATGCGCTTCTGAAAGCGCGTCGTTGTGTGTGTGCTTGTTAGTGCGTGCGTGCGCGCTCCAAACATCTCCAAGAGGCACGGACAACCGACTTGTGTGTTCAGAAATATCGGATTTTCTCTTGTTTACATACATACGCACGCACATACATACATACATACGCACTTACGGCGCTTTGCGCCAAATGTACGTTCAGCAGCGAAGTTACCGTAACTAGACATGACGTAATTTGTATCTTGTTACTTCCATTGTTAGACACGTACAACAAACCAAGGGGAATTACTCAGCGCTGGACAACGAGTTAGATCCCCTGCCCCCTCCTATCAGGCACCCAATCGCCAGCCCACAGAGAAATACGCAGGTATAGAATAAGACGATCATTTGCATCTTCAAAAAAGATGCATCAGGTCTCTTATATAACCCATGTCTTTCTCCGGAACTTAGGAAGTAAGCAGGGGAAACATACATACACAAACACGAAGGTGCATTACTATATGTGGTCAATTGTTAGAGGTTTAGCCTGCCCGCCTTTGACATCATGGACATGCTATTAAATTCGCCCCACCGCGACCCGTCCTAAAAAGTCCCTTCTATAAATAAAGAAGGGACTTAATAAAAGCACGAGAAGCGAAATTACGTCACTTCAAGCTTCACGTCATGGCATCATTAGTCAGGACGCCGTGTTCATAGTGACGACTCGATGTTATACGTCACTCATCGCAGTACTACCATTTGACGTATTAGAAGATCAGACTTTTCAATTGTCTTGCTGATTTTCACACCTAGGGCTTACAGGTCACAATTTGACCTAATCCTACCCGAGAGCCGGTACAAACAGTAGAGTTACGCAAACACTGTTTATGAAAAATCAAGCGGGTATTAATGAGAAGATAGTTTTTTTTCGTAAAAGATAAATTAAAGTTATGTTAGCTGTTTTACAAATAACTCCGAAAAGGTGGTGCAGAAAATTGTCTAATTTTCACACGTAGGGCTTACAGGTACGGTAGACAAAAACTGAGGGGTTTACGCAACAAAATAAATATATTATGCACACGTTGTGTTCGGCCTATATTACCAAATTCATACAAAAGAATGACTGAAAATGTGTTAAATTAAAAAAAATACTTGAGAGAGAAATAATAATAATAAATAAAATAATAATACCGTTATTATATAGGCACTTTTTCTCAATTTTGGGGCAAATCGACTCAAAGCGCCGCGAACTGAAACCCAACACGCACACTCACGTAACAGACACGGATTTACGCCATTTAAGACAAACACAGTACAAGACAGACGAAGGGCCAGTTCAGCTACTGAAGTTACAGAGATTTTTGATCGCTTGTATTTGAAATTTGTAAAGTGGCCTGAAACCGGTACCAAAGTGTGGGGGGTGGGGGTGGAAGAACCGGAGTACCCGGAGAAAGAACCTCCGAGGGTCCGCCCGAATTAACGGTGACACTTACCAGAGGAGAAAAGTCCGACGCTGGAACCCGTTTTCGAACCTCGCACCTTTGGCATTGGTGGCAGGCGCCACGGACCGCCCCAATCGAATGCAGTTCGCGAGAGGTTGTTGGCTAAGTATGTAAAGTATGGAAATTTACGTCCCCTGAATCTCTTTGTCACACGTAAAGTTTGGGGTCCGTTCGATGGTATACTTTACGCTTATACTTATTACAGTTGAAGACAAAATCGTTGTATTACGAGTTAGGCTTTACTAGTGGTTCTTGTCGCCTCGAGGGTCCGGTCAGGTGGGTCAATGTCAGAGGTAAGAGTCTCCAGCTAAGGCCCTCGACTCTTACCTCTCACATTAACCCCCATGTCAGGACCTTCGAGGCGACAAGAACCACTGGCAAACCTAACTCCTAATACAACTAATACTGGTGTACCTACACTCTACGCGCAGCAGATCGAGGGGGGTAACCAGTGTGGACGTTTGTTGATAAGTGTATAGAGTGGTAAAGTGATAGTGATGACAGCGAGTTGCTGACGTCATGTTGTGGTGTAAAGTGACATGTGCGGTATATAGGTTTGGGTGGGGGATTTGGGGTGAGGGGGGGGGGGTAGGGGAGGAGGATTAGATGGGGGTTCCAAAGTGTGCCGAGGGAGAGAACCAAAGTGGGCGTGCACTCGTTGATTACTGCACAGAGCGACTGTGATGATGTCCAGTTGATAACGTCAACTTGCTGTATAGAGTGACTGATGACCTCGTGTTGCTGTATACAAGTGTTCACACAATATTGCTGTTTTGGTGACATCACGTTGTTGAATAGAGTGCGATGACGTCTTTTTGTTGTATGGCATAACTGTTTTCATGGCGTAAAAACGTGATGTTTTGTCGAACGACTGTGTTCATGGCGTGAGAAGGTCATGCTGCTGTTGAGAGTGACTGTGGGAGTACGTCATGTTGCTGCAAAGTGTGACCGTGTTGCGAAAAGTCAATTTGCTGTGTCCACAAAAAAAAGAACAGTGTGATGTACGCCATTTTGCTTTAGTGATTGCGTTTTTGATGTGAGAGCGTCATATTCCAGTGACTGTGTTGAATCGATAATTTAACTCATTCGAGTCGTACTGCATCCAGATCCGCGGCGTATCCGAATGCAGAGCGCCTCAAATGTGCCAATACGTCATGTGTGCAGTTAACCCTTCGGCTGTCGGTAGCGGTTTTGTCGCGATGATTCTTGCAGGAATCTTCGCGACACAAGCCCTACTGACAGCCAAAGAGTTCACGTCGTTAGCGTCGCTTCATATTGTTGACAGTGGTATCGTTATATGGTCATGTGATAACTAATGCTCTTTTGTACTGATCAAATGTTGTGAAGTATCATTATCAGGCGAAATTTTAACAAATATTGTGGTACATGCTTTTTGGCTGTTGTTCAAACTGGATTGTTGATTCTGTGATGTAAAGCTGTTGTTGCAAATTTTTTTTAATATTATTAAAATAAATCTACCTTATGAACGAGTTTTCTTTTAAGTGCAGTTTAAAGCCATTAACCCTTTTACTGTCGGTAGCGGTTTTTGTCGCGATGATTCCTGCAGGATGTCAGGATGTTGTTATTCCTGCAGTATGTCAGGATGTTGTTATTCCTGCAGGATGTTGTATTCCTGCAGGATGTCAGGATGATGTATTCCTGGAGGATGTCAGGATGTTGTATTCCTGTATGAATCATCGCGACAAAAAGCGCTACAGACAGCCAAAGGGTTAATAGGTGTGGGGATTAAGAGCTGCTGACCCTACCACCACCCAGCGGCTTCTGTTGTTGCTGCTGGCGGCAACACGTGTGTGTGTGTGTGTGTGTGTTTTGTGTGTGTTTTGTGTGTGTGTGTGTGTGTGTGTGTGTGTGTGTGTGTGTGTGTGTGTGTGTGTGTGCCGTGTGTGTGTGTGTGGGAGGGGGGGGGGAGGGGGCACGGAAAGAGCGCGAATGTAGTCTGCTAGCATAGCAAAGCGCGCTATTCGACGTTTATTTTTGTAAAAACATTTTTAGGCTGTCATATCTTCTAAAGAATACCCTTATTGGAGCTGTAAAATGATCAATTCAAACTAGGTATTGGGTGTAATCAGTACAGCAAGTTGGGATATTGTCAGTCAATAGATTATGTAGTTATTAGATCCTAAAGTTAGCATTTTATGGATGCGCAAATCGTCTCATGCCCCTCAAGCATAAACATCCGTTGTTATGCCGTACCGTCTGCTTGGCACTCAGGAGCACGTGGTCTACAGCGTTTTGATTGGTCGAGAAGCTAAGTCTGATTGACATTTCGCCACAAAAAAAAAGGGTCGGTCTGTCCCGAAGAAATTAATCCAGACCAAAAAGGTGACTGCCAAGCGCGTAAAATGCAGAAAAGAACCCAGCGGAGAAAGAAACACTTGTGTTGTAACTGTCTTTTCTAAGGGTGTTTCTTTCTCCACTGGGTTCTTCTCTATTCTGAAGAAGAATATCTTGGCTTGACTTGGCGAACGAAGATTTTATAGGAGTTGCCCACGTCGTCTGCAGGCATTTTCGTGGCTGCGGAGGCCAGTCCGGGACAGGCAGGTTCGACCGCAGTGGCTGCAGGGGAAGGTCTGGTCAGGGTTCTGAGTTACGACAACTCTGTTTTTTTCTTCTGAGCCGCTTGTCCTTAAGGTTAGCTCTGCGAGAGTCCTCAAAAGAGACGGCTGCCTTGTGAATGGTGGAGCGCCAGGTGTCACGGTCCGCAGCAAGCGAAGACCACTGGCGGTTGTCGATTTGGCAGGCACTAAGTGACTTCTTGAGACCGTCTTTGTATCTCTTCTTTGGTGCCCCTCTGTCTCGGTGTCCAGTGGCAAGCTCGCCGAACAGAGTGATCTTGGGTAGGCGATGATCCTCCATCCTGGAGACGTGCCCCGCCCAGCGAAGCTGTGTCCGCAGCAGCAAGGCCTCGATGCTCACAGTTTCAGCCTGTTCAAGGACCTCGACGTTGGTGACATAGTCACTCCAGTGAATGCTGAGGATGGTACGCAGGCAGCGCTGGTGAAAGCGTTCGAGGAGTCGTAGTTGGCTGCGGTAGAGGGCCCAGGACTGGGAACCGTACAGCAGGGTGGTGAGGACGACAGCTCTGTACACGCTGATCTTGGTGCCTTTTTTCAGCTGTTGATTGTGCCACACCCGCTTGAATAGTCGCCCGAAAGCACTGTTCGCTTTTACCAGCCTGTTGTCCAGCTCCTTGTCCAGCTTGGCGTCTGACGTGATGATGCAGCCAAGGTAGGTAAACTGGTGTACAGACTTCAGTTCGGACTCGCCGATGGTGATGTGGGGAGGGTGATGCTCTTCCTTGGGTGCCGGCTGATGAAGGACCTCTGTCTTTTTCAGACTGACCTCAAGTCCAAAGAGCTGGGGGGGCATCTGCGAAGCAGGACGTAATGCGCTGCAAGGCTCTCTCTGTGTGTGCAACGAGGGCAGCGTCATCAGCAAAGAGCAGCTCACGAATCAGTTGGTCTAGGGTTTTGGTGTGGGCCTGCAGTCGTCTGAGGTTGAACAGGCTGCCATCGAGACGATACCTGATGTAC